>JAHRIK010000040.1:13119-30155 GCA_020085045.1 Pythium oligandrum | reverse complement strand
AAAAGTTAAGGATGCTCTGAGTGTACTTACCACTAGGCAAGTATACCCGAAAGATAAAATGCATCTTTTTATCTAAAATGGACTCACCTAATTATGGAATTTACATTATTTAACTAAACATGTATATAATATATAGCTTAAAAACAGAAAAGACATTGATAAATTCCTTGTCAATATCTTTTCTGTATATCAGTGGACCTATTTAAAAGTTTTATCTAATAATGATAATATGTTATTTTAAAACTTATGATGAATAAGAAATTAGTTTTTGTTATTATCATAAGTTTTGTCTAAACTAATTACATAAAAAAGGATGTGGTCTTTTTTATATAACTGATCCATGTTTTAGCACAATTACTTTTTCGTTCGCGTTTTTTATTTAGTTCCATTGGTTATATCGTTTTTAAAGGAATAGCTACAGTTATATCACCATATGGGCCATCTTTGTGTAAATTATCTAGAATGAATCACGATAGGTTGGGATCTCAAGATCGGACTCACGATAGGATGAAGCCTCAAGATCGGACTCACGATAGGATGAAGCCTCAAGATCGGACTCACGATAGGATGAAGCCTCAAGATCGGACTCACGATAGGATGAAGCCTCAAGATCGGACTCACGATAGGATGAAGCCTCAAGATCGGACTCACGATAGGATGAAGCCTCAGGATTGGACTCACGATAGGATGAAGCCTCAAGATCGGATCACGATAGGATGAAGCCTCAAGATCGGACTCACGATAGGATGAAGCCTCAGGATCGGACTCATGATAGGATGAAGCCTCAGGATTGGACTCATGATAGGATGAAGTCTCAAGATCAGACTCACGATAGGATGAAGCCTCAGGATTGGACTCATGATAGGATGAAGCCTCAAGATCGGGATCATGATAGGATGAAGCCTCAGATTGGACTCATGATAGGATGAAGTCTCAAAGATCGGATCATGATAGGATGAAGTCTCAAGACCGGACTCACGATAGGATGAAAGCCTCAAGATCGGACTCACGATAGGATGAAGCCTCAAATCGGATCACGATAGGATGAAGTCTCAAGATCGGGATCATGATAGGATGAAGTCTCAAGATCGGGATCATGATAGGATGAAGTCTCAAGGTCGGACTCACGATAGGATGAAGCCTCAAGATCGGACTCACGATAGGATGAAGCCTCAAGATCGGGATCACGATAGGAAAACCTCAGGGATTGGACTCACGATAGGATGAAGCCTCAGGATCAGGAGCATAATAGGATGGCGGTCTCAAGATCGTGACCATCTTTTTTCTTTCTAACTATCTTTTGTCAATTTGGTATTCTGTTTCATGATAAGTCGGAACAGCATAGAAACGATAATCGAAATAATTAGTGGGCGTATAATATATGTCTACAGGATAATGAATTTCTGCATTTGTAATCAGCTGGTGATAGAGATGCATCAGAGGATAATATGGTACATAAACATAATAGTTCATTTATTCACAACCTTTCATTTTTCATTCATCAAGCATATGACCCAATTGCTTGATCTGTGTTACTAAAAAATTCACATATAAACAAATATTAAATGGTATTAACCGTAGCAATTATAAGGGGCCAACTCCTCATTTTCACGGGAGTTATGAGGAATATTAATCATTATGTTTAAGCAATATCTAAAGTTTTCACTTCTTATAAAATCCATTTAAAAATAGAAAAAATATTGTTTTTCTACTTATAATCATCAAGACTTTTGCTTTAATAATGGCATTCTGTATTGTAGAGCCTTTTTTTAGACTAGGTGACACTAATACAAGCCAGTTTTTTTATTGTGAATATAATACCCCTATTCTATATATAAGGGGGTATTATATATTAATTGTTGGAATCGTCTTGTATTTTGTTGTAGATGTAGACGTCGTCATGAATGTAATCATCACCATGGTTCTAGCTGTAAACACCACATGGATGTGATTATCACCAATGGTTCTGGCTTGTAAACAACCACCATGAATGTAATTAATTATCATGATCACGCGTTCTAAATTGTAGATGCCATCGTCACTGTGTATTTGCAATCATTAGTGACCGTTCTAAAATACTAAATGCAACCTCTATAAGAATGGAATGGTCTATAGAATAGACATTCCATTACTTATTAAACTCATTATGTAAATTTGTCTTGTTATTGTCGTATTACAGCCTACAAAAGACAGAAAAAACTACTGGATGCCACCAGTAGTTTTCTGTAATTGTATTAGAGTATTAAGGGAACCGTTTTATAATTTATCACATTCCAAATTAGTTGTAAGTGTTTGGACAAATATGGAGGATTTAAGATATATCTAATTAAAATATGCAGTCAAATGAAGCCATGTCCAATCTAAATTAAGATTTTATATTTTAGGCTGTTGTTATAGCTTGATCTGATTAGCATTTACTGTGACAATATTGCTGCTAGCATTTGTCCAGTACCTGTCTAGCTAGCCAAAAGAAGCTAATATGTTGTAGCATTTAAGCTTGAAAATACAAATTAGTAAGTGTAGCACCGCCTACGACTAAGTTGAACTGTGTTCCAGGCATCTAGATTTAATAATCGATCTGTAATCATCCCTGTAATCCCCCCTTTACTTCCAATAAATTAAATATAATTATAAATCTACATTTGATTTATATATGTAAATTTCAAGCAAGAGCTGTACTATTTAATTATTTATTATATAAAAATTTATCGAGGAACATTGATTATGTTAACTAAAAATGTTATTAGTGTATTACAGCTTAGAAACAGAAAAAATTACTGCTCCAGTAACAGTAGTTTCTTTCTGTTTGCATTCAAGGTTTTCGAGGATGTTTCATTTCGCATCTAGTTTGCTCTATTATTTGTTTTATTCACATGAACAATTTACTTAAGTTAGCTATGATATAATTTTTTAGTAGTTATATTAATCTTTATCTTATTCTTTACATATCACTCATCACCACATTGAACCCTCTTCAGTTAATCACTAAGAGATTTTAAATGCTATTATACAATAAGAAATTAAATGCTTTGTCCGACATATTTGCTTTTATATATGCATGAGCTTCCTAAAGCCGACTTATATTGTTATACACTGTCCTAGATAGTTACTAAATAGTCAAAATTATATAAGACTTTGTATAAAAGTAACTGTCTATCAATTATTAGTGTAGTAGCATAACGATCTTTAGAATATTCGATAATAATTTATGATTTACTAGATGTATAACTTTTGACAAGGAGTAAATCATTCGGCTGTAATTAATCTTATTAATTAGCATTCAAACCTACTTAACGTTAAATTAAAGGTAAACTTGCAATAAGGATGTGTATAAAATTATTGCTGTTTGTGTATCTGTGATAGAAATATTAACATTACAGAATCTTTAACAACAATTATTTGAATTTGGAAAGTTTGATGCTTAGGATTTTTGTTGTTGCAGTCTCCAATAAGTGCATTTGCTATTAAAGTTCAAAAACCTCCACCTCCCTTTTTTAAAAATATAATATATAATATGAAAGAAAATGATTTGCTTTGTATTGCTTGTCCTTTCTCAGACCATGAAACTTAAAATTAGGGGTATTATTTATTACAGAAGCTATTCTTAAAGTACAATATATAGCGAATTACTATTGGAAATATTATCCTTGATAGTTCATTACCTTGCGTTTAAGGGAACATGATTTTTTATTATCTTTGATAAAAAACTCATTTAATATAAACTAAAAGTGAATAATTTATACAGGCCTAAAAACAGAAAAAGTGATTGCTCCTGTACAGTAATCTTTCTCTACTTAGAACAGGAAAATTTAGTATGATGCATCACGTTCTCTAGTATAGGTTGAGGCTGCGCCAGGTATCAAAATTTTATTTGTTATTTTAAAATATAGTATAAACATTCTCACGGGTTTGAGCTGTTGGTTGATAAAAGCAATGAGATTTATACCCTCCCGACTGAGGGTGGTATACCATATATGCTAAGACACATCCAGTGGTTTGAAATACCATAAACTATAATTTTTTTAGACCGATAAGGCTTCCACATTAATGAATTTCGATGTAGCGTAAGACACGTTTCTTTTTTTATTTCCGGTTTGTTGATAAAGATATCCATGGCGTAACAGCTTCGAATGGCATTATGGTTGATGGGAGCATTTTGAGGAATCGTACGAAGGTCTTTTACAATCAGAAACAATTAGCTCTTATAAGATTAATCTACGTTGCTAACAAGCAGCATACCTGTTGATCTTCTCCTTTTGTTCTTAATAATCTTGCTAAGAGGACAATGTTGAACTATTAGCATCAACAACTGCCATGTGAATGTTCACCTCATCTGTATTTTTATATCTATAATTGACCTCTTAAGCAGGACGAATTACATAAAAGTTTTTTAGCCATTGATTGCGTCCTGATAAACAACAAATATAATGCAAAGTGAATAAAATATTACACTGGATAGAAAATCAGTACTATCCTGCTTACGTATAATTGGTTTTCTATTCTAGAAATATTGAATTGTATTTCCTGATATCAAATTATATAGAAACTTATAAACTAAACTATTTTGAATATCTTTAACAGGAGTAAACTTGCTTGATTTTATTTATAATGGGTAAACAATTTTTAAAGAAGGCTTCTGTTTATGCAAGCCTTTTTGGGGAAGAAAAAAAATGCATAAGAGTATTGTAGAATTCTATGACGTTTGTAAAGTAACCTTATGATTACATCAGAATGATGTGAGTATAAAAAATCGCTGTCATTAATCGCGCTTATACAACAATATTAAAAGAAAGGTTATCTTCACTGATTAACAAAGACACAGAACAGGGCATTATAGTGTGAAATGTATTTTCAAATGTAATAGCGTCAATACGCCTCACAAATCAACTAAAAAGAATACCATCATTCTTTCCCCAAAAATGTAGCGGAGGACCAGTCTTAGGGGTTAAATCCCAACAAAATTCTGAACTCTATTTGTGTACCATTACTAAAAGGTTATTTACCTTCATTTCTTGGGATTGACTAAATGTTTTCTTAAAAAGGCGTGCATACACTTTTAGATCTGTATTTTTGAATTAGATGATCAATATGCAGTTACCTTTCTGATTTATGATCGCTCGCTTATTAGAAAATTAGAATTAAATATTTTGTCGGATTGGTAAGCGGTTAACGAAAAACTTTGACATTTTTAGTTTCCCTTTCTTAGTTTATTAGAATATATATTTGAAATAGACTGATGCGTCCTTTTAAATTAAACAGAAAAGCTCTTTAGCAAGCTCTTCTGCAGTACACCTGTTACACTTATTATTCTTTCATAATGCTATCTCTAATATTCGATTTAGTGCTTGATATAATCTAATCTGACTAATCTTGACATAACTATAGAATTGAGTTTTCCTGTCTCCGTTTCCACTATCATACAAAATAGGTTGTGTCACAGTCAACAGTATCTAAAATAAAGTTAGCTATTAAAATAAGGTCTTCGCAGTGTACATCTTCGCGTTTTTCGAAAATCAATTCTCGCTGTCTCCTGGTTGTATATGCTTTCTAACCTGATCACAGTACACCACTTTATATCTCTGCATCATACAAACTATCCCTTTTCCTGTAAATAGGAAAGTGAAAGTAATATTCAGCATTTGCTATATATGTAGGTATGAAAAATAATATTATCATTGAATGCGACAATGATGTATGGAGGAAAAAGTACCGTTATTTTTAGCTGTATATAATATCAACTACCCAAATTTGTACATGATAAGACATGTGTTTTAGACCAAAAAGGTGCCATACGATGATTAAAACTAAATCTCAAAAGTTAAATACATTATTCTAGCAACTAATGAGAATTCAAACCTTTTAGTACACCAGGCCTCCAAACCCTTGTTTAATTTGCATTCGTTTATAATTACTATAAAGGCTTGTATGTCTTCTAACTGCCTGTTTAAATTGTACCTAATGTTTTTAATTCTCAAATATTCCGCCAATTCGTATTAATCTATGCCTAGCCATATTATCGATGTTATTATTTACCTTACTATGATGAGCTTCAATAACCGTTTCTTACAGATGACTATACCCTGCCCTAGGCCTGCCCAAAGGGTCCTATAACTCTCTTTCGGTACGACTCCACGCTATACCACACATAACTAGTGCTTACTGATAGCTCTGACCTAGAATAGTGAAATCAAAGCTATCGCTCGACTCTCTTTCTCCCTCTTCTTTCTTGCAAAAGAGAGGGGCTGATCAATAGACTCGAAATGCATAAACATGAGACGAGGTTGATCGAATAGCCAATGATTATGAACAGCTGTTACGATGATACCATGTTCTCGAAGCCTAGTGATAAATGGATTGATTTCAGTCTGCAAAATAACAGTTTCTCCACTGCAAAGAGCCTGACCATCTTCTGTCATAGACTCGAATGTAAACATTTGAGGGATTAGTAAAATGATCTTCCCCTTCTTCAAGAACCTCAGGGTGAATGTTTGTACGAGATTTCATTACTGTACAAATTCCGTTCTCAAATGTATGCATGGATCCCCAAAATGTTATTAAATCTGTCACAGAGATTAGATGAGTTACTATAATCAGAAGTTATGCATCTACAATCAGGATAGACATTACGGGTAGTCAATACACACAATGCATCTCTAACTTTTCTTGCAAAAGAAAGTGGCTGATCAATAGATTCAAAGTGCATATACATTAGACGTGGTTCATCAAATAACCAGTGGTTATGAACAGCAGTTACTATGATGCCATGCTCCCTAAGTTTACTCATGAATGGATTAATTTCCTCTTGGAGAATTACTGTCTCCCCAAGACATAAAGCTCTCCCATTTCGATCAACGTCTTCAAAAGAAAAAGCTTGTGGTACAAACATGAAAGATTCCGCTCTTCTCCCCAATACTACAGGATGGAGATTGGTACGAGATCTAGTTGCAGTACATACGCTATTAATAACATTTGGTGTTGAGTTAAGTATTCTTGCAAACTCTCGACAGAGTTCAGATGGTTGATTGTCCATATTCCTCATGAAAATGCCTCCTATAAATAACATATAATCTTGTTATAATATGTACTTACATAAATTAAGAAATGGCAATAGTCTACTACCGTTCTCTTTATATAACTTTTTCTGTTTTCAGGCTGTATAAGGTATACAAATCTAGTTAACATAATGATTGTTATTCGAATTAAAAGCCACCTGAACTAATGATTCAACGGATTTTTCAATATCAGAACATGCCCAAACCCTTTTCATTTAGTTGCATATTTTACTAGTACAAGCACTATATAACTTTATGAAAGGAGGGAAATTAATGCCATTTAATTTTAAAAAAAATTTAATCGTTATGGAACTGATATTCCAAGATGTGTTAAAAACAAACTTTGTAATTCCTTTATACCCAACTACATTTAGAGAAAGCATTATACCTGTTCCTACGCCTTCAGGAGTCACAGATTTACCATCTAACATTTATTTTGATCTTGATAATCGATTTAATACGGAACAAGAACAAAGAATCAGAGATGCCATTAGTGAAACTATGTTGTTATGGGCTACTCATATGAATGAAAAATGGAATGGTGGAACAAACAATGGAATTTCACAAATGGCGGCTTGTACAAACATATATGCAACACAGAATTTACGCCCTGCTTGGTATAGTGAATCACCTATTTAAAATGGAATAACAGCTACTAATATAGCTATGGATCAATTTACTCAACTTATACGTGATAATGGATTTAGGCGTTCCCCACGAGCGAAAATCTTCGCTGCTCCACTTAACAATAACTCTATTGTCTTTGCATTAACTGCTTTTACTCAGAATTTTGTACCTTTATCATTTATTGTTGACCCAACCTTAATTGATATTGCTACTCTAAATTTTATCACTGGTTCTATAATGCACTCTTGGCTACATTGCGCAGGATTCTTCGATCCTAATACAACTAGTTACTTCAACACAGAATGCTCAATGTGTGTCATGAGAGGATTCCGACCTAAAAATCCTGACATGCCTGATAACCTTTATTATCAGTTTTTCGATTAACTAAAAGTGTACGTATACCTTATACACTTTTAGTTAACATAAAACACATTATAGATATCTCTATTAAAAGAAAAAATCGTAATAATAAAAAAAGTCTTTCTTATTTAAGAAAGACTTTTTTTATTATTAATAGCAACCGCCGTAGCCGCCACCATAACAACTACATCCAACGATGATAAGAAGGATAAATAATACAACTAAAAAGGCAAAGCCTCCGCCAAATCCAAATCCACCACAATTAGGCATATAAACACTCCCTTTTTATAAAATTTAACTAAAGGAGTAAAAGCTCTCATATACATGGGTTAAAGTATTATATGTAAAGACAATTGATATTGATTATGTTTACATTTTGGATATGTAAAATAGGGCTCATTTTGCCCTATATCTTAAATAAGTCAAGCTTACATAACTGATTTATTTTTTATTCTTACTTATATTCTAAAATTAAGTCTAATAAATTTTAAAGATATAGGCTAACTGATTTATCCATAGATAAAAGGCTTATATACTAAAAAAGATAGGAGAATGAATATGCTTTTTGACTCAACTGAAATAACTCTTAGAAAAATAAGAATAACAACTCCTGACCAATCAAGCTTTGTTTCCAAGGATCAACAGGAAAAGTAATCAGATATGTCACTGCTAAAAAAAATCAATGTTTTGGGCAACAAAATGCGGATAACTGTATTTCATTTGATTCCTTTCATAAGCTATTAGATCAAGATCTAATAGCTTATTATGCTAAGAAGAAATGAAAAATGAGCTATATTAGCCTGCCAATTATATTTTAATCTATATATTTTTCTTTAAGATAATCTAATGTTTGAAAATAATTCTTTTTATCTTGAACAAACTACTCAATATAGATAAATCATCCCTTAGCTAACTTCTATAAAACAGAAAAACTCCTGAACAGACACCAGAAGCTTTTCTGTTTTTTTACTGTATATCGTATACATGTTTAGTTAACATAATCACCATTACTTGAACCCCACTAAAAAAAAGAGACCTTTTGGCATAAGGGTTTTTAGTGGGGTCTTTTTTCTTGAGATGCAGCTTTTTATACATCCCTGATATGCTAAGGTTTCCCTAAGAGATGATTGATGAAAGAATGTATAAAGATTCTGCATTTTATACATATGATATCATCCTTAAAAAATCACCTTTATGTGAAAAATATGGTGAAACAACTCCTAACAATTATCCATAAAAAGCAACCTCTTCCAGCTGAGGTTATTTTTTATTTTTGCGACTTTCTAATCTGAACAAGGAATAAAATTATTTGAAATGGATTCTACAAACAGCCCTAACCCCCTCAAACTTTGATGAGAACCCCTCTCCGGTTGGCGTCAAAAAAACAGGGTTGTTTGAGTGCCAAGAGGGTTCGAGTGGAGTGACATTGTCAATTCCTTAATGCTCCCCACGGTTCGCTTATCATTGATAATGCTGCTTATCCCCCCTTTGTTTTGGGGTGAGAGGCTGGCTTCTTATATTTTTAATATGTTGCATCTAAGAGTAAGATGTATTACTCTTAGACAGCCGTACAGGCAGTTCGGCAGGCATATCCGCTTAAACAAGCTGATTGCCATATCCTTTGTTTTGGGTATGTCGGCTTAGCGCGATATCTAAACCTGCCGAAAATCATTACACAAGGGGAAAAGAGTGGAGATTTTTTAAGTGGGTTTCTTAAAAAATACGACTCGTACCTTGTATAAAGACTAGTAGAAATCTTAGATAAAATAAGCTTCTGTCCAAATTTTTTCTATTACTATAACGGTAATTAAAATGTACGCTGAAGCGTTAAATTTTACGACAGGAAGGTTTGCTGTATTCATATGGGTCCGAACATTTTGGGCCTATTTCTCATATTGTATTAGGTATTAATAATATATTGAGGTGAAAAAATATGGACATAGATTATATAAATTCTTATTCTTATCCAAGATTTTCAGGACCACAGTTCCCATTCCCTAGTCCCCCCGGATCGCCTGGTGGTTTCCCTTCCTTCGGTGGACAGCAAGCTCCAACTGCCCCACCACCAGCATTTATCCCACAACAGCAAACAGCAACACCATTTGCAGTCGATCCAGGAGCCATTTCATTGTGTTTATTCCGTAACACATATATATGGCTTAGAAATGGGTCAAGTTTTTGGTATTTCCCTATTTTTGTGGGACCGAGATCAGTTGCTGGTTTCAGATGGAATGGGCGATTCTGGACTATCTTTGGTATAGATACAAGACGAATTGCTTCATTTACATGTTTCTAAGTATTCATAATTTATGGCCCTAGAAAAGGGGAGGAATCAGCTTTGCAACCTACAGAGAAAGCCAGGGTTAGTATACCATTCCCATCAAGATGGGGTATCCATGCTGAGATAGCAGGTAGACCCATGATTTGGGGTGTGCTCATCATTAACTCGATTATAGATAACAGAGTATCGGGTGCAGTTAATTTTCGTGGCACTCTCATTCCCATTAATGGATATTGGAATGAGAGTGCTAAACAAATCAGCTTTGATTCACCTTATGCCACATATTCCGGTAACCTAACTATGTTTGATAATTCCACTACTAGAATTCGACATCTTATTTTAACTGGGCGAGTTATTATGAAACCACCTTCTTTACTAGCAGGTAGAAATGGAACTTGGGTTGCTACAACAGATACAAGTCTCACAGGATCTGCCGTGAGTAACAATGACCTGCCCCCTGTTGGGGCCTTTTTGACATCAAATATACTCCATAGAGGACTTGAACGTTGAGGAAATTCTGTAAAAAATGAGAGTGCTTTAAAGGGGTGTCTACTAATAATTATTAGAGTAATTAAATATATAAGATATTAATAAAATATAAACTTGTATATCCTATAAAACCTAAAAAGCAAAAAAACTAACTTTGAGTGAGGAAAAAGTTAGTTTTTTTGCTTTTAATGATATAGAGTAATACAGGACCTTATAAAATTATAGGGAATTTCTAAAAAGTATTATAAATATTTTGACATGTTTCAGCTTTTGGTTGATAAAAGCAATGAAGCTTATAGCGAGCAACAAGAGGTTGGTTATACCATGTTGGAGGGCACTGTTGAGGAGGTCTGAAATACCATAAGCTATATTTTGCAGGCCAACTACGTTCTCCTCTGACAGAGCGACGTGCCAAACGTTTTTCACTTTCTCGGGCTCTTTGATAGAAATAGCCTTTTTGAGTAGCTTCAAATGCATGGGGTTGATAAATCATTTGTGGAATAGTTCTCAGTCCTTTAAAATCAGAGCAATTTGCCCTAATTCGATTAACCCCCACGTTTCCTATAAGAAGCATTCCCTGTTCACCTTCACCTTCACCTTCTGCTCTAAGTAATCTCGCTAAAAGAGCTATGTCTGAAGTTGTAGCTTTAACAACTGCCATACTTTCACCTCCAGCAATTATGATATTTCTTTATAGCTTGTATAATGTTCTTTTCATTATTTTGCATCTTATAAATTGAGTATTGTATTAGCCTCCTGCTCTTCGATGAGAGGACGAGAGGACATTTCATTGCTACGGGGTTTAAGAAAAAACTATTTGTGGGGAAACAGTAGTTTTTTTCCTCTTTCTATACATATATTTTTGATAACAAAGCAAACTACACAAGACGCCATGAGGCATCTACCACTATTCTTATTCGAATTACGTCGCTCCAAGAAGAAAAACTTCCTACCGCCTGTGGAGTTTTTTAACTTGTATACCATATAAATTCGTAGTGACCATAATGGATCTTATAGGCACTATACGTATAGCATAAAGACTATTAAAAGAAGTTTTAACTACTTTTTTTATCATAAATGTAATGTTTTGATGATTGATATTTTTATATTTATCTGACTAATATGAAATTAAATTATTGTTTTATATAAACCGTTTTCATCCTAAAAATGGAGGACTATACGTATGCATGAGAAACAGAAAAAACATGCTCAATTTGTACGGCTTCCTGTTGATATTGTAAAAAAAATTGATGAGTATAAAGAATCTAAAACAATATCTTCCAGAAATGAAGCTATTTTAGAATTAATTAAAAAAGGATTAAGTAAAGCTGATTGATTTCTAAATAGTAATACGCTGGTACAAATAAAGTTTGCTCTTATGAACAAACTACTCAAGATGGATGAATCATCACTTAGCTAACTCCTATAAAACAGAAAAACTCCCTTAACGCATTGGGGGAGTTTTTCTGTTTTTTTTAGATATATATTATATACAACCGTAGTTAACATAATAAAAATTATAGGTAATCATAAAAGAGACCTTTAACTTCTACTTGTATACTCTTACTATATCAACGGAAGTTAATAAATTTTCTTATCATATCAGCACTTGTCCAAACACTTATAATTACTTTACATATCATAAATTATGCAAACAAACTCAAAACCTTTCTTTTTATTTTTCTGTTTTCAGATGCATATTGGATACAACAATAGTTTAAATATGGGTTTTCTCAGCATTAAAAACCTCTTCAGTTCATTGAAGAGGCTTTTGATGTGTGATGAGGGTACTTAGAAAAGGAGTAAGGTGAAGGTTAAATTAACTACCAAATAAATTATATTCATCAGCCCACTTTAAGTGAATTGTCCAGTCAATAAAAATGGTAAACAGCCTATGAATTAATTCAGGAGCTGTTTACCATTTTTTAAAAGGATGAAATTGAAAATAAAGATAGAGTAAGCTCTCTGTTATTTACAATACATAACATATGTTACTATCTATTAATAAGCAAATTGTCCATATGAATAAAACAAAAATAACTTGAGCAAACTACTCAAGACGTATAAAAGCATCACGACTAACTTCTAATTACGTCATAAAAAAAACTATTGGTCCCTGATGATCCAGTAGTTTTTTTATGCTTTTTGACTGTATACCATATACAAGTTCAGTTAAGTCGGGTAGGCAGGCACTCTCACGAGCGCCCGCCCCCCTAAGAACCGCACGTGACAGATTTCCCGTCATACGGCTCAAGCCTTCTTTTTATCCGAACAACTTATTTAATACATGGTACATGTACTAATTTAGCAAATTGACCTGTAGAAACCTCTAGGTTTCGCACTGTAACTTTCTCTCCATTTTGTAGAGTCTGCTTACACAGAGCACAACGATATCCTTGTTTTCTTGCGAGTTTCATCCTATCCAATGTATTTTCATTATTAAAGACCTTACGGTCTCGTTTTTCCCAATACTCTCTTAGACTCGGATCATCTGGGCTGTTTTTATAGGCTACCATGACATGTCGTTCTATCTTAATCCAGGACATCTTTAACAGTTGAATGTTAGTAAGTGGACATGTGAGGGTCCATTTATCACTTCCTCCATGGTTGGGGTTCTTAAAATAACGTTTGGTAATCCATTTCCACGCCTTCTTTGGATGTAGTCGTTTAAGGTGTTTTGTTATTTTGAGGAATAAGTAATTATCCATATATCCAAACGTCTTTTTAGAAACGACATGTTTCTAATACTGTCCGTAACCACCAATAATTGGATTTAAAACACGTATTAGTTCTTTTATTGGTCGTCCTCTCATTACTGCGAACGTATCTTTTATCTTATTTTTTGCTTTTTTAATGCTGTCTCTGCTAGGTTTGATTAGTAGCTTATTGCCTTGTTCCGTCTTGTATTGACGCAGCGAGAAACCGAGAAAATCAAACCCGTTCTCAATATGTGTAACTCTAGTTTTCTCTTTACTAAGTGTAATTCCTCGCTTTTGTAGGTAAGGAATGAGTTTCCCATACATGCTTTCAGCATTTTCCTTGGTTTCCGTTACGATGACAAAGTCATCGGCATAGAGAACACGTCCTATCTTACATTTTAGATCGATCGCGTATCCTCCGTTTGGCTTGTATGTCTTTTTATAGACAATACCAATTTCTTCTTCCATGCCGCATAAGGCGATATTAGCTAGAAGGGGAGACACAATTCCCCCTTGAGGGGTTCCTTCTGTTGTCGTACGAAGCATATCCTGCTCTATGTATCCCATTTTAAGCCATCTTTTGATGAGAGTGTTTCCTGGAAACATAGATGTTTGTTCTACTATCCAATCATGATTAAGATGGTCAAAGCATCCTAAGAAATCTCCCTCAAATACCCACTTTTTCTTACTATTCGTGTTAAGCTTATTAAAAAGATTACTTATAGCATCGTGTGTGCTTCGTTTAGGACGAAAACCGTAAGAAGTTGGTTCAAACTTGACCTCCCATTGTGGTTCGAGTGCGTTTTTTACTATGTTTTGATACACTCGATCTCGTATCGTGGGGATACCGAGAGGTCTCATTTTTCCATTTTTCTTCGGGATAAACGTTCGTTTTGCTGGCTTTGGACGATGTTGAAAGACATTGCATTTAACTATTTGTTTATAAAGTTTGATACGTTCGCTTGGTTTTGAAGCCGTATAGCCATCTACACCAGGTGTTCGCTTACCGTTGTTTTGTTGTGTTACTTTGCGAATGGAAAGCAGTAGATTTGCTTTACTCCGGAGGAGTAAACGTTGAAGTTTCCTTACTTTTCTTTGTTGATTTTGCTGTTCGGCACGATAAATTCTTTGTCGTAACTTCGCTACATATTTTTGTATAATACTCCAATCAATAGAGTACCAATCTTTATGCGAGACGTGCGCCGACGCTCGTAGAGAGGTATTCATAACAGCACGCTCCTTTTCGTTAGAAGATAGCCACAAATTTATTTTCGTGTTGAAGACCAATGAGAAGTGGGCGCTCTTTCGAGCCTGTCATTGCTTGTAAAGACGACAGTATCCGTCCAGTTATACAGTGTTTCTGCTTTCCTGTCCCTTTTCAGGGTAACGGCTTTCGCTTTTTCTCATATCCCGTACCCTCTGCCACATCGTTTGACTTTGCAGTCATCCTACTGCTTATGCAGATGACATAGGGCTTACCAAGAATGCCGTTTCGGATGGAGATCATCTTTACGTCTAAATGAGTAGCGTTAGCTACACTGTAAGAAAGCGACTTCTTGTCGCACCATAATCACCATTATAGGCATTAAAAGACCCTTAAATCATTTAAGGGTCTTTTGATGAGTCTGTAGGTAAATCAATCAGTAAAAAGCATAAAATAGCCCAAACCTTTACTATCAAGGTTATCCCTAGACTTTTGCCCTTATCACTTCTCCTACAACTACATAAGTTATAGGGTATTTACCCCAATTTAGAAAATTTAGAGGAGAGATGACCAGATGAACCCATATAGTTATTATCCTGGATATATTCCGCAACAGACTGAATACTATATCCCTTATGATTACGAACTATATACACCACAGCAAGAACAAGAGGAGTTTGAGAGACAACAACCTCAAAGTCTAGGAGGATTTGAAAGAAGAATTAGAAATCTTGAAAGACAAAACCAGCAACAAGCAAGAGAAATTACCCGGCTAAATCAAATTGTTGAACGCCATACATTCCGTCTGAATAGGTTAAATCAAAGACTACGTGCGGTAGAAAACAGATTAAATATTTCATTTACAAGTCAAGACGGTTTTTAAATTCCATTATAAGAGAAGAAGAATCCCTTAAAATTATAATTCTAAGGGATTTTAACATTGTATATTTTCTTATACTACGAGCAAACTACTCAAGATGTTCCAAGCATCAGCAGAAAAGTAGTGATATGTATAGAAAACAGAAAAACTCCCTTAACGCATTCAGGGAGTTTTTCTGTTTTTAGGCTGTATAAAGTATACATCTTTATTTAACATAATGTGTTTTATCAGAAATAATCAGAAATCAATATTAAACATAATATATAGATAAAGAAATTCTTTATTGTAAAAGAGACATTGGCTGATATAGTGCCAATGTCTCTTTTACATCCACATAAAAATTTAATAATAAATATGATAAAACTCCAATAACCGAGGTGAAATAAAATGGAGACAGAAAAAGACGACAAATATACAGAAAACGAGAACTGAAATTAAAATTTGAAAATGTAATTGCAATCGGGGTTTGGATTAAAACGATTGGCCAAATTATTGAAACCATTGGGGTATCAAATTTATTTTTAATAAATGAAGATCCATCATTCTGGTGATGAAAAGTGGTATCTGCAGTTTGGATTGAAACAGTCGGTCAATTTTTACAGACTATAGGAGTCTCACAACAAATTTCAGCAATAAATGAACAGGTAATATTCAAAGCTCAAGAACTTGAAATAATAGGGGTTTCCCTTAAATCCTTTGCTCATGCTTTAGAAGCTATAGGTGGAATTGAAATATTACAAGAGGAGAAACAAACAGATATAATGGACTTTATACCTTAAAACTTTGTATCTGTTTGTTAATTTTCTTAAAAGATAGTTAACACATACACATGAGACTGCATAATTACTTATATAAAAATACGTTTATCTTGTCATTATTATCATCCATAGTTGCTAATAAAATATTCTTTATATCTAAACTATGTACCGTTCTAATCTGATTTTTTACCCAATCTTCATCTTTGCCAGTTGTTTTAATTCCTCAAGATCAACCTTCCCATCTTTAATAATTGTTATAGGAAAAGAGAATGACTTTTTATTAGCTTCATATCTTTAGGAGTTAGTGTTTGATACTGAGATTCTAAAAAAAACGATATAGTACCATCTGATTCCCATAGTGCTAGAGCAACTTTTTAATATCATGTATTTGTTTTTTCCTTAATTCTGTTAGTAAAACATCAATAGGTATCCTAGCTTTAGTTAGTCCTTTATAAAATATTTCTCCATTTTTTATAAGAGGAAAAGCGAAGGATCAACAAATTTTGTGAATTTTAACCACTTAAGACTTAAAAATACCATCATAAGATATAAAATAACTAATACACCTATCGTTATCATAGAACCTTTCATTCCTAAATGTTGATCTGACAAAGGATGAGCAATAATATTCCCTATTGAAAAGCCATTATAAAATCAAGTAACCTTAACTGAGACAATGATCGTTC
>JAHRIK010000039.1:0-57495 GCA_020085045.1 Pythium oligandrum | reverse complement strand
GCAACAAACCTTTCTTTTTTACACGAAGACATATCATAACCTCCTTTACCCGATATACTATATTTAATGTTGATTATTTTTTGCTTGTATGCTTGTCCTTTATTAAATGGAAATATTCACATAATGTAAACATTAATAAGTTTTTGTCAAGGAGATTGCTTTAGACTAAAACGCAGCATTTATATAAAGGACAGACTTTTTATACATCTTCCTTCCACCTGGATCCTGGAAACAATCCGTTTATATCAGGGATGTATGAAAAATTGTTTAGTCAAAAATCTATTCTTCCTGAGAATCCTTGTCTTGGTGAACAAGGGTTCTTTTTTTGTTAAGGATTATAAAAGAGCTGCAAAAAAATAACATCGGCATATCAAAATGAACTGAAATCAAAAAGTTAGGCAATTCATTTAGGCAGCTGTTGTACTTGTCAGTATATGATTTCCTCCAAGACCTAAGGTAGAGTACTATGAATATAGGGAGGAGCGTTTTTAATTTTTGTTTACCTTCAAATCCTCCCGGACACAATAAATATTGAAATACACCTTTTCCTTTTATATTAGGTCTACTGGCTTATTATTTAGTTGCACTCTTTAATTTTCAAAGAAATTAGAAGGAACATTTGGTTATAAAGTGAAACCCCATAGATTTAAGAATCTATAGGGCGGTGACATAAATAGGGGTTTACTTTACTAATTATATTAGTTTTTTCATGACTACCTAGAAAAGGCCATTATGGTAACTTGAGTTGAAATCCTCTTATGACACACATTAGGCACTTAAAAATGAAATTAAGCTCACTATGATTTGTGGCACGAATTCCTATCTAAACTATTATACTTATATAAAATTTTAATCTATTAAAGTTATTCCTTCTAATAGAATATTCCAAATGGAAGGATTAATTACCATTTTTCCGAGAAACCTGAACCCAACAAATACCATCTTCAGCTGTTCCAAAATTCATATCCTTCACGCCTGTAAGTCATCATCAACAGTTTCTATTAACAGAATATTAAAGTTATCATTAGTCATTTCAGCTAATATAGATTTTAGTATGACTATATCTTCATAACTTGTTGGCATCCATTCGTGCCGTATAAACAAGGTGCGTTGACTTTGTGCAATTTGATTAAGGAATGTTGGATACGATGAACTAATCTTATTTTATAAGGGGGATATTGTAGAACCCATGCTTGATCGGGGATTATTGGAAAGTCATGAACAGAATCGATGTTAATTGGGTATCAGTAACATAATGAGCTCTTACCGGTTCATGAGTTCCAAATTTAAAAAAATAGGATATCCGTTATCGTCTATATAGTTGGCTAAATATATCTTTTTCAATCATATTTTCTAATTCCATAAAACCTTGAAATTTATTTTTTAGTAATCTATTTACATCAGAAAGAAAGGGGTTTGAACCCAATCAAGTGGGAATGAATGCCTTCTTAAATTATGACGTTCGGAATAAAGTGCTGGACCACACCAACTCCCTAAGCCTGCTATTAAATTATAAGAGCCTCTCAGAGTTGTAAATTCATACTAATCACCCCTACGCTTTTTTATATTATATAGGGGAGCATTCTAAATTGATTGGACAAGACAGAATATATTTAATAATATTTTTCAGGATTAAATGGGGCATTTTCATAACTATAAATAAGCTCTTGGCTTGTACTAAACTTAATTTTTTTCATAGTATGTATTATTCCTTATCTTTTTTAGGAGGTGATTTCATGTCTAATGGCCATACTTTTTGAAGGCAATGTTAACTCAAGTGATAACGTTACACCTTTAGAAGAAGCATTTTCGAGTGATTTCGATTTTAATGGTTTAAGAAGGGGAGATCGAATACAAATTTTTTCTTCTGGAAACCAAATTGATGGAAATGGTACTTTTATTCGTGTACAAGATGGATTTCTAATTTGGACAGATAGCTCGGATAATATTAATACAAACCAGTTTAGATGCTATTAGTATTAGTAGAGTAAACAGGAACAGCTTAACTTAGAAGGGTTTTAAAAATGTATTGGATAAGCTCTTTAGAGAACTTATAATAAATTTAGAAAGAAGGAGCATTCTATAAGAGAATGTTCCTTCTTTCTTAATTCAGCAACAAAAATTAGGGTATGACAAGCAGTTGCTACTATATATGGGGGCAAAAGCCACTAGTTTAGACGTAAAGAATATTAATGTCCAAAACAGCCGGCCTGGTAACGGATTTGAGGGTTACATGAAAAAACACTGAAATAGAGAATCGATACACAATTTGGAACACTGTCAGGGAAGATAAGTAAGTATGAATGAAGGTGAAAGGTTTGTAAGCTTCGTAAATGTGAGCTCAGGACAGGGTACAGATTTGTTTACGTATTGGCAAGCGAAAAAGTAGATTCATAACACTCTTGTGATGCGTCACGTATCTTGCCTGGGGTAAAAGAATCTACTTAACCTGATTGTATCTATAGGATGATGAACTCAGTAAACCCCTTATTATTTGAGTAGGGAGACTGTAGGATCAAATGACGTGACAGGGTATAAAGAATACATGAGAAAGTGAAAGCCGTTATATTGGAAAGAGAACAGAAAAGCATAAAACTGCATAACTGGATGAATACTATTTTCCTTATGGACAAACCCATAATAGATATGAAATGAAGCTGACCTCTTGCTGGTCCCTTATAGGCACATAAGGTTGTGGTCACCCCCTAATTGAAAGAGAGGTGCTGTTATGTAGACCTCTATTTGGAGCATCGGCATACGTTTTATCTACCAATACGGTATGATGAGGAGACGACAAATAAACTTGCTATGGGAGGCAGGGGCAATGTTGCCCCTAACTTACTCGACTTGGTAAGGCTAGATAAAATCTACAGAGTAAAACAAAAAAAACTATCCCCGTGCAGAGGCATGTGTTTTCCTATCATTAAAAAGTATTTATTGAATTGAAGCCCTATATTAATTAATAATGTATATATTTCTATATAAATAAATTCTAGCTAATATTTTTATTTTTTATTAGCTAGATATTGAGCATATTGAGGTATTCCTTACTACATCCAATTCAACATTCATAATGACGGGAGGGCCTGGTCTCCCAATTTACTTCAAAAATCCAAAGTCTTCCCTTTTCATCAAGTCCTACATCAATTCCTAACTCGTCAAATAGTATATCCTGATATAGAGATTCAAAATGGTTAGAAAACTTAAAGCAAATTGTTCAAGATACTTTTGGACATTATAGTAGTCATCTCCAAATTCCTGTTTTAAAAAGATATCAGGAAAACAAGTATAGCCACCGTTGCTAGATTTGAAGCTATACTACCCATCTTACCTATTCTTGGATATATAGATGTAATTAACCAATTGCCGTTCCACCCTTTTGTACATGTAATCTAAAATCATATACATTTCCTAATTTTGTCTTACATGTATAAATTTTTGTACTAAGTAAGTGTCCTGTTTTATATGACTATCGATAAACTTTATTAGTTGATTTTCACTAAATATGGATTCCTGTTCATCTATACTAACTTTATAACTGTCACCTATCTTCTTATATAGAAATACCAGCCCCCTTATGCCCGGATAAGGGTTTTACAATTTATTTTGTGTAGCTTTCCGCCATATTTAGCAATACTCTATAATTAGTTAATTCTGAAGTAGGAATGAGGACTATCTCTCTCTCCCCTTCTGTTCAACTCCAGAACCGTCACCTAACTCTTGTCCTGCTTACGGTAACTTTTTCAATAATACTAGTCTCGTAGCAGTACTAACTGGAACTGTATTTCTTTTAATACTCAAGGACCGATTTCTGGAGGAGTTTCCCTATTGAATCCTACCACTATCTTTATTGAAAATGGGGGGATTATAAAGTTAACTTTGTGATAACCGATAATACAGTTGTTTTTGGCCCAAATCCAGCTGCATTTCCTCACCTTCCTACTGTTGGATTATTCTTAAATAATGTCCAAGTTCCACGAACAAGCTAACTTTGGACTTGAAATTACGCAAGCAGAAGGCCGAGGCTGCAAACCAATTGTTGGAGATACTATTCTATCTATCCCAGACAACTCGATACTTGAATTAAGAAATATAACTACACAGGGTCCTATTACAACTATAATCACTTATAACAGTGTGGGAAACAACGTTCAGTTAAGCCTTTTTTAAACTAAGTTAAGCAGAAGGCACTCCCTAATTCTATCTCTTGGAAAGCAATCTCGCCTAGCCGAGGTTGCTTTTTTACATACTTAAATCCTGCTAAGTAAAAAGAGATACAAGATGCACACATTAGGAACGGAGGCCAACTATGGATATCAAGCAGAATACAATAAATGCTCAAGAAATGACCAAGAGATTTAATAGAAACCGTTCCGCATCAGACACACATTAGGAACGCCTAAAAGTTGAACCGCCTTCGGACGGCCATGTAATCCCAAGATTTAATGTTCTTTAAAAAAACTAACATATTTTCCATAGAAAAAAGAGCTTAGAGTAGTCTACAATTAAGCTCTTTTTCATTTCCTGACTCTACAAGCTACTGCCCCTTACTGGCGTAGTCTGTAGAGTGGCTATATTATTTTGGATTGTTAAGTTTAGGTCATAATAGCCTCTATCAACAGACTTACATGCATAATCACCTGAACATCCTGTCACATATAATGGCGTATTAGAAAAGTTAGGGTTAATAGGAACTGAGTTTGAAAAAAGTTTATGTGCATGATGAGTGAAAATAGCCAAGATTCTATTTCTCACATTGGCAGGTATTGCATTGAAAAACATATCTGTTTCTCCTTGTGTCACAAGATGGTCGTCATGTATTTCATTAGTTATTCCAGGAACTCTCAACGGCCAATGGAAATCGATAATATAATAATAATTAGGATCCAAATTTCGTAGTAGATTTAAGCTATCCTGGCTCCATCTTCGATTAGCGTTATCTAGCCAGAGATGCCGTACCAGTCCCTGAGTTCCTGGAATAACCGACATATCCAGTTAAATAGGGTTGATATACCTTCTAAATAAATCTGTAGTAGTATCCTCCCAGTTTCCTATAGATGATCTATAGGGGATATTTGTTCCTAAAACATTATTTATATATACTTGCAAATTGTTGGTAACGTCTTGTAGCTTCTGCTGTTGAGACTCCTCCAGCGTGTACATCATCCCCCCCGAAAATAACATACCTTTTGTTACCATTATTCACTACGTTCTGTAAAAGATTATTAAACATACTTTGGCTATTTCCAAACCCCACATGGCTATCACCACAACAGCCAAATTGACGGTAATAGCCGGAAGTCCCGGTCGGTTTGGGGGATTAAAGCAATAATTATCCACGTTACTTTTATTTTTCTTAACTATTTTTATCACCCTTTCTTATAACTTACTTCATATCTTATTCAATAAATGAAAGGCTGCTTGTACACTTAAAAAAATGTTCTTTTATCATTTTCCCCTTTACTTTTGAACCAATGTGTCTTAAAAGGGACCCCCATAGTTCCTAGGGGAGGCAGGGGCATTACTGCCCCTAACTTACCCTACGTAACTAAGATTGTATACCACTAAAATACAGAAAAATCCCTTGTGCAGCCGGGATTTTTCTGCGCTAAACCTAATTAAGAAAAATGATAGATACTTCAGGACACCTCGTATAGTTTACTCTCTTCTTTTGGTATCCATTTGTAATAACCTAATAAGACTAAAAATAATATTAACTCTGTAATTGATACTTATCGTAATTTCAGCACCCATAAGCAAAGTATCTTCTCAGCTTAGGAAGCAGTGTAATTATTTCATATCATCTTCGCAATTAATTTTTTTCACTTTATTATCTTTATTTTTTTTGCCACATTTTCTAACAACCACACCATCTTGATTGGCATTTTGTCCACCTGTTTGGGCAATCTGACCACCCTGATTAGCGTTTTGTCCTCCATTACCACTAATTTGTCCTCCAGTTTCGGCATGGTTATAAATATTAATATTAATACAAATTTTACCTTTTTTACATTTATTATTTTTTTGTTGACTATTTAATTGTTTATTATGTTCACCATCATATTTTTTTATTGTAATCACCTTCTTTTTTTATTTATCTTTATAATTTATTCATTGATAACAAAGGTGATTGTATGCTTGTCTTATTGAATTAGAATATTTCTTAACAATACTTAAAGAAAACTAATTTTGAAATATTGATATCTAGAATAATAATTATGTTAACTCTTTACCTACTTACAAACTTCTAGGATTCTATACTAAACAAGAAGATAAAAAGCGAAATTACGACTCTAAAAAATTGTAAAATAAAGGATTGACGGAATTTTGCTGAACCTCTCGCCTACGCTCAGCACTAAATAAACCTCTTAATGTCCCAAAAAAATAGGCTTCAAAGACAGTTTTTATTCGTTTTCTTTTGTAAGCGAAAAGAGTTTCCCTAAAACCTTGAACAGCAATAGAAACTAAGTCTTCTATAGGCTTTTCTAAGCCACTAATTTTATAAGCTAGCAGGACTTTTCCCCATAAGTTATAAATATCATCTGCATCCCTAAAGAATGGGGTTACTGCTTGTTTAAATGGTTTTGGAATAAAAGATGGTACATAATCCGGTGAAAGTTTAATACTTGTATCTTCTTTACGTATGTATTTATTTAAATCTTTTAGAGATAAATTATAGGTAGAAGAATTTTTAGAGACCTCTTCCTTACTCTTACAAGGGATTACGTCTTTTCCTGCTTCAACATCTGTTTCAACATTCTTAGCCAAATTGAGTTGTAAATAGTTCACCCAATATTTGAAATAAGGATGATTTACAAACAGATGTACAGGATTGCCTTTTCCATTATTACGAGGACAACGCCGATAAACTGTAACAATTTGTCCTTGCTTTCGAAGCTCACTTAGATGGCGATCAATTGTTCCTTTTGACTTTTCGTATGTTTTACCTAAATATGTACTACCAGGAAAGCAAAATCCTCTTTCCGCAGCAAACCAACAAAGCCGGTCTAAAGCTTTTCTAGTTCCTTCGTGGAGACGATAAAATTTTTCACCATAAAGGTTAATAATTTCCTTAAGTAATTTTCGTTTCAATGTTTGATGTTGAGAACGGTTTTCTATGAAACTCTGATAACTTTTCATATAATCAAATTCTTTTGTCGTAAGCATACGCGTAGTAGACATTAGTCTATCTTCTCCTTTTCAGGAACAAAAAAAGACATCGCATCCCATAAAATAGGAAAACGATGTCGGATTTTTTGACAGACTACGCCCTTGAAATAAATCTAATTATCCTATAAAATAAAGGCGTAATTAAATTTATGTATTAGGACTTCGACAGGTGTTTTCCCTAGTCTCTTTAGGGTTAACGGTGTAAGGGTGTTGGCGCACCACTTGCACACGTTGGAGTCTTTTTATATTCCGCACTGTTTTGTTGAGTCTATTATAACGTCTATTAATCTTGTAATTCAATAAAAATTCACCAAATCCTCAGTAAAATAATATAACCTCACTTCACTTATGATTAAAACTCACTTCAATTGGATACGCTGTTAGAGTAACTACTCTGAGATTAGTATTTTCTTTCTAATTAAATAATAATCTTAAAATATGATACACACTACAGTTGTTTTCCTGTTTTATATATTGTTTTATATTTGTTTTATTGTTTTATTGTTTTAGAGCCTCTGTAGACCTTGATATTACAGCATTTATAAGCATAAACTATCACTAATTTTGCGCGAACTATCACTAATTTTGCGTAAACTATCACTAATTTTGCGCGAAACTATCACTAATTTTGCGCGAAACTATCACTAATTTTGCGCGAACTATCACTAATTTTGCGTATTTATCCCTATATGTTTATAAGTATCACTAATTTTGCGTGGAGAATGCAGATGTCGCTTAAGTATCACCAATTTTGCGTGATAAATGTAGACATGCCCTAAGTATCACCAATTTTGCGCACTAAAATTAAGATTTAAGGTAATAAATCAAGATTGAGTAATGTTTCTAGGGTTAAAAATCCTCATTAACTATCACTAATTTTGCGTGATATTTAAGTTGCAAAGACAGGCTGCTCTTTAACATGCAATTTACACAGTATCACTTTTATGATATTTTAGTGATAGTTTAGAAAAATATGGGGGATTTTATGAAGAAATCAAATGTAGTTCAACCATATGATCTGGAAAGTATAAACATAAAAAATTGGGTAACTAAGTCAAACATTTTAATTGAGAGTACATATAAATTATCCTTACAGGAACAAAGGATTTTGTTGATCATGGCATCCAAAGTTCAACCTAATGACGAAACGTTAAAGACATATAGATTTCGAGCCAAAGATTTTATAGAAATAGTGGGAAATAAGAAAGGAACAGGGTTCTACTCATATCTAAAAGAAATTGTGAATGGCCTTCAAACAAAAATTCTTACCATAAAGGAAAAAGGCAGACAAAGAAACTATAACTGGGTTATTACCTCGATTTACGAAGAAAATGAAGGATACATAACATTACAATTTCATCCTAGTCTAAAATATTTATTTTTAGAGCTTAAGGAAAAATTTACTTCGTACCAGTTAGAAAATGTTGTAAGGCTTAATTCGGTTTATTCAATTCGTATTTATGAACTGCTTAAGCAATACGAACGTTTGAGAAAAAGAGAACTAACCCTTGAAGAATTACGTCATTTTTTAGCTATCGAGCCTACTAAATACAAACAGTATGGCCATTTTAAGAGCAAAGTATTAGCAGTAGCTCAAAAAGAAATAAATAATAAAACAGATATTCACTTTGAATTTGTTGAAATAAAAACAGGCAGAAAAGTAACTTCTATAGAGTTTATCATTACTAGTTCGCCTGCTTTGAATGGTACTAGTCCTTCCGAAGTGAAAAAACTTAAATCAACTCAATCTTCATTAGATTTATTAGATAACGAAAAGGAAAATGGATTGCATCATGACTTAGTGAGTTTAGGAGTTAAGCCTGAAAAAATCGAGTGGGTTTTATCAGAATTTACAAAAGAACAAGTCGAACGAAATGTAAAATACACGCAGGGTCGTTTAGTTATTGGAGATATTACTCATCCGCATTCTTACGTAATAAAAGCCATTCAAAAAGACTATGCGAAAGTATCACAAGAATCAAAGGTTGTTACACCTAAAAAGTCTACTAGAAAAGAGTTAGTTCCAGATTTTATGATAGAAGCTGAAGATAAAGAAAGGGCTTTTGAAAATCTTACATTAAAGGAAAAGCAGGAATTATTTTATGAGGAAAATGGAACTCAAATAGAATTTGAAAAAAGGCTTTTACAATTTCAAGAATTAAGAAAAATGTTAGTTTTAAATTCTGAGGAGCCAAACCAGGAAGAATTAAAAAAAGCCCAAGAAGCAGCAGTACAAGAAGTAATTCGAAATATGAACGAGGACTTAAGAAAACGTGAAGAAGTAGGCCTTAAGCCAAGGTTGATAAATGACTTCAAAAATAAAGAATTAAGGGAAATATATCGAACCTTCTTGCATAAAAAAGTTTAATAATGTTGTTAACACGCCTTTATGGGCGTGTTTTTATGTTTTTAAACGGCAGATTTTTTTGCACGGAAGGTAAATTTAATATACAATATATAGTACTTTGAGCTAGTTGGCGTTTCTTTTAATTTTTATATTCATTCATAGTATATTAAATTTACCAGAATTGGATGTGTTTTATATGGATATTCCTCTGCTTGTTCAACGTTTCCTTATTCATTTACATGAAACAGGGAAAAAAACTTCTACAGTTTCTATGTATAAACATGATTTGATGGCGTTCTTCAACTGGTTAAATCAACGCTACCCCCATATAACGCCAGAAATCTTGCCAGAAGAGAAGAGTTGTTACGAAGAATACTTTACCTACCTGAAAGATAAAAACTTATCTGAGGCCAATTTAAAGCGTGTGGCTTCCCATATGAACAGATTTTTAGAATATCATAATTTAACAGATCAATTTGGAGCACTTAGAGCTACAACTAAAAAGCAGAGGGATTTAGTTGACAGTGACTTTATAACTGAAAAGGATACCTTTTCGCTTTTAAACTCTGTTATCAGCAAAAAAAATCTGACAGAAACTCAATTACAAATACATAAATACATAGCTCCTCGTAATTATTCAATTTTGATTCTAATGCTTCATTACGGTCTTACACTTAATGAAGTTGTATCTTTAAATATAAAGAATATTAACTTTAGTCAAAATGAATTAACTATTATAACTAACAAAGGAAGCCGTGTCTTAGACCTTTCTAAAGAGGATAAAAAAATAATATATAATTACTTTTCAAACATACCCGCCTTATTTAAACCTAAAGATTATACGGACGACCCTTTGTTTCTTTCTTTTCATCCTCAAAAGATGGTTTATTGGTACGATTATAATTTAAACAAGCCTAAAAGAATTAGTCTAATTGGTGTAAAGCGTATGATTGAGAAGGAAGTTGAACGCTCAGGTATACAAGCTAAGGTAAGATCTACACAGTTTCGAAACAGTTGTATACTAAATAAAATCTGTGAAGGATATTCAAATGAATTTCTTATCTCCTACTTTGGTTTGTCTAGTCGCCATGCTTTGTATCGATATAAGAAATACCTAAAAACAGAATAAGCAAAGTTCTTATTTTGCTTCAAAATGCATTTTTTGTTAAGTTAAACTTATTTTCTATTAAAATCGCTAAATTAAAGCACTTTTATATGATGAGTTCAACTTATATTCTCTTTTTATTGTGCCTAACTCTAAAAAAACCAAGAAGTTAAACTTAAGTTTAACTTCTTGGTTTAAAATAAACGCAGCCACTTTCATTAAATCGAAATTTGTTGGTTAGATAGATTAATAATAAAGCATTAATCTAAGATATTTTAAAAATATCATATATAAGCGTCTATATTTAAATGGTTATCATTCTGGAATTTAAATTGAATTTCTACTCTTGATTTAAAGCTAGATAAAGTACATTCTAGAATCATTATCACGCCTTAATTACCAAGGCTTTAATCAATTCAAGATTTAGTTATTTACAAACAAGGATACTTGAAAAATATCTAATAACATAAATAGAGCAATCTTTGAAGAAGTTGGGCTTATCTATACATCTGGGGAATGGAGTCCATATAAAAAAACTAGTTGTTTCATTAATTTACAATAAGGAATAATATCACTTTATTCTCCACTAAAATATATGGTTTTGAAAGTAACTATCAATCTGGAATGAAAACTAGTGTAAGTACATTCTAGAATCACCAAAAAGCCTTTTGTAGATTGGTTTGCAAATACTCTAGTTTTCTAGATATCAGAGATAATTTAAAAATAATTCTCATGTATATAAAGTATGTAAAGATCTCCAAGTAATTCTATCTCGTACATTTATAAGAATTATATATAAGAGATTTCGAGGAGGATAATAGGCATTTCATTAATATATAAAATAAATATTCCCCCCTTGAAAATTTCCTATTTTTATCTAGAATTAAAAGAAAGAAGGTATAAACGTTATTCCAGCGAATTAGAATGTCAATAAATAAAAAAGATTTTTTTGCTTTTATCTAGAATTAAACCAGAAATATAAATCTTGATTAATATCTTGTACATCTAGGTTCTAGATTCACGAATAATCCTTTTATAACGATGTTATATACCATCTAGATTTTTTATTTAGAAAGGAGAAGTCTAGAAAATGTCCAATAACTTAGATGAAGAAGTTGTTTACACTCTGAAAGATACCGTGAAATTAACTGGATTAAGTATTGATTTAGTTAGATTGTATGAAAAAGAATTTAATCTCCAGATTCAAAGAACAGAGGGAGGGCACCGAAGATATACTAAACAGAATATTGATTTGCTAATTGAAATCAAGAAAAGAATACAAGAGCAAAATTGGAGTTATAAAATGATTAACCAATGGCTTCAGGGAGAAATCATACCAGAATCTATCGAGGTTCAATCAAAGCTCGAAAAAAAGGTGGAATCTCTCGAAGATAAAGTTCAAGAATTACTTAATCGTTCTGAAAAAGATGAGCAGTTTCAATTTGCACTTATTCAACGTTTAGATGAACAAAGCAAGCTTATAAGACAGCTTACAGAAAAGTTATCCTCTCAAGATAAATATATTGAAAATAATCTAGAAAAAAGGGACGAGAAGTTAACTAATGCTATTCGAGAAATTAGTGATACAAAGAAACTAATTGCAGCTGCTCAGGAAAACCTAGAATCAAAACCTAAAAGCTTTTGGCATAGGATTTTCCGTGGTTGAAAACTCTATGGGTATAGTATCTAACCATGTTCCTCCAGGCGGCCAAGCTGCACGAAAGAACGTAATACTGTGTAATGAAATACAAAAATGTTCTAGGATGTTAAATAATAGTATGTAAGTGAAGGTAACTGAAAAGACCCTTATCCTCTGAGAGGTAAGGATCTTTTTTATGTTTACTCTGTATACCTTTAGTTCATGTAAACTTGCGGTAAATAAAAAAAGCAAATAGATACTTTTTCTATAAAGAAGCGATCTTTTCAAATACAATTTGGTTATGTATTCCATAATATCCCTAAGCCACATTAAAAGGGAGAGCTGTAAGAAATCCTTTATTCTCAGAAGTTGATGCTCTTCGTAGTGAGTAAAAATTCCTTGAATTAAAAACTAAAATTTTGTACAAACACCTTAATCATTTATGTATAAAATAATGTAGACATACAAAATTCTAATTCCACTAACTAGGCAGTAGACTACCATATCCCAAGATCCTTTTCTTAGTAAAAGAAAAAAACTACCGGCTTAACACAGTAGTTTTTTTAGTTTTCTAATTTATTAAAACTTTGCAAATAGCCCGTCCAAATTACATTGTTCCAGATACTCTACTGATACTAATAGTATCTAAGCTAGTTGAAGTAATATTACCATCTTCATTCACCCAGACTAAAAATCCATCGCGTATACGGATAAATGTACCAACTCCGTTAAGTTGATTTCCAGCAGAAAAAACTTCAATTCTATCACCTTGTCTTAAACCATCCAAACGAAAACCATTCGAAGATGTCCCACGGTTACTTGAAGAAGTACGGCGCTCGTCTGAAGTACGTCGTGAGCTACGGCGCTCGTCTGAAGTACGATGTTTTGGCATGCAATCACCCCCTAAAAGAGATACTACATGATATAAAAAAAAATGAAATCTGTATAAGCAAAAAGCTCAATTACTAATTATTTTACAAAAAATGGTTAAATAATCTAGTTCTAACTCTACTTATTTAGTCTTATTAAATCATTCTAATTAAACGAAAATTTTTAGAGTATTAACACTTGTTCAAACACTTGTATTTATCTTACATATTATAAAGTATATAATCCCAAAAGAGTCAAATTCCTTAATATGGAGCAAAAGAGATGAAAATACATATATTATACTGAATACACCCCTCAAGACAAGAAGTACTATCTAAGAATATTATCTAATTATGAGAAAAAATGAAAACCAAAATTAAAGTAATTTTCTAATGACGTTACAATAAACAAGGTGGTTGAAATGAATTTTCTCCCTAAACTGAAATCCTTTTTTATTAACATAATATAATTTATATGTCTTTCCAAACAAATCATAAAAACATACTTTTCTTATATGATTTTTTTACTCTAGGATTTAATTTTTTTAAACTAGTTTAAAAAGGGCACAATCCTAATTTACTAAAAATAGCCCAGGCAAACTCGATAATTTTTTCTATAATAGTCAATGTAGTATCATTATAAATATAAAGAGGGGGATTAGCCATGAAAAAAGCAAGAAAATCTGTGGGTAATAAAACGAAAATTTCCTTAACATTAACATCAAATAATTCAGGCAAAATTGCCAAGAAGCGTTGAGACATTTATCCATCAACTAAATTTTATAAGTAAAAAACAGCTGTCTTCGTTTGAGGATAGTTGTTTTTATTTTATTGATTTATCCACTCTTTAAGGCTCATTATTTTCACAAACCGAGGTCTGCAAAACTGTAATCAGAGAATTCAATAATACATTGCTTACAAATGTTTTTTTTATACATATTTTACCTAAATCCATAAATCCAATTAAAGTTTACATAAGTAATACGTTTGTCCAATCCTTTCTAATGGAACATGAATATTCTATAAGTAACCCATTCTTTAGGAGGGAAATAAGTGCTAAATTGGCTTGTTATTGTCTCATCTGTATTCGTTATTATACTGTGAAATATATAACGACACTTTTACAGCTGGAGTCTTCAGAATTTACTAAGACCAATTGAATAAATGTTAACTTTAAAGAAAGCATCTCTAAAAATTTAAGGCTGATACTCAAATAATCGTCAAGTTTAAAGAAGATGTATGTAAAGAAACACAGCTAGACATTAATCGTAAGAACGAATGTCCTATTCTACATCACAGCAAGGATCTTAACTTTCCAGTTTTTCATTCCTAGAATAATTAAATTTCTTCTCGTATCAAAATTTATAACAAATCTAGAATTATCTAGAATGACAAAAAAGTTGAATAAGAAATTCACTATATATAAAGGTTTTAATAATTTTTATACTTTGTTTCTTCTTTTACATATAATTAACTAAGATATAGAGCTACTTAATAAAGTTGAATTTCTATCCTTAAAATCTATAAAAACTGCATAAAAGAGATTCCTAGTTGAATATATAAATTTTTTTATTATCTAAAATAAATGCTTTATCTCTTGAAAATTTCATATTTTTATCTAGAATTAAAATAAGGAAGGTATAAACGATGCATCCAAAAAAATAGAATATTACTAAACTACAAAAGGAACCTTCTATTTTCATCTACAATTAAACCAGAAACAAAAATCTCGAATAATATCTTGAGCATCTAGGTTCTAGAATCACTAATAATCCTTTTATAACAATAGTGTATACTATCTAGATTTTTTATTTAGAAAGGAGAAGTCTAGAAAAAGGTCTAAAAACTCAGATGAAGGAATTGTTTACGCCTTGAAGGATACTGTTAAATTAGCTGGGTTAAGTATTGACTTAGTTAGGTTATATGAAAAAAGTTTCATCTTCAGGTTCAACATACAGAACGGGGCCACCGAAGAGATAGCAAGCAGAAATATTGATTTACTAATTGAAGAAGAGAATACAAAAACTAAACTGGGGCTATAAGATGTAACCAATGGCTTTAGAGAGAAATCATAACAGAATCTGTTGAAGTTTAATTAAATCTCGAAAAGAAAGTAGAATCGTTTGAAGATAAAATTCAACAATTACTTTGATCGCTTCTGAAAAAGATGGGCATTTTCAATTTGCCCTTATTCAACGTAGAGATGAACAAAGCCAGCTTATAAAACAACGTTCAACTCTTCAACAGCCAGGGCGTCTTTTTGGCAAGTGTGTTAACCGATATAATGGGTAATACACCCTTCAGGACTCCCGAGGGAACACTTACCGTGGCAGCGAGTGCAGCTGACTTTGGCACCGTTATTCAAACGGTTCCTTTTACACTCATACCATATCCAGCTTCTCTCTTAGGTATCGTCACCGCCGCGCAAACCGGCAGTCCAATCCGGGGAACCTTGGTTCAAGTGTTTGTCATAGGCATGACGGTTCCAATTAAATCGACCTTAACGGATGATAACGGGCAATATAGAATAACGGGGCTTCTCTCGGCCACATATACTATCATTGTTTTTGCTCGGAACTTTACTACTCAATCTTAAACGTTACACTAATGAATGGAAAAGAAAAGTCGATATTCAACATAATCTGTTATAGTACCATTATTGGTACTATAACAGATTATTTAACTGGTATACTTCCCTCAAAAATTCTTACCGAAGTGTTTAATCTTGAAGAAAGAACTTATGGCAAGTACTGTTACAGATTTCAGTGGCAAATATAAGTTAACGGGATTGCCAATCGGGACAATTATTGTGAAGGCTCGCTCTAAGAGCTTTATTCTGCTGTCCCAAGTGGTTACGCTAAAAGCTAATGAGACTAAAACTGTAAACTTTATACTTGTAAGAAGAGAAGGGGTACCTGCAGAAATAGTTGTGAACCTTCAGCAAGAGACTTTATCTATAAAATCTTAGATCAATTAATGTCTATCAGTACAAAAAGAACTTTTATTTGGATAAAAGATTCTCATAATGTACGTGTTCACCCTGCTAACGACCAATCCTTAGTCTCCTTGCAAATAAATTTGCAAGGAGCAATTGCTACAGTAGCCAGTATTATATTTAATGAACCAATTATTACTAATAAACCTAGAGTACAAACCAGAAGACAACGATCTAGAAAAAATCAAATAAAAAATAAAGAATTAGTATATCTAATTCTCAAAATATTGAAATATCCAATGATGATATTGACCTTATATCTAATATTGAAGTTTTTATTTCGAGTTCTTGAAACTCTTGTCATGCAATTAGATATTGTATAATCCTCGAAACTAAAACTCTAGATTAAGTATTATTAAAAGATCAATAAATGGAACAAAAAAAAGAGCTAACGGTATTTGTTAGCTTTTTATTTTGTTTTTAACGCTTTGTGAGTATTCCTTGGAGTGTCATCCTATGAAAAAGCAAATATATCTGATAGAATTATATGAGTACAGAGGTTAAGCTTTATAAATATAACTCCATAGAATTAACGAACTCTGTTTACTACAACTGATTTCTAATTATTTTTTTCTATTGTTTTTTATCGTAAAGATAATAGCTACTATCCAGCAAGTAAACGATCCCTATATAAGTGAAAATTTCTCCTTATATTATTTATAGGCCAAACCTAAATAATGTCCAAACATTGGTTAAAATATAAAACCACCTACCAATACACCTAACAGAAAAGAAGGCATTATTTTCACTAACCATGCGCGATAGGAGCTGCTATAATCTCCCTCCTAACATAAGAGCTATTACCCAGAGCAATTAACATCTTGCCACCCTAACGAAATAAGAAACCGAGAGTAGCAGAGATAGCAATAGCAAACTCACTTGTATCAACTGTACCTATTACTTTCTAGGGGCTGGGGAAAATACCCATTCTTGGACAATAGTATAGGAGTGGTAAGAGGGCCCCATCCACCGCCACCAGTGGCATCAGCAAATCCGCTATTAATCCTAATGGTATAGCCTGTTTTGTAGATAAATTAAGATTTTTCTTACCACTACTCTTTTTATCCTTAAATACAAAACGGATAACAACATAAATACCCAGCATTAATAAAAATAAAGAAATATATGGTTTAACTATATCTCCTGGCACATTGCTTAAAAAAACAGGCTCCTATAAAGGCTCCTATAGAACCTGGAATTATTAACTTAAAAAGAGCTTGGCGATCCACGTTTCCAAACTTCATATGGGAAATTCCTGAAGCTGCGGTGGTTACTACTTCTGATAGGTGTATAGAAGCTGAGGCTATTGCAGGAGCCATTCCAAACGTTAATAAGAGGGATGATGAGGTAACGCCATAAGCCATTCCTAAGGAACCATCAATTAATTGGGCTAAAAAGCCAATAATAGCAAAGATAAATAATTTTTTCATGTGTGTCCTCCTGTAAACACTTTAATTTATCTTCAAAAGCGACACAGTATATTTTCTTGCAAGGGATTAAGTTATATGGGAAATAGAATAGGCGGAATACCAATTTTCATAAATTTTAAGGATCAAAGAGGAGATAGACCGTAGAAGATGTAAATTCAAATTATTTAGTTAGATTATTAAGAATTATCTTTTTACGACTTTCATACAATACCTGTTATTAGCGGCAAGAAAAATAAGGGTTACTTAATAAACAATTAGAGACATGAAAAATCTCTTTAATTAAAATTCAAGGGATCAATCTATCATATATAACGTATCTCTTTAAATTAGTTTTGTTGCTTGTAGATATATTATTATTTTATTTACACAGAATAGTCCATCTGCAATCTCTAAAGCAGACTTTCGGATATACTCATGAGCACGATGAATCGGATTTCGTGTTTGACAACCTACAACTGTGTTCCGTACGGTTTACTTTGTTTCACGTTCTCTTCATAGCTAAGTTGTTTAATTAAATTAGATTTCACAAATTCATAAAGTTCAATATCCAATTGATTATTTTTCTCTATTTTCTTAATAATGTTATCAGGAATGTCCTGTAACTTAGGACGTGATTTAGTAATGTTTTTTTTCTCATATTCAATGTTACTCCAACCAAACTTTTCTGCCAATAAAGATAAAGATTCGTTAAACATTTCTGTTATCCCTACCACCCCAAAGTCATTCAGCCTCTCTTTGGCCTTTTCTATACTCACTTCAGAATGTAAATGTGTACCACAAATTTGAAGAGTTTGTCCGTTATTAGCTTGAGGATCCCATTCAATGTATTCTTCAAAAGACATATCTTTCATCTTTTCTTTATAATAACTTGGATAATCTTTCAAAAAGTAATATAACGAAACCACACGTTCAATAGGCTCACGTATCATTGTAAAGTAGATAAAAGGTTTAGAAGTAAATTCATGTACTCCATAGAAATGGTGTCCTGATATTGCCTTTATCGCTTCTTTTTCCTTTTGCTTCAATTGATTAAAGTCTTCCTTCATCCTTTCTATGGGTATATGATCATAAATCTCATTTTGTCTATACGACTTGGTGAAAATCTCATTCAAAGTGGTTCCGCCTGTTTTAGGAATATGCATAAAAATAATAAGTTTATCTTTCATGTTTCAAGTCCCCCTAAATCTTAGTGTTTCTATATCTTATTCTTGTAGTTAGTGAATGTTTCAGGTGTCTGTATTTAAACTTAAACACAAGGCAGAAAAGATAATAACTAACTGAATCTAGGATTAAAATTGGCAGAAATTACTTCAATATACAATTAAGTTGTCCAAGCATATATCGTAAATAGAGCATTCTATATAGTAACCCTTCAAAAGAAAGGAGTGATTACTATGAACTTACAAGATATAAAAGGATCTTATGACTTAATAGTTAGTTTAGGTAGCGCCTGTAACCCCACACTTCAGTTAAAACGACTCAATTTAAGGAACTTTACTTCAAGCCCACTCGATTGGAGTTATTCTCCTTTCCTTGTAGATGTAAATAGATTATTGAAAAATAAATTTGATGGCTTTATGGAACTAGAAAACATGCGTTTAATAGATGATAGTGGAAAGTATGCATATTTTAATGATAAACCTCTTAAACTTCCTCACCAAATTACCTATGTGCCTACAGCATCTTACGTAATACAAGATATACATTATAATATTTTTTCAGCTCATGACTTTCCTATTGTTCCAAACAAACACTGGACTACTACTTATCCTAAATTCAAAAGGACTTTAAATTATAAAATAAATCGATTTATGAAGAGGCTCATAAATAGTAAATCGATTTTATTTATCAGGTGGGGAGCTAATTATAGTGAAACAGTGGAATTACGATTAATTCTATCCCAAATAACGAGCGCAAATTTTAAAATACTCATTATAAATCCAACAGAGGGATTAGAAGCTCCAAGTGAATTAGAGTGGGGCATAGAGAAAGTATGCACTGTAAATGCACCTATAGATCCAAATAGCATTTCAACATGGGATTATGTCCTAAATGGCGTAACGTTGAATCACTAAGTTAAGAACTCTCCCATTGAAATATGTTAGATGCCCCCTTTTTATAAAACTAACAATAAACAAGGGGCTCTAAAATCTTGATTAAAAATACTTTATCTCGTATAAAGCAATTTCCGCAATTAGGGGGGATTAAAAATCAAAAAAGTGGGGCGCGGTCGATTAGGTTTACTCAAATGTTTAGTGATTTTGTCCAAGCAAATATCCATAATTAAGCATTTACTATAATAGAATCGTTAAAAGTAAAGGGATGATTATATTGAATTTACAAGATATTCAAGGATCTTATGATTTAATGTTAGGGTTAGGCAGCTGGTGTGGTCCCTCCCTTAATTTAAGAAGACATAACTGGAGGAGATTTTCGTTCCCTTTAGATTGGATGATATCTAATTCAATTTCTGATGTAAGTAGATTGTTAAGAAATAGGTTCACTGGATTTATGGAGTTTCAAAACTTACAGCGAACTGACGGTTATGCTCATTTTCTTGATGACGGCGTAGCAATCTTTCCTGAAGAAGGGGGAACTGAACCAGTTAACGCTCACTTCATTCATGATACTTACTACAATATTATTTCTGTCCATGATTTTCCTATCATTCCAAGCGTAGATTGGACCATAATGTATCCTTCCTATAAAGAGAAACTCAATCAGCGAATAACTAGATTTTTGGAGAAAGTCGAAAATAGTTCCTCCATTTTATTTATTAGGTGGGGAGCAGCTAGTCCAGAAGAAGCTATAGAATTAAAATCTGTATTATCGGGGCTGACAAAAGGGTCGTTTAATATATTACTTCTTCAGCCGGCAGAAGGACTTAAAAACGTTATTGATATGCATTGGACGATTGATGGAGTCTGTTCTGTTCAAGTACCTATGGATGAACCAAATAATGAACTAGTATGGGATTATGTACTAAACGGAGTAAGTTTGAGTAATTATTGGAATTAGCGTTTAAGATAGAGTATATCTTTTTTATCACCATGATAATAAAGCTAAAAAGAAAGAGTCATTATAAAGAAAGACAACAGAACTTCCTAAAAAGCCCTTGTTGTCTTTCTTTATAATGGTTAAATAACTAAATATCCTTTTTAAATTTATTCATAAGCTCTATACATAACTCTTTTTTATGCTATTTCTAAAGTTTTACGAAAGGATAATAATGCCTAAGAAAGGCTCTATATTTATATCGCCCTCCTCCAACTCCACTTAAAAAATTTTATAAGTCGGGTAGGTAAGTTTTTATTGGGAAGATTAATAGATTAGCCTATAGCAAGAAACAATGGTGAGCATATTTTAATAAATAAGGGGGCGAATACGAAATAGAGCAGGTATTTATGCTCGAATAACATGAATAGGGTGTGTATACAATGAAAGTTATGACTATTTTGGGTACAAGACCCGAAATTATACGTTTAAGCCTCATTATCAGAAAACTGGATGATTACGCTACAGAACACATTTTAGTGCATACAGGGCAAAATTTTACCGCTTCATTAAGCGAAGTATTTTTCCAAGAATTAAATGTTCGCCAGCCAGATTATATATTGGCTAACCAACAACTTACCCTAGGGGAACAGTTATCAAAAATGTACAAAGAGCTAGAAGGTATATTTTTAAAAGAAAAACCGGACAAAAATTTAGTATTAGGTGATACTAATAGTGGTCTAAGTGCGATTTTAGCTGAAAGAATGAGTATACCAGTTATTCATATGGAAGCTGGAAATCGTTGCTTTGACTTAGAAGTACCTGAAGAAAAGAATCGACGAATTATTGATTCCATTTCAAGTTTCAATCTTCCTTATACTCCCCAAAGTAAAGAAAACTTACTTAGAGAAGGTATCCCCTCCAATCGAATTATTGTTTCTGGAAACCCAATTAATGAAGTTTTAACGTATTACGAATCTAGAATAGAAGATAGTAAGATTCTTAACAAATTGTCCTTAAAAGAAGGAGACTACTTTTTAGTTACAGCCCACCGTGCTGAAAATGTTGATCATGAGGATCGTTTACTGGAAATTATTAAAGGGATTAATATGGTGGCCGAATATTATCAAAAAAGAGTCATATGTAGCATACATCCTCGTACGAAGTCTCGAATAGAACATAGTTCACTTGTTAACATTCATTCATTAGTAGAATTCCATAATCCATTTGGTTTTTTTGATTTTGTAAAACTTGAAAAGAACGCTTACTGTGTCTTAACAGATAGCGGTACAGTACAAGAAGAATGCTGTTTATTTCACGTTCCTACTGTAACCATTCGTAAAACAACCGAAAGACCAGAAACAATTGAATGTGGAAGTAACATGCTTTCAGGAATAAGTGCTAATCAAATTTTAAACTGTGTTCATGTAATGGTTAATCAATTAAAAAACTGGTCCTATCCCGAAGGATACGGTCATCTAAACGTTTCAGATAAAGTGATTAAAGTAGTATTAGGAGGAATAAAAGGTGTTTGATAATAAAACTATTTTAGTGACAGGCGGTACAGGTTCATGGGGGTATGAATTAGTTAAACAGCTATTAACACATAACCCTAAAGAAATCCGTGTTTTTTCAAGAAATGAGTCCAACCAATTCACGATGAAGCAAGAGTTTGACAACCATCCTAAATTGAGCTTCATAATTGGTGATATTAAAGAAAGAGAAGCATTAATGGAATCCTGTCAAGATGTGAATTATGTTTTTCACCTAGCTGCTTTAAAGCATGTTCCAGTATGTGAAGATCAGCCAATTGAGGCACTGAAAACAAATGTACATGGAACACAAAATGTAATAGACGCAGCTATAAGTTGCAATGTAGATAGAGTTGTCTATATTTCTACTGATAAAGCCTCAAACCCCGCCAATTTCTATGGTTTATCAAAGGCGATGGGAGAAAGACTAATTATTCACGCTAACACATTAAATACTAAAACTAAATTTGTTTGTATACGTGGTGGTAATGTGTTAGGCACAAACGGAAGTGTTATTCATGTATTCAAAAAGCAAATTCAGGAGAAGGGAAAAATTGGCATCACGCATCCGAATATGACCCGCTTCTTTCTAACTTTGGAAGACGCAATAAAACTTGTTTTTAAGGCAACATTTGAAAGTCTGGGCGGAGAAATTTTTGTTATGAAAATGCCTACTTGTAAAATTATTGACCTAGCTAATGTATTGATAGAGGCTTCCGGAAAAGAAACGATTGAAATTGAAACATTAGGTATACGACCTGGAGAGAAAATACATGAATTACTTTTATCTGAATATGAGAGCACGACCACTGTCACCTATGATGATGAATATTTCGTTATTTTACCTCCAATTCATATTGAAGGCCTAAAAGAATATTACGCACCATACACCCTTGTAAACCTAGAAAAATATGATTCAAGTAAAGAAACGATTAGCAAAGAGGCAATTAGAGAAATGTTGCTGAAAGGCGGTTTTATTTAAATGAAATTATTAATTCTTGGTGGAAAAGGAATGGCAGGGCATGTAATCACAAGGTATTTCATGCTAAATTCAAATTATGATGTATCCTATACATCAAGGGATCCGAAGGATAAAAATGGAATTTATTTGGATATAACAAATTTTAAAAGGCTCGAGGAAACCGTCGACGCCATAAAGCCTGATATTATTATTAATTGTATTGGAGTCTTAAATGAACACGCAAGTAATAATCCTATGCGTGCTTTTCAAATAAATAGCTTACTACCGCATCAATTAGCTAAATTAATCGAACGTTATCAAGGTAAGTTAATTCATATTAGCACAGATTGCGTCTTTTTAGGATCAAAAGGAGATTACACAGAAACCGATTCTCCAGATGGTACATCGGTATATGCTCAATCTAAACAACTTGGTGAAATTGTTGATAATAAGCACCTAACAATCCGTACGTCAATAATAGGTCCTGAATTGAAAGAAGATGGAATTGGCTTATTTCTATGGTTTATGAAACAGGAGGGAATAATAAAAGGTTATAAAGAAGTATTTTGGAACGGAGTAACAACCTTAGAGTTAGCTAAAGCCATTGAATTCCTCATAGAAAATAATGTTACGGGATTATATCATCTACATTCAAAGCAAAAGTTATCAAAATTAACATTATTAGAATTGTTTAAAGAAGTTTTTGAGAAGGATGATATTGAAATAATTCCCGACGAGGAAGTAGTATTAGACCGAACAATCATTAGTACCCGCACAGACTTTTGTTACACCCCTCCAGGTTACAGAGAGATGTTAAATGAATTAAAAGAATGGATGTCTAAATAATTCCCACTAAATAATAGAAATGATAAAGGAAGCCACACTAAAAATGATGTCCTTTTTTATCTCGACCTATTGTTTGAAGTTTTGTGATTTATTTAAACATTCATTTTTAAATAATTAAATTAAAGGGGTAATAGACAGCCAATTATTTCAAAATGAAGCTAATTAGCTGTCTCTTTTTATAATACCTTATTTGTTGTATAACTCTTATAATTATAAAAGCTAACTTAGCATAACCCATTCAAAGGGAAGAGCTAGATCTTTTAACTTGTTCAGGAATTACATACACTGTTAAACCATAACGCTCTTTTATTTCAGTTGCAATTTGATCTGCTGTTACTTTATCGTTAAATGCTCCTGTTATTACGCGGTAACGTTGTTTTTGAGTGAAGTTAATATCATTGCTATTATGAGCCTCTTGAAAGTGATTGTTATCCATAATACACCCCTCCTTATTTGCTTTCTATGTTATAACTAAAAATAAGTTAATTTAAATATTTAGTTACAAACAGATTTATCAGTTGCTCTTTACCTTAGTAAGGGCACCCCTAAAAAGCACCCCAATATCCTTAGAAGAGATGCCTTAAATGAAATTAAATAAAGATTCGTTTCAACTTGTCCAATAATCTTCATGTTAATTATATTTATAGAAAACAATTTATAGGATATAACTGACTTAGAGCAAAATAAAGGACAAAATAAAGAATAAATTCTATGTATTTACACTAATACTTCAGCACATACCCACCCTTTAAATTTAATAATTGCTCTTACTAACAGCAAAACTTCATAATTATATAAAAATTAACCCCTTTATAATTAGGTAAGAAAAGGCTCCTTCATGTAATTATAAAAGGGTAATATCGGCTAGTATCATTTTCCAATAATGATTGTTTGCATTCCATTTATCATGATTAGGCAGTTCAATAGCACAGACTCTTTGCAGAGACCAATTCTTTTCAACTAAATGGGCCACATTCGTATGATTAATAACAAGAATTCTAAAATCATTAGCAATCATTCCAGATAAGATAGCTTCAAGCTCAGCAGCTTCTTCAAAACTTGCTTCAGTTCTTATAAACAGGATTCTTTGACTTGTAGACAACTTCTCTAAAAAGCGCTGAATTCTTCTATCATATTTTTCTTTAACCTCAGCATAGCCACCTAAATGGGTAAGTGTATTTTTATCTGTTTTAAAATCATGGTTAAACCCTATATTATAAACTTCATCCCACACTAATAAGTCCCATTGTGATATATATTTTATAATTCTAAGATTCTTTAGATTCAAAAAATCAGCAAATCGGTTCTGTAAGAGAATATTAACATTCTTTAAAGAAGGAGATGAGACCCAATCTAAGATTCCAGAAAATGTTCTTAAGTTGTTATCTTTAAGCTGAAGTGAAGCCAAACACAAATCCCCTAAACTGAAAATAGCGTCGTAATGCCCTTTTATACCTTCTAAATTCATACTATTTTCCCCTTAAAATAAAATTTGTACGAGTTTATATATTATATTAAATGCACAAATCTAAAAAAAGGAAGGGCTAGTAACTACTAATCTAATAAAATAAGCATTCACACAAAGGATTATGGGTGGGTCATAAAGAAGCTTTAAGTCAAGTGAGTAAATCGACTAACTATTAAACAATCATATTTATAAATGTTATTTATTATTTTTTAAAAATGTGTATGTTTCTGTTAAGCCATTAAAGATAGAAACTTGAGAATGCCACTCTAATAGCTTATGCGCTTTTTTACTATCGAGACAGCTATGTTTAATATCTCCAGGGCGTCCTTCCGTATGGCTTATATTAATTTTAGAACCATGAATCTTCTCAAGCTCCTTTAATAAACGATTCACAGAGGTTCTCTGCGTAGTACTAGCATGAATAACCTCCTGGTGGCCTTTGTCAATAGCAGCTATATTTGCCTCAACAATGTCCTTTACGTAAACAAAATCACGAGTTTGTTCGCCGTCACCATGAATATTTAGCATAGTTCCTTTATTTATTCTATCTAAGAATACTGCAACTACTCCTCCTTCACCCTTTGGGGTCTGCCTAGGTCCGTATACATTTCCATAACGAAGAATTGTATAAGATAGTCCATATAAACGGGAAAATAGGCGTATATATGACTCGGCTGTTAGCTTAGATAAACCATAATAAGAAATAGGTACTGTAGGGTCCGTCTCGGTAATTAAATCTTTTTGTAACTCTCCATAAACAGCTGAAGTGGATGCAAATATAATTTTATCAACAGAAGCATCCCGACAAGCCTCAAGTATATTGATAGTCCCCTTTATATTTACATCAGCATCATACTGGGGATCATTGATGGATCTTGAAACATCCGCCTGAGCAGCCAGATGAAACACTATATTTGGCTTTTCTTGGAGAATAATTTGTTTGGTCTGTTTACTACATATATCTTCAACATGAAGAGTAGCAAGAGGATGTATATTCTCTTGCTTTCCTGAGATCATGCTATCAATTATATGAACTTCAAATCCTTTTATAATAAGTTCTTCCACAAGATGGGAACCAATAAAACCCGCCCCTCCAGTTACTATAGCCTTCATATACTATTCTCTCCCTCTTTAAGTTTCAATAGTATATGTCATCAAAAAGGTCACTGTGTAAGCTCCCTACCCAATACTTCGTTAAAAAGATGAATTAATTTACCTTTGCCACACTACTAAAAGTTATAAGTTTACTTCCGATGTGAGAGAACCTCTTTGTAAACGTTCAATACCTTATCAACTGCTTTTTTTTGTGACCAATGATTTAGGGCCCATTCCTGGGCTTTAGCTCCTAAACTATCCCTGTATTCTGGGTTTATTAATAAGTTATAAATATTTTCACATAGTGAGTTTGGGTCTCCAGCAGGCGAAATTATTCCTGTTGAACCGTGTTGAACCATTTCAGGTAATCCCCCTGCATCACTTACTATTACGGGTTTGCCAGCAAGTTGCGCTTCAATTACGGATAGGGGTTGATTTTCTATAAGGCTAGGAAGTACAAAGATATTAGCAAGAGATAGTAAAGAAGGGACATCATTTCTGTTGCCTAAAAAAACAACTCTTTTTCCTAGCCCTAGTGCTCTGCTCTGAGCTTTTAACTCAGCTTTTTTATCCCCATCCCCAACTATCCAACATACCCATCCTTTTTTTAACTTTTTTAGTTCACTGAGGGCAGATAATAAATGATGAATTCCCTTAATTTCAACCAATCTTCCCGTATAAATAATTACTTGTTGACCAACGCGTGAACGAAGAGTTGAGGGGTTCTGCATCCGCTGAAGGAAAGAATTAATATCATATCCATAATGAAATACTGTAAGCTTTTGCTCTTGAACCTGAAATTCCTTTATTAAAATATTCTTAAGCCAGTTATTTGCAACCACTGTACAGTCAGCAGACATAGCACCTGTATGCTCAAGCTCATTAAAATACTTACATGCTATATCGGCGGTAGAGGATTTCAAAGTATTTTTAACGTAGTGATTTAATTCGTGAGCCACACAACCGTGTATAGTTGCTACTAATGCTGTTTTTTCAGGTTTTAGCGGGCTAATACAGGCAGTTGACACTACATCTTGTGTATGAATTATATCGTATTGATCTATGCCTAGATTCGTAATTCCTTCTATATAACCCAGACGCTGCTTCTCATAAAATTTAACTACTTCATCTTTATATAGAAGAGGTTGATTTTCTCTTTTTGAGCTAACTTTGTGACTAATGAAAGCTCATCTTTAATAAATTCTTGATTTTTATTAACAATATGAACTGATTCATTCCCTGCTCCATGACCAAGCAAGTCTACTTCATGTCCCAATGCTTCAAGTTCTTTTTTTAACTGTTGCATATAATTCCAAACGCCACCTACATGAGGGACTTCCCAAAATGTAGCAAGTAATATTTTCATAAATTTCTCTCCTCTTTTCATAACATCAGCGCTCCCAAATCCCCTTATATATAGGTATTCATGTAGCTAATTAATGTTATAAACTACCATTTTTATTTTAAAAACAATATTTTAATACAGTAGCATAAAGGCTCTAAATGAAAGATTTGTTTTTTTTAGCATACATCTAATATTAAGCTTAATTTAATGGGAAGTTTAAATACATTGGGTGGATGTGAAACTGATGAATGCAAAACATAAATTATTAATTACCGGGGCAAGCGGCTTTACTGGACAACATGCGTGTGAATATTTTTCAAAATTAGACTTGGATATTATAGCCATAACTAACAAGAGAAACTTTTGTCATAAAAAAGTTAAACCAAAACAATGCGATTTACTTAATAAAAAGGAATAAAAGACCTTATTAAACAAATAAAGCCTGATTATGTTCTCCATTTAGCAGGACAAAATGCGGTAGGTCGTTCATGGGAAGACCCTCTTAACTCCCTTGAAGTGAATGCAATGGGTACAGCATATCTTATTGAGGCTCTCCGACAAGAAGCACCAGCTTCTAAGACAGTTATTGTGAGTTCAGCTCTCCAATTTAATCCAACTTCTATCCCCACTTTTAACCATCCCTATGGCCTAAGCAAAACGATACAATCTATTTTTTCTCAATTTTGGGCTGCCTTATATAATATGCATATTGTTATTGCTAGACCATCAAATTTAATAGGACCGGGATTCTCTACAGGAGTCTGTTCAATTTTTGCTCAGAGGATCGTAAACATGGAAAGAGGGAAAGAAGAAAAATTCTTAAACGTGAGTAATTTAAATAATTGTCTAGATTTTTTAGATGTACGAGATGCAGTGAAAGCTTATGATTGTCTTCTCAAGAAAGGGAAGTCCGGTGATATATATGATGTTTCTTCTGGTGAGAGCCATTCCTTAGGTGAAATTATAAACATATTTAGGAAAACAACGAATATTCCATTTCAAACAAAATTAGAGAATCAAAGCCCTATAGTTAATCATGTTGATCTGCACCCTGTATCTTTAATTGAATTGGGGTGGCAACCAAAAATCCCTCTGGAAACTACTATAAAGAACATTGTTGATTTTTATCGTCAACAAGTAGATGGTCTTAATAACTAGAGAAGGAAAAATGGCTACTTTATTAATTAGTCCTTTGCTGATTCTTATAAAATCTCTTGTTTGAAATTAATTAAGATTTACTTTAATCGAACCTTTTTCCTTATTCCCACTAGAGGTTGGCATATAAAAGGTGTTTTTTTAGAGAGTTTCATATCATTTAACAAGTTCTTTGCATATTCTAATTAAGGAGTTAAATAAGGTAATTTCAGACTAATGGATTCCTTGATATTCCGTAAAGTATATAACTTATAAATTCCATTGCTTAAATTAAAGCTATCATTTTATAAAATTTTGGATTAAGTATGGATAATAAGCAAGTCATATACCCTGAACACAATTTATTTTTGGAGGGTAAATAATGGGTCCAAAAGTATCAATAATCATCCCTTTTTATAACTGTCCTTACGTAGATCAGGCAATTAAAAGTGCCTTAGATCAGACATATGAAAATATAGAGATAGTGGTAATAGACGATGGTTCTACAAGCTATACGGAAAAAATTATGCCATTTAAAGACAAGATTATTTATATAAGGAAAGAAAACGGGGGAACTGCTACTGCTCTTAACACTGGCTTATTTGTTGCTACAGGAGAGTATATTGCTTGGTTAAGTTCAGATGATTATTTTGTTCCTGCAAAAGTTTCTAAACAGGTAGACTTCATGACTAAAAAGAAAATAGACGCCAGTTTTACAAATTTTGATTATATTAATAAAGATAATCAAGTTTTAGTTCCTTGGTGTACTAAACGCTTTACCAACCTTGAAGATGTATATAATGCTTTTCTAACTTATAATGCTATTAATGGCTGTACGATCCTTATAAAAAAGGAAATTTTCGATAAAATAGGAATTTTTTCTCCGGATTTTCGTTATACGCACGATTATGAAATGTGGTTCCGCATGCTTGTAAATGGCTATGAAATTCATTACTTTGATGAATCCCTTACAAAATTTCGCTCACATGAGAATTCAGGAACACGTAAATATCAATCCGAAATGCAAAAAGAGATGAAAATTATTGAATATCATTACCGTCCTCTTTTAAATAAACATATAAAATCACTTCAGTCAGACCAGTCATAAAGTGTGTATAAGTTTATAATTCTCTATGCCCACCAATACCTATCTCAACCTTATTTAATAAGCTACTTCACTACTTGTTCGAATTATGAATCCCACCTAAATGATTAAAATTCTCCTTTACAAGTAGTGTTACCCCTTATTCTTAGTCTCTTTACACCTATACACATTTAAATCTTGTTACATACATCCCTAATCGAAATATTAAAAGAATAAACCCTCTCCCATACCAATTAAAAATTTCTCACGTATTATACATTAATGGAAGTCAATATAACTAAGATAAATTTATTTGATCTTATATAAATGTGCTAAATCGGATATTATTTTTGGCCTAGTTTTTTAAGAAAGAAGGGAATTAATAATAAATGAAAGATAAAACTACTTCATCATTTGATAAAAACCTTACTGATTTCTTAGATGAGATAAAAATCAAATTGCATCCAGACTATAAGATTCCTGATCCCCAGGTTATAAGTATAATTTTTAAATATACTCAGTAAGCTATTCAGCTTTCTACAATGTTGTTATAAGGTTACACACCCAACACTAAAATATATGCAAAACAATTAAGGGATGATTATAAATGAAGATTTTATTGGTTTCCTATTATCCACTCCCCTATACCGGGGGAGTTTGGACGTTTGTATCATTACTCAAAAAATCTCTTGAAGACTTGGGGCATTCTGTCGATGTACTCAGCCATACTCCTGATACAACCAAATATCGAATTATAGGGCAAGAACCAGAAATAGAAATTGATGATATTTCTCCTTATATTAAAGAAAAGATCGTAACAGAGATGCCTTCATTACCTATAAACAGCTGGATATATAATGTTGAAATATTTCGTTATAGCTTAGAACTATCAGCAGCATATTACGATCTCCAACAATATGACATTATTCATGCACTAGATGTAACAGCAGCAAGAGCTATAAGTAGGGTTAAACCTTCACGCATTCCCCTTGTTACTAGTGCACTGGGTAACCTATCAAGAGATATTTTCTTTACCCTTAAGACCATGCATCGAAAAAAAACTGATCAACAACTGCAAGATACATTTGAATATCAATACCATAAAACCCTTGAACGTCTAGGATATCAATCTAGTAATTTGATTCATAGTCCTACGCTTTGGATGCGTAATAATATTATAGATAACTTTTCTATTTCCCCGGATAAAATAATGACTTTTTCATACGGATTAGATATTAAAAATTTTCAAGAAGATTCTATGAAATGCCCTATTATTGGACCAAAAAAGGCAAAGAAAATTATCCTGTTTATGGGGAGGCTCGTTTATTTAAAGGGTGTTCATCATCTACTTGATGCACTTGCGCTTTTAAAAGAGGATAGAGATGATTGGGAATGCTGGATACTCGGAGAAGGAGAATTGAAAGCGGAGTTGCAAGAACAATGCCAAAGTTTAGAGCTTAGTAACCACATTAGATTTTTAGGAATCTCTAATGATGTTGCTCATTTTCTCAGAGAGGCAGATATTTTTGTTCATCCTAGTATACATGATACCCAGCCTTATTCTGTCATGGAAGCTCAACTCGCAGGTTTACCGGTTCTTGTAAGCAATACGGCAGGTTTACCTGAAATGGTTGAGGTCGGTAGAAGCGGGTTAGTTTCCTCTGTTGGAAACATCCATGAACTATATGATCAGTTAAGATATTTACTTGAAAATGATATTCTTCGCAAACAACTGGCTGTCTGTACTAAGGAATGGGCGAAAGAGCGATGGTCTCTTGATACCATGGTTAATAATGTTCTGTCACTGTACAAACAGGCTAAAGGTTTGGAAACAGAAAATGAAAATCCAACTTAAATAAAATACCGGAGCCTGTAAAGGCTCTGGTATTTTATTTATTATCATATTCCAAGGGACCTAATCATAGCAATAAAATTTGTACAGTATAATTCCGGACTAAAGTTTATCTTTACATGCTGGAGAGCATTTTTACGTATGTACTCTCTTAATTGAGAATCCATTATCAACTCTTTTGCTTCTTTAACGGCTTCATCAATATTACCTAACGTATAATATTTTCCCGTTTGATTATGAATAATTGAACTTTTTACACCATCAGAGTCTGTCGTCAATACGGGACACTTACAGCTCATTGCTTCAAGAAGCGAATAAGGTGCTCCCTCCACTTTAGAGGTAGAGCATAAAAAGCCACCAGATTCACCGATCATTGAAAAGTAATTTGCCATTTCATTGTTAGGGACATTTGCGTGAAGCAGAAGATTTGCCTCTAAATTCAATTCTTTAATTAAATTTTTAAATTCAGCTCTTTCTTTTGGTTCACTTATAGTAGGATCTTCAAACATATGTAATTGTATGCCTGAATTATAATTATGAACTAATTCACTGCCTATTTTTAAAAATTCTCTCCAATTCTTATTATCTTCAATTCGTCCAATCCATGCAATATGTGGAGTATGACTTTCAGGTACGGATCGGTATGAAAACTGATTGGTATCAAAACAGTTGTTAAAACTAAAAACAGGGAAGGAAGGATAAAGTTCATCTAACAGCTGCATAATGTGAGGGGTTTTAGGGTTAAGGAAACCAGAAGCGTATTTAGTTACAAGAGGCACAGCATTTGTAAGGGCAGCTCTTGCTGTGCTTTTTGGACCGTATCCTTGTATTTCTATAATCATCTTTCCCTGATAACCTAATGATTTAAATCTAGGTAAAGCTTGGAAATCTGAAACGATCACAATAAGACTGTAATTTCCATCATCTAATATTTTTTTTATCTCCCTGTCTTCATTTGTTACAAACGTTTGAGTACCATGATCATTTATGGTCTTTTTTCTATTTTCATAATAGAGACAGTGGGCATTAATATTATGTTTCTTAAGAGCCTTACATCTTTGACGATTTAAAGTCTCTACACCACCACTTGGGACATAAAATACAAACAATATATTCATTTCTTACCCCCATTTTATAATTAATAAAAAACAAGATTTATAAAACTTCATATTAGACTCATTGATTTTAAGAATTACCTTTTGCCCATAATCCATATAAAGGGGCATAAATATTTCATTGAAATTATTGTCTATAACACATCTATAATCACAACAATTTAATCAATATTTATTTCATATATAAGACACCTTACATATGTTAATAAAGATGAAATTATTTTATAGCTCATTTAAATACACATGAGCAAGCAAGTATATTAGGAGTGGGCTTATTACTTCCTGAAAGGAGAATTAACTATGTCAAGAGTTTCTATTATTGTACCGTTCTTTAACTGTCCATACATTCATTATGCATTAGACAGCTTACTAAACCAGACGTATAATAACATTGAAATTATAGTAGTAAATGATGGATCAACTCAATATAAAGAAAAAATTGTTCCATATTTAGATAAAATTATATATAGAGAAAAAGAGAATGGTGGAACAGCAAGTGCTTTGAATATGGGTATTCAGCAGGCTACAGGAGATTATATATGCTGGCTCAGCTCAGATGATGTTTATTATCCTCAAAAGATCGCTCTACAATTAGAATTTATGCAACTTCACAATTCCTTTTTTAGCCATACAAATTACTATGCCATTAATACAAAAGGTAACCTTATAACCCCTCCTATAGGATTTCACCCTTCAAGTAAGCTGGAAATACTAAAACAAATGAGCAAGGGAAACATTATTAACGGCTGTTCTACAATGATAAATAAAAACATTTTTACTTACGTAGGTCTTTTTGATGAAACACTCCTTTATACTCATGACTATGAATTATGGGTGCGAATCATTCAAAAATTTGATCTTCATTATCTTTCTGAACCACTCTTATTATCTAGAATCCACGAAAATATGGGAACTAAAAAATATGCTCCCCTTATCAAAGAAGAAAATAAACTTGTCATTAATCGCCACAAGGACACAATGAATCACCTTATTTTAGAATATAAAGCAAAAGAAAAATAATACCTGATATCAATTTGGGAGAAATTAATCTTTAAGACAAGAAACTTCTGTATTTTCCTTTTTAGATTCATTTACTGTTCTTTTCTTTTGATACTAAGATGCTACGTTAGATAAATTCGAGATTTCCTACAATATCCTTCTTTTATTGATTGCTTCATTCCCCTTATCTACCATATAAAAATCAACGAATCTCTACCTAAAATAGTTAAAACGCTGAGCACCTAAAAAATCGGATAAGCATATTATAAAACATAGATAATAATGCAAAAAAGCAATTAAGAAAGGATGATTATATTGGCACTATCAGATGAAGCTAGAGCGAGATTGCTAAACCTACTCGGATCCTTACAAACTTTACCTACCGCTACTACTACAACTACTGATACAACTAATCTTATTAACAACTTATTAAACACCAATACAATTTCAACTGCTCTTCCAACTGATGTTATTAATAGCGTGTTAAATACTCCTACATCAACCGCTACTGTTCCTTTAAATACAACTACTAGTACTGCAGCCACAAACCTTTTAAATAATATTCTTGCCGACTTTCTAGTCCTAAGATTTCGACCTAGCTTACGTGCTCTTCGTAATGATTTGTTAAATCGGCTTAATCAAACAGTTCAAGTATCAACATCGTATGAGACACTTACAGGAACTTTAATTGCTGTTGAATCGGATTACGTTGTTCTAGTTGAAAGTGACGGATCGATGAATTTTGTAAATCTTACTACAATTGAAACAGTAGCATCACTTTAAGGAGGGAGTTATCATATGTTTAAAAGTTTTTTATCAGCAGAATTAGCAAACCATGTTGGTACATCAGTTGAAATTACTTTGTCTGATGGCTTTGTTGAAGGGATTATCACCTCAGTAACAGGTAACCTCCTAACAATTCTTCAGACTATTGGATATGGTTATGGTTCCACTACTGTTACATTAACTATCTTTATTCCAGCTATTAATTCTATTAGAATTCCCTCAGTTGTTTAATTCAGTAACTTTAAAAAATCGCTCCAACTGGAGGGATTTTTTTTTGTAATGCTTGATTCATGTTCCCTCACATTATAAACAGTAAAATCTTTATATAGTAAACGATTTTTTTTAACTAAATCATTCAATATACTGACGTCTTCATACATACGACCATCTTCAAAGTCTACAATCGGAAATCCCTTGTTCTCTTTTAAAGAGAATGTACGATAAATACGGGGACCTAGCGGAAATGTATACGAAAGCAATTCCTGTTGATTAAGGACTTGGCTTCCTTTTCTAATACCTTTGTATTTCACTTTCTCGGGACTCACCTGTTTCCAAGCTCTTAAATTACCGTAGAGAACAGCAACATCGTCCGCTAAGCTCCTTAAATAATCCCTGATAACAAAAATTGCATCAGGATCTAGCCAATCATCAGCGTCTAACTCAACTATAAAATCTGTCTCAACATATGGGAGTAATCCATTCAAGGCCCTGGCCTTTCCACCATTCTTTTTAGTTAAAAGTTTAAATCGAGGATGGTAAATCCATTTTTCTAAAATCTTATAAGACTCATCAGTCGAGCCATCATCAACTACTAATACCTGTTCTGGTGGACTGTTTTGTAGGAAACATGAATTAATAGCAGTTCCTACATAGTTGGCCATATTATAATTTGATACCATTACTGCTACGGAGGGTTGAGCTATATGGTTAGGTATTTTCAACTGATACCTTTCTATAAATTTTATTTTTTCAACATTACTTGTAGAAGCATCTTTAGAGTACTGACTAATAATACCCCTATTCTCTAGTATAAGGTGATAATGATCAACTAGAGATAGCCATGAAGGTAATATGGCTTCTTTAAAAGGAACTTCGTTATCCTGAAAAAATATATTTTGTTTTAAGAAATACGTCTTTACAAAAAAAGGCCGTTGAATTGTTATATTTTTAATTGTACTTTGATAAGTCATCACTTGTTTTTCATTGTTTAACTCTAATTGTATCTCTGTTATGTTTGAATTTAAATAATCTTGGTCGTAAAGAAATAAAACATATTCACAAGATAGCTCTTTAATATAGTTATTTAATACCCTTCCCAAATCATTGTTATTTAGTTTCACATATTCGATTTTCACTTGCGTAGTAAAAGAATCAGCTACCTTTAACAAAAGGTCAGGTATATCTATAACTACGACCTCTTTTACTCGATTGATAATAAGATTTAAAGACGTTAAGGCCTGCTGTAATGCATTTGAGTTAGAATAACTCAGTAAAATGACTTGAATATCTTTCATGATATAAATTAACCTCCATTATACAAGATACTGATTATAAATATTCCAATAACGGGGTTATTGATACTTTTATAAGCTTATTGTCATTAATAAGACGACATTCTAATTTAATTTTTGTATAGAAGATATCTTATCTTATAAAATTTCGTTACAATATTTGTAACGAAATTAAAAAGTAATTATTTATAAGGTTACTCATATCTACTTTAACTTCTTTATGATATTAAATAATGTATGTAAATTTTACTCTAGGGAAGTATAATTGATTAGATTTCATTCCATTAGTTAAGGTTTGAAGTTGTACTTAAACTAATTGGTTTGTCCAAGCGTAAAAACTTACTTGTCATATAATAATAAATAATATAGAAAGGAGGTCATTATATGACTAGATTATTAGATGCTAGAACATCCCAAAATGCTAGCATTGCTAACTCTATTTCTATTCCTATTAATATTCTCTCGCAACCGGGATTATTTGGACAAATTGGGCTTAATGTTTCAGGAGCTACAGGCCCTATCCGCACTCAATTGAGCGGGACAGTTGCTTGCCAATTACCTCTACTACCTGCAGCAACAACGATTACTATTACAATAGTCAGAGGAACTGCCCTCACTGATCCTGTCATTTATTCCTCTTCAGAATCCTTAAATATAAATCTATTAGGCCCCCAACTTTTTACCTTCACAGCTTCTGATTTTAACATCCCTGCACCGGCTTCTAGCCTTTTAGTCTATACGGCATTTATTGGCTCAAATCTCCTAGGAACCGTGAGAGTGGGACCAGAGAGTTTTAATGGTATTGCTTACTCAGACTAATACCAAATAAAAATCTTGTCACTTTTCCCCTCAGATGGTGAATCTAAACACTAGAATTGTTTAATTCCCTTGTCCATTTAATAATTTCATCTATAAAATATAAAAAGCACTTTCCACAAGAAAAGTGCTTTTTTCCTATTCTCAGGAAAGTAAATAACGAATAAATTTAGCTAAATATATCCATGAGTTTAAATATGACGTAATAATCTTTAGAACTCTATATAATTCTGGTGTACTCTAAAACTATTAACTGAGGGAACCGTTTTTTAGACTATCCCTCTCTTTTTCTGCTAGTAACCTCTTAATAGATAAAAAAATCCAAGATTATTACGATTATCTCTTTATTTTAATTTGTAGCGTTAAAAAAATAACTCATAATTATGAGCTAAGTAGAGAAACAAATATTGCGATTAACACTTGAATTGCTACTTGAATATTTAAAGCAACATCTGCATCTGTTGTATTAACTTTTACATTTATTGATCCTTCAATAACTGTTTTTTGACTATTCCGTTGTTTAGTCCCTAATAGTGCTGTCATTTCTTCAGCTACAATTTCACCCTGATTGACATTACTTGTGAGAATGGCTACAACGGCTGCAATAGCTACCTGAATAGCAACTTGTAATTGTATCGCTACTTGTGCATCTGTTGTGTTTACTTCAACACATTCAGAATCCTTAACAATAATCCATTCAAAGGATTGTTGTTCAATTGAACTTGCTGCTTCTGCATCCTGATCGATAACTGCTCCATTATGTGTTCCAGTTTTACAATGGTCTAGTGCTCTCCATTTTTGTTCACCCATACTATTTCACCTCTTTAAATTTTTAATTAAATAAGAATTAAGAACTAAGGACAGAAACAAATACTGCAATTAGTGCTTGAACTGCTACCTGAATGTTTACAGCGGCATCTACATCAGTTGTTGTAATTTTGACATCTTTTGAATTTACAATGACAATTTTTTGTTTGTTAGTTTGCTCAAGGTTAGCATGTGCTAGTAAGTCTTGAGCTATAACTTCAGAATTTGCAACATTAGCGGAAAGAATGGAAATTACTACTCCAAGAGCTACTTGGATAGCAACTTGAAGCTGCACAGCCACCTGAGTATCTGTTGTAGTAACTTCAATGTCACATGAATCCTTAATCCAAATTAATTCAGTAGATTCTTGATCTACAAATGAAAATGCATCTGCTTCTTGTTCAATAACTGCATCCTCTTTACTCTCGTCCTCAAAATGATTATCGCTTTCAAATAAATGGGAAAAATGATCATCCTCTTCTAATTCGAAACGACTTTTGTGGTCATGATCAGAATGTTTCTTTTTACTTCTTTTCTTTACTTCACGAGACTCATAGCGTTTATGAGTTGGCATGATTAACACTCCTTTCCTTATATGAAATAATATATGATTTTTTGAATGAATAAGATTGGGCTAAACCCTATGAGCCTATGTCCAATTTTAAAATAGAAAAAACGCCTAAAAAAGGCGCTTTTAAGAAGAAACGGAATTACTTTGGTTTCGTTTTTGGAGAAGTGGACTTGGCCCTATCAACAAGGGAACCGGATTGCTGTTTTAATTCTTCTAATAAATCGAAGATTAGTTGTTTTTGTTCATCAGTTACTTTCCCTTTAACACTCTCTTTTGTAATACCGTGTTTTTGAAGAATGTTTAGCATCATTAATTCCATAAGTTTGTTAGGGGTTTCCCCAGGCTTTTGGTTTGAATTATTCAAGTTACCTGCTCCTTTCATGATATTTGCCATAATACTATATGTATTTACTGCACAAAAAGAAACCCTATGTTTAACCTTTATGCTCAAATAATGTAAGTTTTAAAATGGTGCTAGGGGTATATCATATCCAATAAGGGGTAAAAGCATATGTGTAAAATTCACCTTATAATAAGGTCAAGTTATTTTTTGAATAATAAAAAATAATAATATCATATATTTATACATAAGATATTTCCCTTATGTTTTCAACAATTTTCTTACAGTAATTATGAAAAGAGTTGGTGAAAATGGCGAAGAAAGCAAAAAAAATAAATGTCAATTTTAGCGATAGTGGAGCTTCTAACGATCAGCTATATGTAATAGATGAGAATAATAACGTAATTTCTGTCGTTAATGCAACAACAAATAATGTAGTTTCTACTATTCCTGTAGGCCATCAGCCAGTTAGCCTAAATGGGAATCCAAATAACAATCGGATTTATGTAACAAATGGAGGGAGCCAAACGGTTTCTGTAATTGACGGGGCAACAAATACTGTAATTGCTATCATTCCAGTAGGAATTCAACCAGCCGGTGTAGGGATCAATCCATATATCAATCGAATTTATATATCAAATAGGGGAAGTAATACCGTTTCTGTGATTGATGGATTAACTAATACTGTAATTTCCACGATTTCGGTAGAAACCTACCCAACTGATATAAATGTCCATCCATATATCAATCGAATTTATGTGACAAATGAATTTAGGAATACCGTTTCTGTGATTGATGGGTTAACTAATACTGTAATTTCCACGATTTCAGTAGAATCTCAACCGTCTGGTATAGGTATAAATTCGGCCACTAATCGAATTTATATATCAAATAAGGGAAGTAATACTGTTTCTGTAATTGATGCAATAACAAACACTGTAATGGCTATTATTCCTGTAGGAAATCAGCCTACCAGTATAGAGGTTAATTCATCCAATAATCAGATCTATGTGACACACGAAGTAGAAAATACAATTTCTGTAATTGATGGACTAACCAATATTGTAGTTGCTACTGTTCCGGTAACATCTCCTATGGCTAACATCGATGAGGACCTTTCTTTAGAATAATCTAACCTTATAAAATTTATAAGGAGTAACAATTTAATGATTAGACAAAAATATATAAAATTGAGCATGTTATTATAAGTATATTGATAATATTTGTATTAAAATACCATTTAATTTGGTATCACAAAATTCCTTTTTAAGCAGCGTATCTCTGGATATAGTGATTAAATAAGGGTTAACTACTATATTATAAGATTCGTGCTAAAATTAAATTTAATTTTTATGTAAGTGGATTAAAAAGCCATAGGTTTGAAGAGCCCTGGCTTTTTTTGTGTGCTCCTAGACTAATTAAGGGAGAACCAAGAAAAATTACATATTCCTCGCGTTAATTTAGTGCTTATAAAAAAGCACATATATATATCATTTAAACCATTGTTTAAGAACGAACGTTTTTCAATTTCCTTCCCTTTTCCACTCATAATTAATTATTTGTTATGTGAAAATTTAAAAATATACAATCGTTCTGAGTTACTGTCCTCGAGGAAATTTCTAAATTTATAACTATTAGTTCTCCGCCAATGACAGTTTCTAAAGGTACAAGTACTTCATATATTAAATATAATACGGAACCAGGAGGAAAGAAAATGAGAGATTGTATATTAGTAATTGGAGCTCATCCTGATGATGAACTATTAGGAACAGCAGGAACTTTAAAAAAATTTGTAGATGAAGGCCACCAGGTAATTTCAATCGTTGTGGCTTTAGGAAGAAAAGAAGAAGCACACCACATTCAAGAATTAGGAAAGCTCGCAAACAAGCAGCTTGGTATTGATGAAGTAATATTCCTTGGGCATCCCAATTTAGAGTTAGAATCAATTCCTCTTCATTTGTTAACGAAGGAAATTGAAAAATTGATCGAAAAATATAAACCTAGTAAAATATTCACCCATCATTATGGTGATCTAAATCTTGATCATCAAATTACATTTAAGGCAGTATTAACAGCAACTAGACCACTCCCTAATAAGGAACCAATAGAGTTAATTACATTTGAAACTGTATCCTCTAGTGAATGGAATGCCTCAACTTCTGATAACCTATTTAAACCAAATTATTTTGTTGATATCACAAGTAATATTGATGCTAAGATTAATGCACTTAAATATTATGACGTTGAAATGCGAAATTTCCCTCATCCCCGTTCTTACGAAGGCGTTAAACATCTAGGCAGAGTTCGAGGTATGACTATTGGTGTGCCATATGCAGAAGCTTTTGAAGTGATAAGAAGGGTTTGGAAATGATAAGAGATCTTATTTTCCCTTACCCTTATATCATTGAAAAAATGGATGAATACTATAAACCTAATCTCCCGCCAGTAAAATTAGAGAAGAATATAGAACAAAGATAAGCCCTCAAAAACGGCCCTCAAAAAAGAAACTCACTATATTAATCGCTACATTTTGGGACTACCCTCATATAGGAGGATTGTCCAATTATATTACGGAGCTTAGTAAAGGTTTAAAAAAACAAGGCCATAAAGTTGATGTTATCTCCCCTAATCTATTCCCCAGTGCGACAGTAAAAAATTTACGAGAAGATATTACCCCTAAATTAAAGGAATTCTTCCTTAGACGATATGGAAGTTATGATAAAAAAATCTTATCTAATAGTCGTCTTTTATATGTATATGAACAGATGCTTCAAAAAATGGATTTAGAGAAATACGATATCTTTCATGCACAGGATATATTTACAGCAAATATTCTAGGAAGATTTAATGCAAATTACAACAAGCCCTTATTTTTCACTCCTCATGGAATGTTCACTTTCAAGAGATTAAAATTCAACTTAATGGAAAAGGGTTCTATTGAAGAAACCTATTATAAAGAGCTAGAGAGAAAAGCAATAGAGTTTGCTAGTCAGCTCATTATTCTTAGTGACTCATTTCGTGATTCATTAACAGAATTAGGAGCAAAACATGAAAAAATGACAACCGTAATAACAGGTATTAATTATCGAGAAAAATATTATAAAAAAAAGCTGGGGCCCCAAGAAAAACTTGTAATTACATGTGTCGCTAGATTAGGACCAAGAAAAGGGCACAACTATTTACTTAGTGCATTATCGCATATTAGGCAATATACAAATAATGTTGAAGTATTAATAGTTGGTGATGGTGAAATGCGAGAAACTTTAGAGAAACAAGTGCATTCCTTAGATTTACCTATGGTGAATTTTTTTGGTTCAAGAGACGATGTACCTTATATTTTAAGCAAAACAGACATTTTTGTACTTCCAACAATTAACGATAGTTTACCGATTGCGATTATTGAAGCCATGCATAGTGGGACAGCAATAATTTCAACAAATTGCGGTGGCATTCCAGAACTTGTTAAACATGGTAAAACAGGAATTATTGTTGAACCTGAAGATACAGAAGAACTAGCACAAGCATTAAGATTTTTCATTGTTAATAAACAAGCTCGAGATAAAGCTAGTACTAATGCATTTAATTTTGCTAAGACACACTTAACCACAGATGGAATGATAAGAAAAATAGAAAGTATATATAATAAATTTTAAAGGTGGCTAAACCTTATGAAACATGAACATTGTGCAGTTGTGCTTGATTTGAGCGCAAATGGGGTTGGAATAATTCGAAGTTTATCTAAAAAAGGGATAAAAATATATGCTTTTGATACAGAGAGAGCTTATAAGATAGGAAAATCCCGTTTAGCGACTTGTAATATATGTCCCAATCCTTTAACCGAAGAAAATGAATTGCTTATGTTTTTAATCAATCTTTCCCAAAGCATAGGAAAAAAACCTATATTATATGCAGGTTCTGATGATTATATTGTTTTTATTTCAAGAAACCGCAAAGTACTGTCTAGATACTTTTTGTTCTTACTTCCAGATCACTCTTTAATTGAAGAAGTTTTAGACAAAGAAAAGGCATATGAATTGGCTTTAAAGCATAATATCGCATGTCCTAAAACATATATTGTAGAAAATGAAGACCATTTTGAAGAAGCGATTGCTAATCTTGATTTTCCTTGTATCCTCAAGCCAGTTCTTGGCCATGAATTCAGAAAAAACATTAACAAAAAAGCTATCTTAATAAATGATTTAGACCAATTAAAAGCTGATTACCAGACCTACAGGGAATATGGAAAGCTAATTATTCAAGAAATTATTCCTGGAGATGATAATTGCTTTTATAAAGTCGCTACATTCTATGATGACGATATGAAATTAATGGCATTATTCTCCTTACAAAAAAATCACCAATTTCCTGCAGAGTTTGGAACGGGTGCACATATTATAAGTAAGCGAGTTCCAGAGCTTTTCGATATATGTTTACCCTTCTTTGAAGAAATTGAACTTAAAGGCATTGGTATGGCTGAATTCAAAAAGGATCCTCGAGATGGTATTTACAAATTCATTGAAATAAACCCACGTTTCTGGCTAACACATAGCTTAACAGAACCTTCTGGTATTAATTTTGTCTATATGTATTATTTATATTTAACTAAACAAAATCCCGAGCCCATCTTCTATCAAATAGACGGAGTTAAATGGATATATCTAGTGAGATATTACCTGACTTTTCTTCAAAAACGAAAAAGAAAAGAAATGAGTTTTATTGATTTTTATAAAAGTTTTCAGGGAAAAAAAGAGTTCGCCCTATTTGCATGGAATGACCCAATGCCATTTATTAGAAGTACTTGTTCTCACTTAGTTAACGCTTGGAAACAACAAAGGAAGGAATGAAAATTGTGTATGAACCTAAATTATTATACAAACTATTTACGAAATTAAAGATTTCCGAAAAGCTTTCTTATTCCATGGGCGAAAAAGTTATCATTGATCCTACTAAAATCGAGTGTCTGAAATCAACCAAAAGAAGCAGCATATATAAATTATTACTTCGAAAAAAAAGTGGTTACTATCCAATTATTTTTAAGGTCTATAGTTCAACAACCCAAAAAAATGAAGTTGAAATTAATATATATAAGAAACTCCACCCACTGTTGAAAGAATTTTTACCTCAAATTTACCTTGTAGAAAGGAATTCAAACGAGGATTGGGTATTTATGGAATTCGTTAATCAAATACGCGGTCAATTAAAATTCACCCCAAAACATTTAGACTACATTATTCCCACGGTTGCTAAACTTCATGCGCGCACATTTGAAGACAAATTCAAAAAATATAATGATGCTTGGAGTTCTTGGCTTCCAACTTATGATTCCGCATCAGCAAGAAAGGAACGAGAAAAACACATTGAAAAAACGGTCGTTTTTCTCGATGAGGCAGTTAGCGATGACAGAACAAAAGATTTAATAAAACCTTATTATAAATCCTTAATAAAACTATATAGTAAAGGTCCGGATTTTTTCCCTGAAATACTGGAAAGTGGTTCTTCTCTTACACATGGAGATCTTCACATGCAAAATATATGTAGTAAAGATGTTACCAAAGATGATCCCTGGAATATTCAGTTCATTGATTGGGAGTCAGCAAGATATGCTCCAACATGGTTTGATATGGTAGTTTTAGTAGAAATATTATTAGGATTCAGAGCAGACTGGCAAAAATACGCCGAAGAAATTCGAAATCATTGTATAGTAACTTACGTCAACGAAATGAAAAAGTACGGAATTAAATTTAAAACTGATCCAAAAGATCTTTACAAAATGGCTTATTTACAAAGAACATTAGAAAAAGGATTGCACACCCAATTACGAAGAATATTTGATAACCGCGGAGGCGAGTTACTAGGTTATCATCTAGAAAAAGTAGCAATTTGGGGTAGGGAATTAGGAATAGATTGATAGATAAAAAGTAAGTTATCAATCTCTATAAATAACAATCTTTCCAGAGAGGCATTTTTTAATGTCTCTTCGGAAAGATTAAAAAATAGGCTGTAATGTTGAATATTTTTCCGTATAGTACAAGCAATTTTGCTGTAGAAAAATAGAATATAATATGAAAGGAGGAAAGCAATATGAGTAAATCTTATAAAAACAAAAAAGAAGGCGAGCATTACGATTTAAAAGTCATCCATGATGCTAGCAAAAACAAGCATGAATGTAAGTGTAAAAAAGATAAATATGAAGAAAAAGACGAGTACAAGCACAAAAAAGACAAATACGAGTCTAAAGACAAAAAAAATAAATATAAAGAAAAAAACGAGTACAAGCACAAAAAAGACAAATACGAGTCTAAAGACAAAAAAAATAAATATAAAGAAAAAGACGAGTACAAGCACAAAAAAGACAAATACGAGTCTAAAGACAAAAAAGATAAATATAAAGAAAAAGACGAGTACAAGCACAAGAAAGACAAATACGAGTCTAAGGACAAAAAAGATAAATATAAAGAAAAAGACGAGTACAAGCACAAAAAGGATAAATGTAAATATAAGAGCACAGATTACGATACAATGTATCCGTAAATAATCCTTTTTTAATTATCAAATAAAATTCAATTAAATTTCTAAATAAATATCCCTTTATTAATCACAATTTACGATTAATAAAGGGATATTTTCCACCTAAGCATTACACATATTTATTCTCCCAGATATTTGACTCAGCTGATTTGTCTCAAAAATGTAAAGAAGCAATCTTTTTATAGCTTCAATAAGTGAGCAGTAATACCACATTAATATTTAAACGTTTCCTAAAAATAGTCTTATGAAACTTTACTAATTCCTCTAGTAACATAGCAGTTTTTAAAATAGACCCTAAGTATGTATGTCTTTAATTACAGTAAGGTTTTGTGTTTTGATAAGTTATGTAGGGAGCTTTATTTATTAGTGTATAGGTAGTATAACAGGAGTACGTCTAACCTTTTGTTTTCGTTTAAGTCGATTAAAAGAGCGATTGGTTCCTCATAATATGTCTCTTGGTTTCTAAACTTTTCTTTTAGTATTGGCGAGAGTCCAAACCTTAAGAATTTAATATTTTAACAATCAGCAGTGTCTTTAAGTTTTAAAGTAACCTCTACTGTTTTTTTATTAGTTGTAAATAACAGTCTTTATTCACTAATATAACCCGGTTGAAATTACATAACCATTCCTTCATTAGGCCTGAAAGAATGGTTATATAGCTTCTATTAATAGTTAAATAAAAAAAGATATATTATATATGTTAATATTATCCTTTTTTCCATAAACTAATAACTCTTACCGTTGCACCAGAATCTTTGTGCTCACTTTTCTTTTTTTTCTTTTTAGAAGAACTTTCCTCTGAATGCTTTTCATCGTCCCAGTATTCTTTGTAACCCATAATAATAGCACCTCTCTTCCAATTTTAATAATATTATATGTAAAAATAAGAAATCGGAAAGGGTACTTGTACCATATTTCAAAAAAAGTTTCTGATTTAAAATAACATTTGAAAAATAAATATTTAGGATTTTCTTTAATAACACCAAATAACAAATTATAAGTTAAAGGATTATCAAGATAACTAATATCAACTAGAATTATTAATTTACACTATAAAATATATTTTCTAATTAACGGACAAGAATCCAAGCATCTTATTAATCCAAGAATAAGATATAAAATATGAGAAAATAACAAAATTTATGTCTCTCCCCTATAACTATAACCCGAAATTCAATAGAAAAAGAGTCATAAGATACTCGTCTAAATGCTAACCTAAGCAAATTAATAAATCTTTTTTACATTTATAAAGCGAAGGTTCAAGTAATTAACATTTAGATTACCTAATAGTAATAACAATGAAATGAAGAAATCACCAGCTCAGATTTTGAAAACATGATTCTTCATTTTAAGGAGGAATAGATTTGAAAGATTTTTCACCAGCAATCAATCATAAACATAATAAGGTTATTCGAAAGGAAGACTTAAAAGAATACGAGATAATCGGGGACGGAGCAGATGGTATAGTTTATCAACTAACATCTGATCGGTGTATTAAATTTTTTTTAAAGAAGAAACACAACAAAGAGAATTGGAAGCACTGCGAATAGGCCAATCATCTCCAGTAATGCCACGTCTTTATCAATATGGTGCAAACTTTATAGTTATGGAATATATAAAAGGATTTTCACTCGCACGATACCTAAAAAAGCATGGACAGTTAACGAAGCCTCTAGTTGAAAAGATTTTAAACATGTTAGATGAACTAAAAAAATTAGGGTTCACTAGATATGATGCAGAAATACGCCATGTGTTAATCAACGAGTTAGGGGATTTAAAAGTTATCGATCATAAAAGAGCTTTTACTTCTGACCAACCTGTACCTGTTAAATTATTGAAAGGATTTAAAAAACTAGGGTTAACAGACGAGTTTTTGAGATTTGTAAGAGAAATTCGTCCATCCGTCTATGATGAATGGAAAAAATATAAGTAAAGATATTATTATTTCATTATGCAGGTAGTAGTGAAAGGATAATCCATAAAAACGAAAACTAATATTAACCTTTTAATTTTATAGGATATCCTTTTCACTTTAATGTAAAGTCCCCATAATCAATAAATACAATTTTCCCTTTCTTTGTTAAGGCTAAATTAGGTCTTACTAAATCTTTAGGTCTTACTCCATATTGTCTAAACCTCTTTTTTAAATACTTTAATTGGTTATCGTAATCTTCAGTTCTAGGTACTGGGATTGTCATTTTTTTCATTATAATCCACCCATATCCGACTTCCTTAATTGGACACAGATGTTCTTTTAACTTAGCATGACAGTACTTATATATCATAAATTCATTTTTATTACTTTTAAGTCCTAACTCTGACGTGGCAACTTTTAATACATATCCATTTTGAAGATCATAAGTGACCCGCTCGTATCCATATCCAATTATTTTATAATCTAATTTTAAGGTCCTTACTGCCGCTTTAGTCATCCACTCCGTATCTTGTGTTTTATACTGCTTCATCTTCGTTATCCACAAATTAATGGACTTTATATCTTCATCACGCAAAATAGCACTTACCACTTTTCCTCCTCTTTTCTCTAAAAGTTTGACTATATGATATATTTAAAAGATATTTCCCTATTAGGCTAATGAAAATATTAATACATCTGTGTTGAGTTCTACATAGATCTTAAAATTGAGCTTTATCATTTAGTATGAATTATTAAGAAAAGGTTTAATAACTTACAAGGCAATTATATAAGGGGGGTAAAGGTAAAATTAACAAGCTTGAACAGTTCAAAGAAATGTATAAGTAGTATTGAAATTATTTTATTCATCAATTTAAAGACGTTTTTATATAGGGGAAAGAAGGTTTACTCGGAGATAATAATAGGTCAAATGAAATTAAGCTTAAACTAACATTCATATTGTTTAGGGAAATACTTTGACTGCTGAAAAAGTTGTACTGCCGTCCCCTTGTATCATGCCATTAATACTACTTCTCATCCCTACTACTACTTGATCTCCCGCATTTAACCAAAGAGTTTCACTTGTTGTTATAATTCCTGGCCTTTTTCCTGCAAAAGCTTCATTATCTCTCCCTTCAGTTTCGCCCTTGTTAGTTATGAGAAAAACTATATCTAAGTTATATGGGCCACTATTAAAAGGTTTAAATTTAACTGATGACGTTAGGGTATATACTCCATTTTCCCTTGGAACAAAAGTAGAGGTATTTAAATCATATTCATTCGCCAAATCATATTGTTCAGTTTGAAAACGAACCTTGTTAGCATTGTTAGCCTCGAGAGGAGTATTTACATTTATTAGAGCTCTAAAAGCAGAAGCTCCTGCTCTTATATCGTTAACATACGGTCTATATATCCCCTCATAATTATAAGGTATATATAATTTTTCATTTATCAAACCCCGTTTCCTGTGTTTTCTATAACAGTTTATTCCTTTATAGAAAAAGGGTTAGTATTCCTAGCCTACTATAGGCAAAAATACTACTTTGATATTTTTTTCTTAGCATTCTCTACAATAGTAAACCCGTCAAGCAATGATAAAAGTTGTTACCGATATCAATTGTTAAAATGTAAAAAGATAAATTTCAATTGGATTCCTTCTAATTTTATTTATATACAAAATTCCTTCTTTTTGTGCTTGTCCAGTTACGCCAAATTTGTGTGAATTCAATAAATAACTTATTTTTTAATTCACTAAGTAAGAAAAAAAGTATGTTCTGCTTTCGAAATTCTTCTATATCTTCATAAACACTTATCTTATAAGGAATAAATCTGTTCCTCCACTTTACTCGAGCAAGAGGGTCTGCATATGCAAAAACCCTCTTACATTATTGTTATACATTATGTTTACGTTCTTTTATCATCTGAAAAATAAACTCTTTGTTATTTTCTAAGAGCTCTTTGGTAGTTGTATTATGATTCTGGCATGACGAGCGAAGTTAGTTTTAAACTGTACCATTGGTGGCATAAAGGACAGGGTAGTTCATTTTCAACTTCATAATGAGCTGACGTCCAGCGACTAGAAAAAGAAGAAGAGCTATTTGTAATTTTTTTTATATACGGTGTATTCTCATCTTGTATAGATTTTTGTATTCGTCCTGTAGTTGCAGCAACTTCGTTTGTAGTCGGTGTGTATAGATTCTCTTCTAACTCTTCTCTGATGAGTAAATATCCAGCTTCCGACATTGATAGCCCTAACTCATCACAACGCTCCCGGAATTGCTCATATATACTTTCTGGCAAGCGAATCGGTAACACTTTACTTGCTTCTTTTGATCTTGATTGACGAGCGTATTTATCTAGCTTTCCCACCTTATCACCTCGTGTATACAATTGTATACATATTCAGCACTTAGTCCTCATGTTCCTGCCATTCATTCAAATACATTTTGTATACGTTCTGTATTCGTAGATGATTTCCTAATAAATATAAATATGTTAATAGAAATCAATAGAACATTTTTCAAGAAATCATATTAATCATTATTTTTATTACTAAATATAAAGTAAAATTTACTTTTACTAAGATATATTTATAATCTCTTTATTTTTATATAGATATCATAAAAATTACTTTGTATAAATTTATTTTAGTTATTACTTTATTTGTAGAAAAATGATCTATTTGTCGTCACTTAGAGTAAAATATAAAACCATTATTTTTTAATAGATGTTTCTTTATTTACTTATCATATATCAATGTTTTTTAAATTATTTTAATAATATATATCAAGTGAAAAACATTTATATATTAATATAAACTAAAAAAACTTAAAATTTATAAGTTTGTTATTATTTTATTTGTATATTTCATGAATAGTTACAAAGTAAACCAAAAAATAAAATATAAGCTAGAAACACAATTCTGTATTTTTTTGGAAAAAATACCTAATTACCTAGGAAACGTTTTTTAACGACTAAATAATCATAAAATGCTTTTAAAGAAATAATGTATAACTACAGATAACATTCTTTTTTTTATTAGTACTATTTCCTTGGGGCTAACATGTTTATAAAAGGTGCACTTTTTTATACATCCTTCATTAAACCGCCCTTAGAATACTATCGAATCTACAATAAATAAAAAGCTGCGTATTTGGGAGGAAACACCTTTTCAAAAGTCCTTCTACGTAAGTTGCGCCTTAAATTGTTAGACACCATCTAACAATTTAAGGCGCAATTTTTTATGAATAATTTTTTAAAAAACCAGAAATTTAATGGCAGCAAATCAGAAAGATGTGCATTGTTTGTTGGGTTCAACGTTTTTGAATATCAAATCTAGAAGAACTCTTAACAGATAGCAAACTCTTTATGAGAATGATGGTATTGAGTCCCTAAAACCCAAGGAAGCGTCCATCCATAAACAAAAGAAAAAAGTCACTGAACCTAGTCAGTGGCTTTTTTCTTTCAATGAAACGTAATTGTCTGATGATGCTCGAAAACGCCTTTAGAAGTTTTTCTAACTTCAAAATGAACACTTTCATCCCTTGTACATATTTTAAAGGTATAAACATATAGGAGTGAAAACACATGATTTTTCGTAGATGGTGGCGCTGGCAATGTTTACGGTGGTGGAGATCATGGTCGCGAAGATGATGACAGTAATGTTAATAAACGAAAGAAACAAATCCTTAGTAAACAAAGACCTATTCGTATATGGAAAAAGCTATTAAAAATAATTTCAACAGCTTCTCTCTTGAGAACAAAAAATTATGTAGAGTATTCTAGACAGGCATACAAGCAAAATTAATATATTTTTAATATAGCTATAGTACGAGTTAAATAAAGGGGGGAGTTTTTTGTCTTCATGTCGAAAAAAACACTGTTATTGTTGCTCCAATTGCACTTCGAACTCCTGTTATTGCACAACATCAAGACCTTCAGGATCAAGTGTATTACCCGCTTTTGGTTCTTTACGTAAAGAATCTGGACAAGTTATAGATGTTGATGGGACAAAAGTTGATTATGACTTCGTGGGTCCTTCTGCTAATGTAACATTAAGTATAGTTAATGATACAATAACAATTAATGAATCGGGGGTTTACAAAATTTCTATGAGTTTAACTCTTGGAATTAATCCAACAGACCTTGCTAGGGGGTTTCTTTTTGTTAATGATGTTCCATTAAATTTTTCTGCGGTAAGTTTAACTGTAACGAGTAATACACTAGCTTTAGCCACTGTAAGTAAAACTATTCAATTAGATCTTTTAGCTAATGATGTAATTGATGTTCGAATTCATAAAGTTGGTGATTCAGTTATTGTGGGTAGTTCTTCTCTTACTATAAATCGGATTGGTTAATGAAAATTTCAAATATCTAAATTATATTTACAATAATGTATTTTAAAATTAGCAATTAAATTGACATATCAAGAGCTAGTTTAGTAACTAGTTCTTTTTTAGATAGACTACTCCTAATGGATTTTAAGTTATATTAAAAGACATATAATAAATCGTTAGATAGTTGCCTATTTTTTATAAAGTTTTATTAGTTGGCTGATACTAAGAGCCCCCTTTTTTACTCTATGCTTTTATTATTAGCTAATTTTATTGTAACTTATACAATATCCTTACTGGTTAAAGAGGAATATATTTTACGAGTGGAATAAGCCCGTGTTTTGTAGACACAAGGGGATTGATAATCATAGCTGTGGTTGTAGACACTATAGAGGTAATGAGCATGGTTTCGGTTATAGAAAATAATCCAAAATATTTCTTGTTAACTAAATTTATATATAATAACTAAGAAAGCTACTGAACCCATTCAGTGGCTCATTTTTATTTTTGAACGGGAATCCTGAAGAGGTTTCCAATTCAGTGGGAAAGCCAATGGGTTTTAAATCCTTCTTTTAGGGAGGAGGGGATTAGGTACAGCTTAACCAAGCCAGTCTTGAATACAGGAATCCTCGCTGGGGAATAGTTCTTAGTTAACCTTTTACCCCTTTTATTAACAACGATTACGTAAATTAGAAAAGACTAGAGGATTCATATTTGTTTAGTCCTTTTATATGGATACAAGAGAGACACCGATACTGTATCAGCCAATGCATTTTTAAAATAAAAGTTTCTTCGTCAATATAGTATGCTTAATATTGTTTTCTGATTATTTCTAATAAAGCTCAGTATGATAATTAATTCTTGTGGCTAATAAATTCATTACATACCATTTTTAATTAATATTCTAACGGGAAAAGAGTTACTTTTGATATCAGTAGTAGAGGTCACTATGTTCGTAGCTGTATTAATAACCGATACATTGTCACTGAACTCATTTGTAACATAAACATGGGTTCCATCCGGTGTAATAGCTAGTCCAGATGGAGCATCCCCAACGAAAACAGTAGCTGTTACCGTATTTGTAGCGGTATTAATAACTGATATATTATTACTACCCGCATTTGTAACATAAGCATACATCCCGTCTGGTGTAATGACTATTCCAGATGGTTTATAACCAACGAAAATAGTAGAAATTACTTTATTTATAGCTGTATTAATAACCGATACATTGTCACTGAACTTATTTGTAACATAAGCATGGTTCCCGTCTGGTGTAATAGCTACTCCAGATGGTTTATAGCCAACGGAAATAGTAGAAATTACTTTATTTGTATTTGTATTAATGACCGATACATTATCGCTACCCGCATTTGTAACGTAAGTGTATTTTCCATCTGGTGTAATAGCCACCTCATTAGGGGTGGTGCCAACATAAACTGTGGCGATTACTGTATTTGTAGCAATATCAATTACCGAAATCGTATTATTATCCTCATTTGTAACATAAATATGTGTTCCACCTGGTGTAATAGCTAGTCCGGATGGATTGCCTTCAGTGAAAATAGTAGTAGTCACTGCATTAGCGATCGTATCAATTACTGAGATTGTAAGATCTCCATAATTTGTAACATAAATTCGCATTCCATCTGGTGTAATAGCCAGTCTGTATGGGATACTTCTAACTAAAATGTTATAAGTCATTAAATTAGTTTCTATATCGATTATTGAAACTGTGTTATTTCCAGGATTTGCAACATAAGCAAGAACACTATAAATAATCGAAGGTGGTGTTATCAAATGAATTCTCCCTTTCTTCATTTTTAAGTTCATATACCCTTTCAAGATCTTTTTGTTTTTCGAAATCATCTATCGCTTTGTTAATGTTAATAAGGGTCTTGTTAACATAACCTAATACTTCAAGTGAATTTTCGTTATCGGGATGTATGGTGGTTATTCCCTCCCTTTTTTGCGTCCTTATTATATAAAATGATCAATTAATTAAAAGTGATTGGACAACTTAGAAAGATAATTATTTTTCATGTAATAAATTTACTAAATTAAGTCTAGAGGAATATTATTGCTTTCATGAAACGAGCAGTGGGTTTCCTTTTTTATGCCTCCCATAAAACCCAGATAACTAAAAATGAATAAACTATACAGCCTAAAACAAAAACTACTGCTCCTGAACAGTGTTTATTTCTGTTTAGACGCAGGTTTATACAGAGTAATAATGTGAACCCTCTCGAGTACTTTTCTCCAATAATAGAAAATATTCAGCTTAGGCAAGTTACCTGATTGAGAATGAAAACATATAGTGTATTAAGAATAGTTTTTTTGGTGATGGAATAATTAACTTTTAATGCTCATATTTTTGCATCATTCTAATCTTTATAAATCAAAAAGTCCCTAGAACAAACATTTCTAAGGGCTTTTTTTGATAATTGTGATTATACGAAAAATAAAACTATCTTATGGGAGAATTAAGGTAGTTTTTTCTTGAACGGACAGACATTCAAACCTTCTGTTAGAAAATTAGGAGAATACTGAAATAGAATTGCTTAATTTATAATATGTAAAGTAGTAAGAAGGGTGTGGACGAGTGCTGATTCCATATAAGATGCCTATTTCCTGAAGAAGCCATTATGGAGTGTTACAATAAAAGATTTTGATTTTATCAATTAATTATTTTTATTAATTTTAAATGACATTCTATTAAACTGAGACTAATTCCTATTGTAACTTCCACAAGAGAAACATTTATAAAGAAAAATAGACAATTCTTAAGAAGGCACTGACTCAAAAAAGGAGGAAATATTAATGAAGGAAAAACTTCATCTGGGTTGTGGGAAAACTATTCTAAAAGAGTGGATAAATCTAGATATCATGAAAGGACAAGGAGTGGACATTGTAGCTGACCTAGAAATGTGTTCAGAAATCCCTCTTCCTTTTGAAGACAATAGCATAGATGAATTTTATGCAAGTCATCTAATTGAACATATCCACTTTACACTCCCTCTAATGCAGGAACTTCACAGAATAGCAAAAAATGATTCAAAAGCGGTTTTTCGCCTTCAATATGGATTAAGTGATGATAAATATGTGGTGAAACCATACTTTATAGATTCTTTTGCTTGTTTTTCACAACCTTATTATTGGAGAGCAGATTATGGATACAAGGGTGATTGGAAAACGGAAAAAATCTCTTTATTTGTTAGTCAAGCAGTATATAAGAAAAAATCATTTCACGAAATATACGAGGACGTGATGAGAAAGCGAAATGTTGTAAGTGAAATGGTTGTAGAATTACGGGCCATTAAACCTACAAGAGTAACGAAAAAAGAATTACAAACACGTCCTTTTATTGAATTTCTAATGGTGTAAAAGTAATAGTTTTCTATCTATTCATTAAAAAGTAACTTTAAGTTGATTCTAATTGGGGTCACTCTAGACTGAGGTAGCTTTTTATCAGGTTTCATACGTATAACAAGCAATGAAAAGATAACTTCGAATTAATGAAACCGTATTTTTACCACCAAGACTACATTTTACCTTAGCTGCATATGTATAAAATGTGCGCTTTTTATACACCTTATTTTCATTCACTTGTAGAGAAATCATTGTTATATCAAGGCTGTGTAGAAAGCTGCATATTGGAAAAAAGTGACGCGCAGAGAACCTTTGGTATATCAAGGTTCTTTTTTTCATAAACTTCCGTGTTAACTAAGTTTGTATATCATATACAGTCTAAAACAGAAAAACTATGTGTTTATTGATAACCCTAATTGCCTTGAGTAGTTTACGCAAAACATTAGCTTTTATTAATATTTCTTCCATTATCATCAAGTTAAATTGCATATTTTATTATTTATATTACATAAAATTTATAATTACATTTTATTATTAAAATTAGGAGTTGAGTAGATGGGATCAATACATTTAACAGGACTAGTAATCTTCAAAGGAGACCCTGGCTATGAAGAAGCCATTAAGAATTGGAACCCTTATGTTGATGTCTCTCCCCTTGTCTTTGTTTTCGCACAGAATTCTCAAGATGTAAGCAACGCTATTAAATGGGCTCGTGAGAATGAAGTGCCCATGCGCGTCAGAAGTGGGCGCCATGCTCTAGATAAGAACCTTTCAGTAGTAAAAGGTGGTGTTGTTATTGATGTGAGTGAAATGCAAAAAGTTTCCTTAGATAGGAAAAATGCGATTGCAACGGTTCAAACAGGAATTCACGTGGGCCCACTTGTAAAAGGATTAGCTCGAGAAAGGTTTTATGGCTCCGTTTGGAGATAGCCCAACCGTTGGAATTGGAGGAATAACAATGGGTGGTGGGTTTGGAGTACTGTCACGATCGATTGGTCTTGTAAGCGATAACCTTATCGGATTGAAAATGGTAGATGCAAAAGGTAAAATTATTCAAGCAGATCAATCTAGTAATTGAAGGATTTACTATGGGCCTCTAAAGGTGGTGGCGGTGGTAATTTTGGATATAATACAGTAACACTTTAAAGTTCATCAGGCCCTAAGACAGCAACAGTCTTTAATATTATCTGGCCATGGGAACAACTAGAAACTTTATTTAGGGCTTGGCAACAATGGGCGCCGTTTGTAGACGAACGATTAGGGTGTTTACTTGAGATTTACAGCAAAGTAAATGGACTGTGCCATGCAGAGGGAATCTTCTTAGGTTCAGAAAGTGAGCTAACGAGATTATTAAATCCTTTACTAAATGCTGGAACCCCCAAAAGAAACAACTATAGAAACATTAGCTTATCCGGATGCTATAGATTTCTTAGACCCTGACGAACCGATCCCTGGTAGATCTGATCAGAGTGTTAAATTCTCTTCGGCATGGGTATTGGATTCTTGGTCGAAAGAACCTATTTCAATAATGAAACAATTTTTGGAAGAGGCCACTGGGACAGAAGCCAATTTCTTTTTATAAATTGGGGCGGTGCTCTAAGCAGAGTACCAAGCAACGAAACAGCCTTCTTTTGGCGCGATCCATTGTTTTATACGGAATGGACTGCTAGTTGGGAAAAAAATCACAAAAAGATGCGAATCTTGCATCAGTTGAAAAAGTACGCCAACAGTTGAAACCATATGTAACAGGCTCATATGTGAATGTTCCAGATCAAAACATCAAAAAATATGGAAAAGCATATTATGGCTCAAACTATGAAAGGCTACGAAAAATAAAGGCGAAATATGATCCTGAAAATGTATTTCGTTTTCCACAAAGTATACGTCCTAAATTTAAGTCTATTCTTTTACATTTATCATTTTATAACTATTTAGATTAAATTTGGAAGTAAGTAAGAATTAGTAATATCTATTAACATGTTATAATATACAGTAACTTCCTATGATGTTGATTATGGTGCGAAAAGAAGTCACCTTTATATGGTGTGGCTCATGCTACTAGTTTAGAAGTAAAAACTCCCCCATGTAGCAGTAAGGCAATTTTCTTGTAATACCATAAACAGTTGTACTTGACATCTTACAGCGCCTTGAGTAGTTTGCTCAAGGTGTTAGGGTTTATTCTTTAAGTTTTCAAGTTCCAACAAGCAGGAAGGGGAATACATTAAAAATTAAGAAAATCATGCGAAAATGGTTTATGTTCTTTCATCACTTAATTAAAAAACCTTGAAATCATTGTTTGCAAGAATTTTTGATTCTATTAATTTATTACTATGCTTGTTACATAATAGCTTTCTAAAAAGGCTATTTTCTCTTTCCATTTGAAAAGTAAGAATTAAAGTGACTTTTAAGAGAGGAGTTACGCTTTGAAATGGGGAAAAAGCTTTATTATTTTTATACAACATTCCTAAAACTGGAGGAACCACATTAAATGAAATTTTCAAAGATCTTATGCTGAGAATGAGATATATGATCATGTCCCTT
>JAHRIK010000038.1:25000-135042 GCA_020085045.1 Pythium oligandrum | reverse complement strand
CGATCGCAAGAAGAACATCTTCAAGCTCTCGCAGGGTGAGTACATTGCCGCCGAGAAGATCGAGAATATCTACGCCAAGAGCAAATACGTGGCTCAGATCTTTGTGTACGGTGACTCATACCAGAGTATGCTCGTGGCCGTGGCCGTCCCAGATCCTGAAGTCGCCGAGGCGTGGGGAACGAGCAAGGGTCTTTCCAGGGAGGATTCTACGGCGGCAAAGCTTGTCAACGACTCCGAATTTCAAAGAGAAGTATTGAACGACATGACACGTGTGGGTAAAGACGCTCAGCTTCGTGGGTTTGAATTCGTCAAGAAGGTGCACTTCCACCCACGCATTCAGTGTCGATGCTGGCTTGATCACACCAACATTCAAGCTGAAGCGTCCGCAGTTGAAGACGTACTTCCAGAAAGAGATCGATGCCATGTACGCTGCAGTCGACAAGTAGAACAGAGTAGTAATGTGTGGTCATGTGAATGTAAATGATCTTGTGCCTGTCATCCGACAACGAACCTTTCTGAACGCTGCGTCCGCCTGTCAGAGATCTTGCGGAGCGAATCAGCAACTGCAACAAGGGTTCACGACTGGCAACTAGGGTGATGGGTGGAAGAGAGTTCTTTGACTGAACTCGACGGCAGCCATGACATGGGACACGCCAATCTTAGGTTTCATACGCTGACACGCGAAGAGAACGGCGATTAATCTCCTGACGATCTTCATTGAAGTTCAGCAGCGGATTAATCCATGAAGAGTTCAACGAAATAAACGCAAACTGTCGGGGTGAACTTTGAGAAACAACGAATCATGTTGATTAGAAATGTTTGGCCAAATCAATTCACAAGCGTAGCATGCGCCTAACAGTAGTAGAGACCACCCCACGCCAGGCCCAGACCACATCCACCGCCGTACAAGCCCGCACCAAACGCGTTCCAATAGCCAAGTGGATACGCCCAACCACCCAAACCACCGCACGAGTAGCCGAAGCGGTATGGTCCGAAACCACCCCAGCCACCCCAGCGACCCCAGCCTCCCCAACCAAGACCACCCCAGCCTCCAACACCCCAACCGAGGCCACGACCGTACCATTCTTGGTGATCTTGGTGGTCTTGCTTGTCGTCGGCGATCGCGATTTGGTTGTCGGTAATGTCGCTCTCCTTCTTGTTCTTGGCATCAGTGCCGGCGTCCTTGATGGAGGCGGGTGCTTGGATGGGCTCGACAGTACCCGAGAGCGTGATTCCCTTTGGTAGGTCGATGTTCTTGACGGTATCGAGCGCTTCGGTCGGCGAAGGTAGCTTAGCATCACTGCTGATGGCGACGCTGTTGGCACTGATTGGCTCGATCGTCGAGACGAGCGCGGCGAGACTAGCAGCGAGTGCGATGGAGTACTTCATCTTGACGAGGTGGAGGTTCTTGTCGTGCGTGGTAGACAACCAATTGAAGAGTGAGTTGCGTCAGTAGTTCAGCTCGATTGCGTGGATTCATTCGTGCAATTTCATAGCAAAACGCATGAAACATGCTTCTCAAACGGCGCAGCCATTTGCCAAGTGCGTGATTGATGGGCATCCCTCGGACACTGCCCTCGAATACTAGCCCCTCTGAACAGTTTGTCAACTCGAAAGTACGACTACGTAAGCCCAGTAAACATCTCTCTTTGATTTCTCAATCTTCAAGTTGAGCAAACCACCGAAGGAATCATTCGCTGAGGCATGCCTCCCGACGGAAAAAAACTGCGTGTGACCCAAGTCAATTCCTTTCATTCCATTCCTGAATTCGCCAAGTCGACGAGAAGAAGAGACCGCCATGGGCGCCGAGTCGAGCACCGACCTTCCCATGAGCGCCATCGACTTCAAAACCTACCAAGGTCTCCGTTATACGCAAGAAGTCCCCAACTCACGTGAACCCAGCCGCGGGCCCATCTACGTCACCAAGCCACTCTATGTGGATGAAAGCAAGCTCACGCTTTACACCAACTTCCTTACGGGGTGGCGATCGATAATGGCACGAGGAATCTCTATGGTACTCGCAAGATTGTCAACGGCCAAGCGCGCGAGTACGAGTGGATCACGTACAACCAAGCGCTGGCGTATGTAGAGGCGATTGCGTCGGGTTTGACCAAGTTCGCACGCTTGAAGCGAGGCGACATGGTCGGTATCTTTAGCAAGAACCGCGCCGAGTGGTGTTTGTCATCCCACGCGTGTGACCGAATGACGTACACGCTGGTGCCGCTGTACGATACGCTTGGCGCGGACGCCGTGCCTTACATCGTGAATCATACGGAACTCACGACGATTATATATGCAAGTGAGTTGTTCAACGTGGTGTTGGAGTGCGTGGACGCGTGTCCTACGCTGAAGTATATCGTCCAGTATGAAGACGTGACGGAGGAGCAACGTCGAATGGCTGCTGAGAAGGGGCTTGAGCTTAAGAGTCTTGCGGAGCTCGAGGCGCTGGGTAAGAGTCACCCTTTGCCGGCTGACCCACCGACACCGGAAGACATTGCGACGATTTGCTACACGTCTGGTACGACGGGCAACCCCAAAGGTGTGGTGTTGAAGCACCGCAACATGGCAATTATCGGGTCCATGCTACAAGAATTGGGTAAATTCCACAGCGACACAGTGCACATGAGCTATTTGCCGTTGCCACACGTCTTTGAGCGCGCGATCATGTCGTTGATTGTGTATCTCGGCGCAGCCGCCGGCTTTTATCAAGGTGACGTGCTCACACTGATGGATGATATGGTGGCATTGCAGCCGACGCTGTTCATCTCTGTCCCTCGACTGTACAACCGCGTGTACGACAAGATCACTCAGGGCGTCGCAGTGGCTGGTGGTCTCAAGAAGATGATGTTTGATCAAGCGTACGCGGCCAAGAAGGCAGCACGTGCTGAGGGCTACAAAACTCATGCGCTTTGGGACGCTTTGGTGTTCTCGAAGGTCCGTCAAGTGCTCGGTGGTCGCATCGATACGATGATCTCAGGCTCGGCCCCTCTCAGTGCCGAGGTGAAGGAGTTCATGGCGGTTGCGTTTGGCTGTGACTTTCTCGAAGGCTACGGACTCAGCGAGACTGGTGCGGTCGTCTCAGCTCCGCTTCGTCACACGCCACTGGGTGCTCATGTTGGCATGCCGCTTCCGAACCTCCTCGTCCGACTCGAAGATGTACCAGAGATGGGATACACATCCAACGACAAGCCTCGTCCGCGTGGAGAAATCATCTGCAAGGGACCGAATGTCTTCAGTGGCTACTACAAGGAACCAGAGAAGACAGCCGAGGCAATTGATCAAGACGGATGGTTCCACACAGGCGATATTGGCTGCTGGAACGCTGATGGTACGTTGAGTATCATCGATCGCAAGAAGAACATCTTCAAGCTCTCGCAGGGTGAGTACATTGCCGCCGAGAAGATCGAGAATATCTACGCCAAGAGCAAATACGTGGCTCAGATCTTTGTGTACGGTGACTCATACCAGAGTATGCTCGTGGCCGTGGCCGTCCCAGATCCTGAAGTCGCCGAGGCGTGGGGAACGAGCAAGGGTCTTTCCAGGGAGGATTCTACGGCGGCAAAGCTTGTCAACGACTCCGAATTTCAAAGAGAAGTATTGAACGACATGACACGTGTGGGTAAAGACGCTCAGCTTCGTGGGTTTGAATTCGTCAAGAAGGTGCACTTCCACCCAGACGCATTCAGTGTCGATGCTGGCTTGATCACACCAACATTCAAGCTGAAGCGTCCGCAGTTGAAGACGTACTTCCAGAAAGAGATCGATGCCATGTACGCTGCAGTCAACAAGTAGAACAGAGTAGTAATGTGTGGTCATGTGAATGTAAATGATCTTGTGCCTGTCATCCGACAACGAACCTTTCTGAACGCTGCGTCCGCCTGTCAGAGATCTTGCGGAGCGAATCAGCAACTGCAACAAGGGTTCACGACTGGCAACTAGGGTGATGGGTGGAAGAGAGTTCTTTGACTGAACTCGACGGCAGCCATGACATGGGACACGCCAATCTTAGGTTTCATACGCTGACACGCGAAGAGAACGGCGATTAATCTCCTGACGATCTTCATGTTGAAGTTCAGCAGCGGATTAATCCATGAAGAGTTCAACGAAATAAACGCAAACTGTCGGGGTGAACTTTGAGAAACAACGAATCATGTTGATTAGAAATGTTTGGCCAAATCAATTCACAAGCGTAGCATGCGCCTAACAGTAGTAGAGACCACCCCACGCCAGGCCCAGACCACATCCACCGCCGTACAAGCCCGCACCAAACGCGTTCCAATAGCCAAGTGGATACGCCCAACCACCCAAACCACCGCACGAGTAGCCGAAGCGGTATGGTCCGAAACCACCCCAGCCACCCCAGCGACCCCAGCCTCCCCAACCAAGACCACCCCAGCCTCCAACACCCCAACCGAGGCCACGACCGTACCATTCTTGGTGATCTTGGTGGTCTTGCTTGTCGTCGGCGATCGCGATTTGGTTGTCGGTAATGTCGCTCTCCTTCTTGTTCTTGGCATCAGTGCCGGCGTCCTTGATGGAGGCGGGTGCTTGGATGGGCTCGACAGTACCCGAGAGCGTGATTCCCTTTGGTAGGTCGATGTTCTTGACGGTATCGAGCGCTTCGGTCGGCGAAGGTAGCTTAGCATCACTGCTGATGGCGACGCTGTTGGCACTGATTGGCTCGATCGTCGAGACGAGCGCGGCGAGACTAGCAGCGAGTGCGATGGAGTACTTCATCTTGACGAGGTGGAGGTTCTTGTCGTGCGTGGTAGACAACCAATTGAAGAGTGAGTTGCGTCAGTAGTTCAGCTCGATTGCGTGGATTCATTCGTGCAATTTCATAGCAAAACGCATGAAACATGCTTCTCAAACGGCGCAGCCATTTGCCAAGTGCGTGATTGATGGGCATCCCTCGGACACTGCCCTCGAATACTAGCCCCTCTGAACAGTTTGTCAACTCGAAAGTACGACTACGTAAGCCCAGTAAACATCTCTCTTTGATTTCTCAATCTTCAAGTTGAGCAAACCACCGAAGGAATCATTCGCTGAGGCATGCCTCCCGACGGAAAAAAACTGCGTGTGACCCAAGTCAATTCCTTTCATTCCATTCCTGAATTCGCCAAGTCGACGAGAAGAAGAGACCGCCATGGGCGCCGAGTCGAGCACCGACCTTCCCATGAGCGCCATCGACTTCAAAACCTACCAAGGTCTCCGTTATACGCAAGAAGTCCCCAACTCACGTGAACCCAGCCGCGGGCCCATCTACGTCACCAAGCCACTCTATGTGGATGAAAGCAAGCTCACGCTTTACACCAACTTCCTTACGGGGGTGGCGATCGATAATGGCACGAGGAATCTCTATGGTACTCGCAAGATTGTCAACGGCCAAGCGCGCGAGTACGAGTGGATCACGTACAACCAAGCGCTGGCGTATGTAGAGGCGATTGCGTCGGGTTTGACCAAGTTCGCACGCTTGAAGCGAGGCGACATGGTCGGTATCTTTAGCAAGAACCGCGCCGAGTGGTGTTTGTCATCCCACGCGTGTGACCGAATGACGTACACGCTGGTGCCGCTGTACGATACGCTTGGCGCGGACGCCGTGCCTTACATCGTGAATCATACGGAACTCACGACGATTATATATGCAAGTGAGTTGTTCAACGTGGTGTTGGAGTGCGTGGACGCGTGTCCTACGCTGAAGTATATCGTCCAGTATGAAGACGTGACGGAGGAGCAACGTCGAATGGCTGCTGAGAAGGGGCTTGAGCTTAAGAGTCTTGCGGAGCTCGAGGCGCTGGGTAAGAGTCACCCTTTGCCGGCTGACCCACCGACACCGGAAGACATTGCGACGATTTGCTACACGTCTGGTACGACGGGCAACCCCAAAGGTGTGGTGTTGAAGCACCGCAACATGGCAATTATCGGGTCCATGCTACAAGAATTGGGTAAATTCCACAGCGACACAGTGCACATGAGCTATTTGCCGTTGCCACACGTCTTTGAGCGCGCGATCATGTCGTTGATTGTGTATCTCGGCGCAGCCGCCGGCTTTTATCAAGGTGACGTGCTCACACTGATGGATGATATGGTGGCATTGCAGCCGACGCTGTTCATCTCTGTCCCTCGACTGTACAACCGCGTGTACGACAAGATCACTCAGGGCGTCGCAGTGGCTGGTGGTCTCAAGAAGATGATGTTTGATCAAGCGTACGCGGCCAAGAAGGCAGCACGTGCTGAGGGCTACAAAACTCATGCGCTTTGGGACGCTTTGGTGTTCTCGAAGGTCCGTCAAGTGCTCGGTGGTCGCATCGATACGATGATCTCAGGCTCGGCCCCTCTCAGTGCCGAGGTGAAGGAGTTCATGGCGGTTGCGTTTGGCTGTGACTTTCTCGAAGGCTACGGACTCAGCGAGACTGGTGCGGTCGTCTCAGCTCCGCTTCGTCACACGCCACTGGGTGCTCATGTTGGCATGCCGCTTCCGAACCTCCTCGTCCGACTCGAAGATGTACCAGAGATGGGATACACATCCAACGACAAGCCTCGTCCGCGTGGAGAAATCATCTGCAAGGGACCGAATGTCTTCAGTGGCTACTACAAGGAACCAGAGAAGACAGCCGAGGCAATTGATCAAGACGGATGGTTCCACACAGGCGATATTGGCTGCTGGAACGCTGATGGTACGTTGAGTATCATCGATCGCAAGAAGAACATCTTCAAGCTCTCGCAGGGTGAGTACATTGCCGCCGAGAAGATCGAGAATATCTACGCCAAGAGCAAATACGTGGCTCAGATCTTTGTGTACGGTGACTCATACCAGAGTATGCTCGTGGCCGTGGCCGTCCCAGATCCTGAAGTCGCCGAGGCGTGGGGAACGAGCAAGGGTCTTTCCAGGGAGGATTCTACGGCGGCAAAGCTTGTCAACGACTCCGAATTTCAAAGAGAAGTATTGAACGACATGACACGTGTGGGTAAAGACGCTCAGCTTCGTGGGTTTGAATTCGTCAAGAAGGTGCACTTCCACCCAGACGCATTCAGTGTCGATGCTGGCTTGATCACACCAACATTCAAGCTGAAGCGTCCGCAGTTGAAGACGTACTTCCAGAAAGAGATCGATGCCATGTACGCTGCAGTCGACAAGTAGAACAGAGTAGTAATGTGTGGTCATGTGAATGTAAATGATCTTGTGCCTGTCATCCGACAACGAACCTTTCTGAACGCTGCGTCCGCCTGTCAGAGATCTTGCGGAGCGAATCAGCAACTGCAACAAGGGTTCACGACTGGCAACTAGGGTGATGGGTGGAAGAGAGTTCTTTGACTGAACTCGACGGCAGCCATGACATGGGACACGCCAATCTTAGGTTTCATACGCTGACACGCGAAGAGAACGGCGATTAATCTCCTGACGATCTTCATGTTGAAGTTCAGCAGCGGATTAATCCATGAAGAGTTCAACGAAATAAACGCAAACTGTCGGGGTGAACTTTGAGAAACAACGAATCATGTTGATTAGAAATGTTTGGCCAAATCAATTCACAAGCGTAGCATGCGCCTAACAGTAGTAGAGACCACCCCACGCCAGGCCCAGACCACATCCACCGCCGTACAAGCCCGCACCAAACGCGTTCCAATAGCCAAGTGGATACGCCCAACCACCCAAACCACCGCACGAGTAGCCGAAGCGGTATGGTCCGAAACCACCCCAGCCACCCCAGCGACCCCAGCCTCCCCAACCAAGACCACCCCAGCCTCCAACACCCCAACCGAGGCCACGACCGTACCATTCTTGGTGATCTTGGTGGTCTTGCTTGTCGTCGGCGATCGCGATTTGGTTGTCGGTAATGTCGCTCTCCTTCTTGTTCTTGGCATCAGTGCCGGCGTCCTTGATGGAGGCGGGTGCTTGGATGGGCTCGACAGTACCCGAGAGCGTGATTCCCTTTGGTAGGTCGATGTTCTTGACGGTATCGAGCGCTTCGGTCGGCGAAGGTAGCTTAGCATCACTGCTGATGGCGACGCTGTTGGCACTGATTGGCTCGATCGTCGAGACGAGCGCGGCGAGACTAGCAGCGAGTGCGATGGAGTACTTCATCTTGACGAGGTGGAGGTTCTTGTCGTGCGTGGTAGACAACCAATTGAAGAGTGAGTTGCGTCAGTAGTTCAGCTCGATTGCGTGGATTCATTCGTGCAATTTCATAGCAAAACGCATGAAACATGCTTCTCAAACGGCGCAGCCATTTGCCAAGTGCGTGATTGATGGGCATCCCTCGGACACTGCCCTCGAATACTAGCCCCTCTGAACAGTTTGTCAACTCGAAAGTACGACTACGTAAGCCCAGTAAACATCTCTCTTTGATTTCTCAATCTTCAAGTTGAGCAAACCACCGAAGGAATCATTCGCTGAGGCATGCCTCCCGACGGAAAAAAACTGCGTGTGACCCAAGTCAATTCCTTTCATTCCATTCCTGAATTCGCCAAGTCGACGAGAAGAAGAGACCGCCATGGGCGCCGAGTCGAGCACCGACCTTCCCATGAGCGCCATCGACTTCAAAACCTACCAAGGTCTCCGTTATACGCAAGAAGTCCCCAACTCACGTGAACCCAGCCGCGGGCCCATCTACGTCACCAAGCCACTCTATGTGGATGAAAGCAAGCTCACGCTTTACACCAACTTCCTTACGGGGGTGGCGATCGATAATGGCACGAGGAATCTCTATGGTACTCGCAAGATTGTCAACGGCCAAGCGCGCGAGTACGAGTGGATCACGTACAACCAAGCGCTGGCGTATGTAGAGGCGATTGCGTCGGGTTTGACCAAGTTCGCACGCTTGAAGCGAGGCGACATGGTCGGTATCTTTAGCAAGAACCGCGCCGAGTGGTGTTTGTCATCCCACGCGTGTGACCGAATGACGTACACGCTGGTGCCGCTGTACGATACGCTTGGCGCGGACGCCGTGCCTTACATCGTGAATCATACGGAACTCACGACGATTATATATGCAAGTGAGTTGTTCAACGTGGTGTTGGAGTGCGTGGACGCGTGTCCTACGCTGAAGTATATCGTCCAGTATGAAGACGTGACGGAGGAGCAACGTCGAATGGCTGCTGAGAAGGGGCTTGAGCTTAAGAGTCTTGCGGAGCTCGAGGCGCTGGGTAAGAGTCACCCTTTGCCGGCTGACCCACCGACACCGGAAGACATTGCGACGATTTGCTACACGTCTGGTACGACGGGCAACCCCAAAGGTGTGGTGTTGAAGCACCGCAACATGGCAATTATCGGGTCCATGCTACAAGAATTGGGTAAATTCCACAGCGACACAGTGCACATGAGCTATTTGCCGTTGCCACACGTCTTTGAGCGCGCGATCATGTCGTTGATTGTGTATCTCGGCGCAGCCGCCGGCTTTTATCAAGGTGACGTGCTCACACTGATGGATGATATGGTGGCATTGCAGCCGACGCTGTTCATCTCTGTCCCTCGACTGTACAACCGCGTGTACGACAAGATCACTCAGGGCGTCGCAGTGGCTGGTGGTCTCAAGAAGATGATGTTTGATCAAGCGTACGCGGCCAAGAAGGCAGCACGTGCTGAGGGCTACAAAACTCATGCGCTTTGGGACGCTTTGGTGTTCTCGAAGGTCCGTCAAGTGCTCGGTGGTCGCATCGATACGATGATCTCAGGCTCGGCCCCTCTCAGTGCCGAGGTGAAGGAGTTCATGGCGGTTGCGTTTGGCTGTGACTTTCTCGAAGGCTACGGACTCAGCGAGACTGGTGCGGTCGTCTCAGCTCCGCTTCGTCACACGCCACTGGGTGCTCATGTTGGCATGCCGCTTCCGAACCTCCTCGTCCGACTCGAAGATGTACCAGAGATGGGATACACATCCAACGACAAGCCTCGTCCGCGTGGAGAAATCATCTGCAAGGGACCGAATGTCTTCAGTGGCTACTACAAGGAACCAGAGAAGACAGCCGAGGCAATTGATCAAGACGGATGGTTCCACACAGGCGATATTGGCTGCTGGAACGCTGATGGTACGTTGAGTATCATCGATCGCAAGAAGAACATCTTCAAGCTCTCGCAGGGTGAGTACATTGCCGCCGAGAAGATCGAGAATATCTACGCCAAGAGCAAATACGTGGCTCAGATCTTTGTGTACGGTGACTCATACCAGAGTATGCTCGTGGCCGTGGCCGTCCCAGATCCTGAAGTCGCCGAGGCGTGGGGAACGAGCAAGGGTCTTTCCAGGGAGGATTCTACGGCGGCAAAGCTTGTCAACGACTCCGAATTTCAAAGAGAAGTATTGAACGACATGACACGTGTGGGTAAAGACGCTCAGCTTCGTGGGTTTGAATTCGTCAAGAAGGTGCACTTCCACCCAGACGCATTCAGTGTCGATGCTGGCTTGATCACACCAACATTCAAGCTGAAGCGTCCGCAGTTGAAGACGTACTTCCAGAAAGAGATCGATGCCATGTACGCTGCAGTCAACAAGTAGAACAGAGTAGTAATGTGTGGTCATGTGAATGTAAATGATCTTGTGCCTGTCATCCGACAACGAACCTTTCTGAACGCTGCGTCCGCCTGTCAGAGATCTTGCGGAGCGAATCAGCAACTGCAACAAGGGTTCACGACTGGCAACTAGGGTGATGGGTGGAAGAGAGTTCTTTGACTGAACTCGACGGCAGCCATGACATGGGACACGCCAATCTTAGGTTTCATACGCTGACACGCGAAGAGAACGGCGATTAATCTCCTGACGATCTTCATGTTGAAGTTCAGCAGCGGATTAATCCATGAAGAGTTCAACGAAATAAACGCAAACTGTCGGGGTGAACTTTGAGAAACAACGAATCATGTTGATTAGAAATGTTTGGCCAAATCAATTCACAAGCGTAGCATGCGCCTAACAGTAGTAGAGACCACCCCACGCCAGGCCCAGACCACATCCACCGCCGTACAAGCCCGCACCAAACGCGTTCCAATAGCCAAGTGGATACGCCCAACCACCCAAACCACCGCACGAGTAGCCGAAGCGGTATGGTCCGAAACCACCCCAGCCACCCCAGCGACCCCAGCCTCCCCAACCAAGACCACCCCAGCCTCCAACACCCCAACCGAGGCCACGACCGTACCATTCTTGGTGATCTTGATGGTCTTGCTTGTCGTTGGCGATCACGATTTGGTTGTCGGTAATGTCGCTCTCCTTCTTGTTCTTGGCATCAGTGCCGGCGTCCTTGATGGAGGCGGGTGCTTGGATGGGCTCGACAGTACCCGAGAGCGTGATTCCCTTTGGTAGGTCGATGTTCTTGACGGTATCGAGCGCTTCGGTCGGCGAAGGTAGCTTAGCATCACTGCTGATGGCGACGCTGTTGGCACTGATTGGCTCGATCGTCGAGACGAGCGCGGCGAGACTAGCAGCGAGTGCGATGGAGTACTTCATCTTGGCGACGAGGAGGTTCCTGTTGTGCGTAGTAGACAATCAGTTGGAGAGTGAGTAAGATGCATGAACAGCCTGGTTGTATCACATGAATATATTCGGCCATTTCTCAACAAAGCGCTCGAGCAATTACGAAAACTTACTGCTGATGCGATTGATGGATACACTATCGTCGTACTTTGTCGAGACAAGAAACTCTGACATTCGTGGACCTGCCACATCTGATGATGTCAGAACCTTTGGTATCATTTGCTTGTGCAACGGCCGGTCATCACGCTTCACGAAAGAAACGCAGCAATCAATGTTCACGAAACAAAACGGCTCCACGCACGCCGCTTGACCCAAATCTTTCCATTTTCGGATTTGCCAAGCGACGAAAAGACCACCAGCATGGGCGTCAACACCAGCACTGAGCTCCCGATGAGCGCCATCGACTTTGAGACCTACCAAGGTCTCCGCTACACGCAGGAAGTCCCCAACTCTCGTGAATCCAACCGAGGACCCACCTACGTCACCAAGCCCATTCATGTTGGCCAGAACATGCTGACGATGTATGACAATCTCCTCACTGGCGTCGCCATTGAGAATGGCACACGGCGTTTGTATGGCACGCGCAAGATTGTCAATGGCCAGCCACGCGAGTATGAGTGGATGACCTATAATCAAGCGTTTGCACATGTGGAGGCGATTGCCGCGGGTCTCACCAAGTTTGCCGGTCTCAAGCGCAACGACATGGTCGGTATCTTCAGCAAGAACCGTGTCGAATGGTGTTTGTCGTCACATGCGTGTGATCGCATGACATACACGCTGGTGCCGCTGTACGATACGTTGGGTGTGGACGCCGTGCCGTTCATTGTGAACCACACCGAGCTGACGACAATCATCTATGCGAGTGAGTTGCTCAGCGTGGTGTTGGAATGCAAGGATGCGTGTCCTACATTGAGATATCTCATCCAGTACGAGGATGTGACGGATGAGCAGCGTCGACTGGCTGGTGAGAAGGGTCTTAAGCTGATGAGCTTTGCCGAGCTCGAAGCGTTGGGTAAGAGCCACCCTTTACCGGCTGACCCGCCAATGCCAGAAGATATTGCGACCATTTGCTACACGTCTGGTACGACGGGTAATCCCAAAGGTGTGGTGTTGTCGCACTTCAATATGGCCATGCTCGGTGCCATGACACGAGATCGAGTGCCGTTCCACAAGGACGTGGTGCACATCAGCTACTTGCCGTTGCCTCATGTGTTTGAGCGCGCTATCATGACATCGGTCGTGTTTCTGGGGGCCGCTGCTGGCTTTTATCAAGGCGAGGTGCTCACGCTGATGGACGATATCGCAGAGCTGAAGCCAACGATCTTCGTCTCCGTCCCTCGATTGTACAACCGCGTGTACGACAAGATCACTCAAGGTGTTGCGGTGGCTGGCGGACTCAAGAAGATGATGTTTGATAAGGCTTATGAGGCCAAGAAGACTGGGATTGCTGATGGTCGCAAGACCCACGCGCTGTGGGATACGCTCGTGTTCTCCAAGATCCGTAAAGTGCTTGGTGGTCGCATTGATACGATGGTCTCGGGTTCAGCGCCACTGAGTGCCGAAGTGAAGGAATTTATGACAATTGCGTTTGGTTGTGACTTCATCGAAGGCTACGGACTCAGCGAGACCGCAGCTGTGATTGCCGCGGCGTCTCGCGACATGCCATTAGGCCCCCATGTCGGCGTCCCATTGTCTAACCTCCTTGTGCGACTAGAAGATGTACCAGAGATGGGATACACATCCAACGACAAGCCTCGTCCACGTGGAGAAATCATTTGCAAGGGACCGAATGTCTTCTCCGGGTACTACAAAGAGCCTGACAAGACCGCCGAAGCGATCGATCAAGACGGATGGTTCCACACAGGTGACATTGGCTGCTGGAACGCTGATGGTACGTTGAGTATCGTCGATCGCAAGAAGAACATCTTCAAGCTCTCGCAGGGCGAGTACGTCGCGGCTGAGAAGATCGAGAATATCTATGCCAAGAGCAAGTATGTGGCCCAGATCTTCGTGTACGGAGATTCGTTCCAGAGTATGCTCGTGGCCGTGGCCGTCCCAGATCCTGAAGTCGCCGAGGCGTGGGGAACGAGCAAGGGTCTTTCCAGGGAGGATTCTACGGCGGCAAAGCTTGTCAACGACTCCGAATTTCAAAGAGAAGTATTGAACGACATGATACGTGTGGGTAAAGACGCTCAGCTTCGTGGATTCGAGTTCGTCAAGAAGGTGCACTTCCACCCAGACGCATTCAGTGTCGACGCTGGCTTGATCACACCAACGTTCAAGCTGAAGCGTCCGCAGTTGAAGACGTACTTTCAGAAAGAGATCGATGCCATGTACGCTGCAGTCAACAAGTAGACCAGAGATATCTGTCGATTGGTAATGTGAGTTCATGTTGTTGTTGCTATCCATGTGGCTTTGCGTTAGCACAGTCTGCCGGTGTTTGCGACAAAACTCAGACACATCTCTGTCGTCCCATGTCACGTCCACGTCGACGTGGTCACGATATGTTGTTCACTCCAGCTTTTCAAAGCATTTGCAGGAAAACGTACAAAACGGAGCATTCAAAGTTCAACAAAGGCAGTATCCAGTAAGCCATCGATGGCACGCCCGTCCATCCGTCAACCGGCGTTCGTGAATTATAGAAAACGAAGTGGCTGTCGAATGATTCCAATCTCAACTGCCAAGAGGGCTCACGACTGACTCGGAAGGGGGATGAGAGACCTTCTTCGACACCGGATCCCGTCAGTCTTTCCAATCTCAGAACACGTGGGACACGCCGACCGGAGCTTCCATCAGCTGGTGAGTGGGATGGAGATGTCGCCAGGTGGCGAGAAGAGCGATTAATCTCCTCACGATCTTCTTCTTGAAGTATGGGGAGTGGATCCCACGACCTCTAGAATCGGATCGTCCATCTCCTCAACTGACTCAACTTGTATGTGAACATCTGGGATTCTAAACTGTGCAACTTGATAACGACGAGCACGTCAAACGGCCCAGCTTCAAGAAACCACCTGAGAACACGAAGAGCTCATTTGGGATTTCCCCCCGCAAGAGCCACTTCAAGACGACGATAACGAGACCATGGGCGGCACGTGCAGCACGGCCGAGCTCGCCATGAGCTCCATCGACTTTGACTCGTACAAGGGCATTCGGTACACGGAAGAAGTGCCCAACTCGCGTGAAGAGAACCGAGGTCCCATCTACCTCGCCAAGCCGATTAACGTCGACGAGACCAAGCTCACTCTGTACGAGAATCTGCTATCTGGTGTATCGCTGGAGAATGGAAATCGTCGTGTGTACGGTACGCGCCGCGTTGTGGATGGTCAGCCGGGTGAGTACGAATGGATCACGTACAAGCAGGCCTTGGAGCGCTCGGTGACCATTGCCGCGGGCTTGACCAAGTTCGCGGGTCTCAAGCGCAACGACCTCGTTGGTATCTTCAGCAAGAACCGCGTGGAATGGTGCTTGTCATCGCACGCATGTGATCGCATGACGTATGCGCTTGTGCCGTTGTACGACACACTTGGCGCCGACGCTGTGCCGTACATTCTGAACCATACCCAGCTTTCGACGGTAATTTTCGCGCAAGAGCAGTTCAATGTGGTGTTGGAGTGCAAGGATTCGTGTCCTGCAGTGAAGTTCCTTGTGCAATACGAAGATGTGACGGACGAGCAGCGCCAGTTGGCTGAAGAAAAGGGTGTCGAGATCAAGAGTCTTCAGGAAATCGAAGCATTGGGCAAGGCTAACCCAGTACCCGCCGATCCTCCAGCACCAGAGGACATTGCGACGATTTGCTACACGTCTGGCACGACGGGCAACCCCAAAGGTGTGGTTTTGACGCACCGTACGATGGCGTTCCTCGGTGTATTGACGCAAGAACGCTTGCGGCTACACAAGGACATCGTCCACATCAGTTATTTGCCATTGCCACACGTGTTCGAACGAGCTGTGATCACGGCAATGCTGAATCTTGGCGCATCAGCCGGGTTCTACTGCGGCAATGTGCTCACTCTCATGGACGACATTGCGGAGCTGAAGCCCACGATCTTCGTTTCGGTCCCACGATTGTTCAACCGCGTGTACGACAAGATTTCTCAACGCGTTGAGGCAGCTGGTGGAATCAAGAAGGCACTGTTTGATCAAGCATACGCTGGAAAGAAGGCAGCGCTTGCTAGTGGTCAGAAGACGCACGCGTTCTGGGACGCTCTGGTGTTCTCCAAGATCCGCCAGCTGCTCGGCGGTCGTGTTGACACTATGCTCTCGGGTTCAGCTCCTCTCAGTGCTGACGTAAAGGAGTTTCTGACGATTGTCTTCGGCTGTGACGTCGTTGAAGGCTACGGATTGAGTGAAACTGCTGCTGGGTTGACACTAGCGTCTGCCGACATGCCTCTGGGTCCTCATGTGGGCGCCCCACTGCCGAATCTCGAAGTACGTTTGGAAGACGTCCCAGAAATGGGCTACACCTCGAACGACAAGCCACGTCCACGTGGTGAGATCATCTGCAGAGGTCCGATTGTGTTCGGTGGATATTTCAAGGAGCCAGACAAGACGTCTGAGGCGATTGACGAGGACGGTTGGTTCCACACTGGCGACATTGGTTGCTGGAACGCCGATGGCACACTCAGCATCATTGATCGCAAGAAGAATATCTTCAAGCTGTCCCAGGGCGAGTACGTTGCGGCCGAGAAGCTTGAAGGTGTCTTCGCGAAGAGCAAGTTCATTAGCCAGATCTTTGTGTACGGTGACTCGTTCCAGAACGCCCTTGTGGGTGTTGCGGTGCCTGACCCTGACATTGCCGAAGCCTGGGGAGTCAGTAAGGGCCGATCGAAGGAAGACTCGACAATGGACAAGCTGGTCCATGACGCTGAGTTCCAAACGGAAGTGATGGCCGACCTTGTCTCTATCGGCAAGGAGGCAAAACTCCGAGGCTTCGAGTTTGTGAAGAAGGTTCACTTCCATCCTGATCCATTCACGGTGGACACGGGATTGATTACACCGACGTTCAAGCTGAAACGTCCACAACTCAAGGAGTACTTCCAGAAACAGATCGCTACTATGTACGCAGAGCTTAACAAGTGAGAGTGAATAGATGTGACGTCGTGCGTTAATGTAAACCATTGCATTCAAGACTGAATCCGAAGTCGAAAGTTGATTCAGAGTTATCAAAGAGAGTAATCCGTCCATTCAGTCGTGGCTAGCACGAGGTGAGCTTGTCGTGATTAGCAGTAGTAGAGGCCACCCCACGCCAGGCCCAAACCACAACCACCGCCATACAAGCCCGCACCAAATGCGTTCCAATACCCAAGTGGGTACGCCCAACCACCCAAACCACCGCACGAGTAGCCGAAGCGGTATGGTCCGAAACCACCCCAGCCACCCCAGCGACCCCAGCCTCCCCAACCAAGACCACCCCAGCCTCCAACACCCCAACCGAGGCCACGACCGTACCATTCTTGGTGATCTTGGTGGTCTTGCTTGTCGTCGGCGATCGCGATTTGGTTGTCGGTAATGTCGCTCTCCTTCTTGTTCTTGGCATCAGTGCCGGCGTCCTTGATGGAGGCGGGTGCTTGGATGGGCTCGACAGTACCCGAGAGCGTGATTCCCTTTGGTAGGTCGATGTTCTTGACGGTATCGAGCGCTTCGGTCGGCGAAGGTAGCTTAGTATCACTGCTGATGGCGATGCTGTTGGCACTGATTGGCTCGATCGTCGAGACGAGCGCGGCGAGACTAGCGGCTAGTGCGATGGAGTACTTCATCTTGGTATTTGTGCTGATCCTTGCTAATCTTCAATGCGAGCAGTGAGTGGGCAAATGTGGAGTGAGTATTAGCAGCCTCGTCGGACTGCTATCATATCCCTCCATTTCTGCATAAAGCACTCGGACAAACCAACGGAATGGCATGGAAATGCGCTCACATCAATCATAGAGTGGCATTCCTACACGCACATACTGTTTGTGATGACGACCTCATCCTCAGCTGTCAAACCGGAAGATCAGCGACCGAATGAGATCGAACTTCCAGCTCTTCTTGAAGTTTAGACTCACCTCGTACTTTAGACCCGACTAACACCCAATCATCCATATCCTCTCAAATCCGATCTCCCATCTCCCTCCACTTCCACCCTCGAAATCGACATAGATACCGGTATCCCTCTGGGATCTTATCGTTAGACCCCTGTGTGCGTAAACAACACCCACTTGAAGAACGAGCAGCTCCATTCTGCAAGACGAGAAGCCGACGAGAAGCCACGAGGACCATGGGCGCGAACGCCAGCACCGAGCTCTCGATGACGACCGTGGACTTTGAGTCCTACAAGGGCATCCGCTATGCGCAGGAGGTGCCCAACTCCCGTGAGGCCAATCGCGGCCCCATCTTCGTCACCAAGCCCATGTATGCCGACGAGAGCAAGCTTACGCTCTACACCAACTTCCTCGCCGGTGTCGCCATTGACGGGGGAGATCGACGCTTGTACGGCACACGCAAGTTTGTCAACGGCCAGGCGCGCGAGTACGAATGGATCACGTACAACCAGGCGTTGGCGAGCATTGATGCGATTGCCGCGGGTTTGACCAAGTTTGCGGGCTTGAAGCGTAACGATATGGTCGGTATCTTTAGCAAGAACCGCGTGGAGTGGTGCTTGTCGTCGCATGCGTGTGACCGTATGACGTACCCCTTGGTGCCGTTGTACGATACGTTGGGCGTGGACGCTGTGCCATACATTGTGAACCATACGGAACTCACGACCCTGATCCACGCGGGTGAACTCTTCAACGTCGTGCTGGAATGCAAGGACGCGTGTCCTTCGCTCAAGTATCTCATCCAATACGAAGATGTGACCGAAGAACAGCGCCAGCAGGCCGCCCAGAAGGGTCTTCAGATCACGAGTCTTCGGGAAATCGAAGCATTGGGCAAGCGCAATCCACTCCCAGCGGACCCACCGACCCCAGAAGACATTGCGACGATCTGCTACACGTCTGGCACGACTGGCAACCCCAAGGGCGTGGTGTTGACGCACCGCAACATGGCGTTTATGGGTTTCTTGACACATGAACGAATGGGACTCCACAAGGACGTCGTGCACATCAGTTATCTGCCCTTGCCGCATGTGTTTGAGCGTGCTGTGATCACCTCGACAGTGCGTCTCGGTGCCTGCGCCGGTTTTTTCACTGGCGATGTGCTTACGCTGATGGACGACATCGCGGAGCTGAAGCCAACAATCTTCGTCTCGGTTCCTCGTCTTTTCAACCGCGTCTACGACAAGATCACGCAGGGCGTTGCAGTCGCGGGTGGATTGAAGAAGCTTCTCTTCGACCAGGCCTACGCGGCTAAGAAAGCCGCCATTGCCGATGGTCACAAGACCCACGCATTCTGGGATGCGTTGGTGTTTTCCAAGATCCGTCAAGTCCTTGGTGGCCGCGTCGATATCATGCTCTCCGGCTCGGCGCCTCTGAGTGCGGAAGTGAAGGAGTTCTTGACGATTGTCTTTGGCTGCACTGTCGTGGAAGGTTACGGTCTCAGTGAGACGTCGGCTGGTTTGGCGCTTGCGTCAGCTGATATGCCATTGGGACCTCATGTAGGTACTCCGTTACCAAATCTTCAGGTGCGATTGGAAGACGTTCCAGAAATGGGATATACGTCCAACGATAAACCACGTCCACGCGGTGAGATCATCGTCAAGGGACCAATCGTCTTCGGCGGATACTACAAGGAACCAGAGAAGACAGCCGAGGCTCTTGACCAGGATGGATGGTTCCACACTGGTGATATTGGTTGCTGGAACGCCGACGGAACGTTGAGTATCATCGATCGCAAGAAGAACATCTTCAAGCTGTCCCAGGGCGAGTACGTTGCTGCTGAAAAGATTGAGAACGTCTATGCCAAGAGCAAGTACGTTGCTCAGATCTTCGTGTACGGAGATTCGTTCCAGAGCGTCCTCGTGGGTGTGGCCGTGCCTGATCCTGAAGTCGCCGAGGCCTGGGGAGCCAGCAAGGGTCGCTCGAAGGAGGACTCTTCCGTGGCCAAACTGGTCGGTGACGCTGAGTTCCAGAAGGAAGTGATGGACGATCTCGTCCGTGTGGGCAAAGAAGCTCAGCTCCGTGGGTTCGAATTCGTCAAGAAGCTCCACTTCCACCCAGATCCTTTCAGCGTCGACGCCGGGTTGATCACGCCAACCTTCAAGCTCAAGCGTCCGCAGCTGAAGGCCTACTTCCAGGAACAGATCGACGCCATGTACGCCGCAGTCAACAAGTGATTGTAAAATGCGTTGAATGATACGTTGCGTGGTTTTTTTTCTCTTTCTTCTCGTGATCAGCCATATGAATAAAGCAAAAGATGATAAAAAATGGGTTGACAAACAAACTACACAAGCCATCAAGTGATACCAAAATGCAACGGCAGTGCGTCAAGTGATTCGTTCGTTCGTTCGTTCGTTCTTTCTGTCGTTTTGTGGTCAGTGACCGCTCTCTGGTGGCTTCCAACTGTCCAGCTGAGTGTTTCCAAATTTGCGATATAGAGAGATTTCTTTTCGATCCCACAAGGCGTCCGTCTCCACTGAAAACCCGTCGGATTGGCTAAAATCCTGCCATGTCGTCCTCTGATTGGCTATAATCCTAAAGTGTCTAATGGCGGTGCCCCAAATCGGCTGGTGAGATCTCAACATCTCAGAAAAAAACTCACCACGTGTGTTCCGTCCACGGCACCTAATGAATCCACAGAGTGGGCCACGGATGGCTTGGTCAGTGCCCCTTGAGCGAGCCCTGGGGGCGTCGCGGCCGACGTAAGCAGTGTACCCACCATCCACAGCCGTCGTGGTGAGCGTCCTTGCTTCCTTCCTTGCTTTCTTCATTCCCGTTTCTTCGTTCTTCGCTTCACATCCTCGTTGTCATGGGCGCCACCTGCAGCACCGAGACTCCACTTACCGACGTCGACTTTGAGACGTACAAGGGCCATCGGTACACGCAAGAAGTGCCCAACTCCCGCGACGCCACGCACTCCGCCGCGCGGTATGCCGAGAAGACCGAGTGGGACGAGAGCAAGCTCACGTTGTACCAGAACTTGTTGACCGGCGCGGCCAAGGACAATGGTACGCGTGCACTGTACGGCACACGAGCGGTGAACGCCGATGGCTCGCGTGGTGAGTACGAGTGGCTCACGTACAACGACGTAATTGCACGCATGGATGTGATTGCCGCGGGTTTGACCAAGTTCGCGGGCCTCGTGCGACAGAGCATGGTGGGTGTCTACAGCAAGAACCGCGTCGAATGGTGCTTGTCAGCGCATGCCTGCGACCGCATGTCCTACATCCTCGTGCCATTGTACGACACGCTCGGTCCAGACGCTGTGCCGTACATTGTCAACCACACGGAGCAGACGCTGCTCATCTGTGCGAACGAACAGTTTGCTACGGTGCTCAAGTGCAAGGACGAGTGTCCGACGCTCAAGTACGTCGTTCAGTTCGAAGACGTCACGGACGAACAGCGGCAGGAGGCCGAGGCCAAGGGCTTGGAGCTCAAGAGTCTGCGTGAGATCGAAGAGTTGGGCGAGAAGAACCCAATTCCAGCGGATCCACCAACGCCTGAGGACATCACGACGCTCTGCTACACGTCAGGCACGACGGGAAAGCCAAAGGGCGTGATCTTGCTCCACAAGAACCTCACGTGCATCGGCTGGATCATCCGCGGTCGTCTTGGACTCGTTGCGGACGACGTGCACATAAGTTACTTGCCTCTTCCTCACGTGTTTGAGCGCGGTTGCGTCTCCACCATGATCAGTCTTGGTGCCGCGATTGGTTTCTACAGTGGTGATGTGCTCAAGCTCATGGACGACATGGCAGTGCTCAAGCCAACCGTGTTCGCTGCTGTGCCGCGGCTTCTCAACCGCATCTACGACAAGATCAACCTCAAGATCTCTCTCGCCGGTGGTCTCTCCAAGGCCATTTTCGACCACGCGTACGCTTCCAAGCAAGGATACCTTCCAGAAGGCTACACGACGCACGGTTTGTGGGATCGCGTGGTCTTTTCCAAGATCCGCGAGATGCTCGGCGGTCGTATCCGCTTTGTGTTGGCCGCAGCCGCTCCGCTTCGTCCGGAAGTGCGCGACTTTATCAAGATTGTGCTCAGTTGCGACCTCATGTGCGGTTACGGACTCAGTGAGTCCACTGGTGCGCTTGTGGTCTCGTCCGCTGACATGCCGCTGGGGCAACACACGGGTACGCCGCTTGTCAACTGCCAGATCCGCCTGGAAGACGTCCCTGAGATGGGATACACGTCCAAGGACCGCCCACGTCCACGCGGTGAGATCCTGACCAAGGGTCCGAACACGTTTGCTGGGTACTACAAGGAGCCAGAGATGACGGCTGCTGTGTTTGACGAGGACGGATGGCTTCGCACAGGCGACATTGGCTGCTGGAATGCCGATGGCACACTCAGTATCATCGACCGCAAGAAGAACATCTTCAAGCTGTCTCAGGGCGAGTACGTCGCCGCTGAGAAGATTGAGGATGCCTACGCCAAGAGCAAGTTCATTGGTCAGATCTTTGTGTACGGCGACTCGCTCAAGAACGAGCTCGTGGCTATCGTTGTGCCGAATCCAGACGTGACGGCCGCATGGGTTGCAAGCAAGGGCCGCTCTGAAGCCGACTCGACGGTTGCTCGGCTCGTGGAGAATGCTCACTTCCAGAAGGAAGTACTAACTGATATGGATCGCATTGCTAAGGAAGCCCAGCTCCATGGCTTCGAGTACGTCAAGAAGATCTACTTGCACGCCGATGCGTTCAGTATGGAAGAGGATCTGATCACGCCAACGTTCAAGCTCAAGCGTCCTCAGCTCAAGACACGCTTCCAGCAGCAAATCGATGCCATGTACGAGGTTCTCGGTCAGTAAATGAGCCCAAGACTCTGTTAAAGTGTACAATACAAACGTGATATTTACGAATCATCATGATCAATTAGTCAAATTCGACGGAGTAGTCATGAAAACTTGGGATTTTAATGCCCCTGACACGATTAACATGCATGGAGCTGCTCTTCCAGCAAGAAGACATGAGAGAGGACACTGACGTCCACTTGATTTATCCAATTTTCGGCGATCTTTTAATAAAAATTCGCATCTTGTATCTCTCAATTCGAGTTCCTGAGTGTTTGACAACAAAATCCCAGTCTCACCCTTGGGTTAACTCCATCCACTCGCCTTGCTTGCTGTTTGTTAGCTCAACCACCGGATCCCCATTCTGACTTTGACCGTCAAACCACCAAGCCTCAACTCGAAACCATGGGTGGATCGTGCAGTACTCTTCCTTCGATGACCGAGATCGACTTTGAGTCGTACCGAGGTCATCGCTACTCGACCGAAGTCCCCAACACACGTGATGCTACACACGGAGCCGCTCGCCAGACCGAGACAATCGCCTTGGACGAAAGCAAGCTCACCATGTACGAGACTTTGTTCAAAGGTGCTGCAGTGGACAATGGAACACGCGCATTGTATGGCACTCGTGCTATCAACGCCGACGGAACGCGTGGCGAATACGAATGGTTGACCTACAATGAAGTTGTGGCTCGCACTGATGTGATTGCCGCCGGTCTGGCCAAGTTCGCCGGCCTCCAGCGCAAGAGCATGGTTGGTATCTTCAGCAAGAACCGCGTCGAGTGGTGCTTGTCCGCGCATGCGTGTGACCGTATGTCCTACGTTCTGGTTCCAGTCTACGATACGCTTGGCCCAGAAGCTGTCCAATACATTGTGAACCACACGGAGCAGACGCTGTTGATTTGCGCGAAGGAGCAGTTCGACACGGTACTCAAGTGCAAGGATACGTGTCCAACGTTGCAGTACATCGTCCAATTTGAAGAATTGACTCAGGAGCAGCGCCAGCGAGTAGACGCACAGGGCGTCGAGGTCAAGAGCTTCCATGAAATCGAAGAACTGGGCAAGAGTCATCCACTTCCAGCGGATCCACCATCACCAGAAGACATTTCGACGATCTCTTACACATCCGGGACGACGGGCAACCCCAAGGGTGTGATCATGCTTCACAAGAATCTCGCGGTTCTCACCGTAATGTACGCGGATCACCTCCGTCTTACGCAAGACACCGTCCACATGAGCTACTTGCCTCTCCCTCACGTCTTGGAGCGCTGTTCCGTCTCGACTGTCGTTGGAATTGGCGGCTCGATCGGTTTCTACAGCGGCGATGTGCTCAAGTTGATGGATGACATGGCGATTCTCAAGCCAACGTGCTTTATCACGGTGCCGCGCCTTCTCAATCGCATCTATGACCGCATCAACCAGAAGGTCTCCACCGCTGGTGGCGTTTCACAGTTCCTTTTCAACCACGCGTACTCGTCCAAATAAGCGTCATTGGCGGATGGCTATAAGACGCACGCCGTTTGGGATCGCTTGGTCTTCTCCAAGATCCGAGCGATGCTCGGCGGTCGAGTCGAATTTGTTCTCTCCGCCGCCGCTCCACTTCGAGCTGAAGTCAAAGACTTCGTCAAGATCGTGCTCAGTTGCGATATCATCGAAGGCTTTGGCATGACGGAAATCTCGGGTGGCGTAGTAATGTCGACGGCGGACATGCCACTCGGGGCTCATGTCGGTGCGCCATTACCAAACTTCCAGGTGCGCCTCGAAGACGTGCCTGAGATGGGCTACACGTCCAAGGATCAGCCACGCCCACGCGGTGAGATCACTATCAAGGGACCTAGCGTCTTTGCTGGGTGCTACAAGGACCCCAAGATGACGGCAGAGGTCTTTGACAAGGACGGATGGCTTCACACCGGTGACATCGGCTGTTGGAATGCTGACGGCACGCTCTGCGTCATTGATCGCAAGAAGAACATCTTCAAATTGTCGCATGGCGAGTACGTCGCTGCTGAGAAGATCGAGAACATTTTCGCCAAGAGCAAGTACGTGGCGCAGATCTTCGTCTACGGTGACTCGTTCCAGACTTCACTCGTTGCGATCGCCGTTCCTGACTCTGATGTGGCCCAGGTCTGGGCCACGAGCAAGGTTTTGTCCAACAAAGAATCGACACTTGAGATGCTCGTCCAGGACCCAGACTTCCAGAAGGAGATCATGGAGGACATGACACGTGTGGGCAAGGAAGAGCAGCTTCGTGGCTTCGAATTCATCAAGAAAATCCACTTGCACGCCGAGCCATTCGGCCTGGAACAGGGTTTGATCACGCCAACGTTCAAGCTCAAGGGCCCGCAGCTCAAGGCACACTTCCAAAAGCAGATTGACACCATGTACGCCGCAGCCAGCCATTAAAGATCACAAGTTTTCTGTCACCATGTGCAATATAATCACAAATACCAGTATTTCGAGAAGAAAAGATCTCATGTTTGCGTCGCTGATAAACAATCACAGTGAAGCTACGGAGTGAGTTGCGAATGGCCATCGCGATGCGTTTGACGGGAGATTGGCCAAAAGCGACAAGCTTACCCATCCAATCCTTCCATCGTTTCCCAATCTTGCCGTAAAATCAGTCTTTGTATCTTCCGAAACGGCATGTTCACGGAGGTAATCGTCAATCTACTCGTGGGTGCACTCGTTTGATAAGTTCAAGTTCTGGCGTTGACGATTGAAGTGTCAAACTCGGAAATCTTGACTTCATTCCAACATTTCCCATTACATGTTAACTACCAGCTATCGAGCTCCATCTTCCTAAGCATCATGGGCGGATCGTACAGCACCCTTCCTGCGATGACTGAGATCGACTTTGAGTCGTACGAAGGCCGCTGGTTCTCGGATGGAGTCCCAAAAACGCGAGCGCGTTGCATGGTGCTGCCCGTCAGACCGAGACGATTCCTTTGGACGAAAGCAAGCTCACGCTGTACCAGAATTTATTGCCCGGTGCTGCGTTTGAGAAAGGAACGCGTCCGTTGTACGGCACTCGTACCGTTAATGCCGACGGAACTCGCGGCGAATACGAATGGATGAGCTACATCGACGTTATCACGCGTTCGGGCGTGATCGCGGCGGGTTTGACCGAGTTTGCCAAGCTCAAGCGCCAGAGTATGGTCGGTATTTTCAGTAAGAACAGCGTCGAATGGTGCTTGTCAGCGCATGCCTGCGACCGCATGTCCTACATCCTCGTGCCGCTTTACGACACACTCGGTCCAGAAGCCGTGCCGTACGTCGTCAACCACACGGAGCAGACACTGCTCATCTGTGCGAAGGAACAGTTTGATACGGTGCTCAAGTGCAAGGACGAGTGTCCAACGATCCAGTACATTGTCCAGTATGAAAATGTGACGGCCGACCAGCGCAAGCGAGCCCAGGAGAAGGGCGTCCAGGTCAAGAGCTTCCGTGAGATTGAAGAGCTGGGCGAGAAGAACCCGATTCCAGCGGATCCACCAAAGCCGAATGATATCGCAACGCTTTGCTATACGTCCGGCACGACTGGTAACCCCAAGGGTGTGATTCTCACTCAAAAGAACCTCACGAGCAGTGCCTTGATCATCCGCGGTCGCATTGGTCTTACCAAGGACTCTGTTCACATCAGCTACTTGCCTCTCCCCCACGTCTTTGAGCGCTGTGCAATCACGACTCTGACCAGTGTTGGAGGAGCGATCGGCTTCTACAGCGGCGACGTCTTCAAGCTGTTCGACGACATGGCCGTGCTCAAGCCAACGTGTTTCATCACCGTGCCTCGTCTTCTCAACCGCATCTACGACAAGATCAACCTGCAGGTCTCCAATTCGGGCGGTATCTCTCAGATGCTCTTCAACCGCGCGTACTCGTCCAAGCCAGCGTCGTTGGCAGATGGCTACAAGACGCACGCGCTCTGGGATCGCCTGGTGTTTTCCAAGATCCGCGAGATGCTCGGAGGTCGGATCGACAAGGTGCTCTCTGCTGCCGCACCACTCCGTCCAGAAGTCAAGGATTTCTTCATGATTGTGCTCAGTTGCGATATCTTCGAAGCGTACGGCATGAGCGAGGCTGCCGGTGCCACTGTGCTGTCGTCTCCAGAGATGCCACTGGGTCCTCATGTTGGTACACCTGTGGCCAACTGCCATATCCAATTGGAAGATATCCCGGAGATGGAATACACGTCCAAGGACAAGCCTCGTCCACGTGGTGAAGTGCTCTGCAAGCGGCCAAACATCTATGCTGGGTACTACAAGGAGCCAGAGATGACAGCCGAAGCAATCGACAAGGACGGATGGCTTCACATTGGTGACATTGGCTGCTGGAACGCTGATGGTACACTTAGTATCATCGACCGCAAGAAGAACATCTTCAAGCTCTCGCAAGGTGAGTACGTTGCGGCTGAGAAGATCGAGAACGTCTACTCCAAGAGCAAGTACATCGCTCAGATCTTTATCTACGGCGACTCGTTCCAGACTTCGCTCGTCGCCATCGCTGTCCCGGACCATGATGTGGCTAAGGCTTGGGCCGCAAACAAGGGTCTACTCAAAGAAGAGTCGACTCTTGCCATGCTTGTGGAGGACCCAGACTTCCAGAAGGAGATCATGGAGGACTTGACGCGCGTGGGCAAGGTCGAGAAGCTCCGCGGCTTTGAATTCGCCAAGAAGATCCATCTCTGTGCCGAACCATTTAGTTTGGAGGAAGGCCTCGTCACTCCGACGTTCAAGCTCAAGCGGCCACAGCTCAAGGCTTACTTCCAGAAGCAGATCGACACCACGTACGCCGCTCTCGGTCAATAGCTGAGGTGATTTCTCAACGCGGTGTCAGGCATTACGTAAGTGAGTTATGATTACATCTACGAAAGCAAATATTCAAGTTTCACACGTAAAACTCCCTTCTGTTCTTAATCAGCGTGGTGAATCCATTGCCTGCAGCTGAAAAGCTGAAAAAGCTGCGCACATGGAGATTTGAAGTCGCTAGGTGAATATTCCCAAACTATATGTTACCTCCAAAGTGGATGATACTTGACATAGAATTGTACTTGATTTTAATCTATGTATAGGTATACCCTTTCGAAAATGCTAATACGACAAGTGAATTTGAATTTTTATGTCCACACTCAGCCACTCAAGGTGAATCCACGCTCTTGAATAATGAGTATGAAATATCACACCTTGGTCTCTCGTTCGAAGATCCGCCACGTCAGAACGAAGCTCTTTCCGTCGTTCGGGAGCCATTTCCACATCTGCCTTCCAGTACACAAGCCAGTAGATCCACAATGGGCGGCGCACAGAGCACTCTCTCAGCCATGACCGACGTCGACTTTGAGACGTACGAAGGTTGTCGTTTCTCCGTCGAAGTCCCCAACACACGCGAAGCCACGCGCGGTGCGGCGCGTGTCGACAAGCCAGTGTATCTAAACGAGAGTGAGCTCACACTCTACAAGAATCTGCTGGCTGGTGTGGCCGTGCAGCACGGCAATCGGCCATTGTATGGTACTCGTGCTGTCAATGCCGATGGCACACGCGGCGAATACGAATGGATGACCTACAACGAAGTTCTGGCTCGCACTGATGTGATTGCCGCGGGTTTGACCAAGTTCGCCGGGCTCACGCGCATGAGCATGGTCGGTATCTACAGCAAGAACCGTGTCGAATGGTGCTTGTCGGCGCATGCATGTGATCGTATGTCCTACATCCTTGTGCCGTTGTACGACACGCTTGGTCCAGACGCTGTGCCGTACATTGTCAACCACACGGATCAGACGCTGCTCATCTGTGCCAACGAGCAATTCGATAATGTTCTCAAGTGCAAGGATGTGTGTCCAACGCTTAAGTACATCGTCCAGTTTGAACATGTGACCGACGAGCAACGCCAACAAGCGATGAAAAAGGGTGTTGAGCTGAAGAGCTTCCGTGAAATCGAAGAGTTGGGCGAGAAGAACCCGATTCCAGCGGACCCACCATCGCCTGAAGACATTGCGACGCTTTGCTACACGTCCGGCACGACTGGTAACCCGAAGGGTGTGATTCTTACTCAAAAGAACATCACTGTCCTCGGCTGGATCATTCGTGATCGACTTGCGATTACTGCTGACGATGTCCACATCAGCTATCTGCCTCTGCCGCACTCGCTAGAGCGTGCTGTGATCTCAACACTTGTGGGTATGGGCGGTTCCGTGGGGTTCTACTGTGGCAATGTGCTCACATTGATGGACGATGTCGCTGTGCTCAAGCCAACGGGTTTCATCTCGGTTCCGCGTCTGTTCAACCGCATCTATGACAAGATCAACGACCGTGTTAACAACGCTGGCGTGGTTACTAAGATGCTCTTTGACCAGGCCTACGCGTCCAAGAAGGCGTACCTGGCTGAGGGCCACAAGACCCATGCGCTTTGGGACACATTGGTGTTTTCCAAAATCCGCGCCATGCTCGGTGGTCGTCTCCGCTTGATCCTGTCCGGTTCTGCTCCTCTTCGAGCCGAAGTGAAGGATTTCATGAAGATTGTCTTCAGCTGCGACGTCTACGAAGGCTATGGTTTGACTGAGACCGCGGCGGCTGTCACCGTGTCGTCAGCCGAGATGCCTTTGGGTCCGCATGTCGGCACCCCGCTTTCGAACTGTGAGATCCGTCTCGAAGACGTCCCAGAGATGGGCTACACATCCAACGACAAGCCGCGTCCACGAGGCGAAGTGCTTTGCCGTGGCCCTAACATCTTCACTGGGTACTACAAGGAACCAGAGAAGACGGCGGAAGTGCTTGACAAGGACGGATGGCTTCACACTGGTGACATTGGCTGTTGGAATGCCGATGGTACACTGAGTATCATTGATCGCAAGAAGAACATCTTCAAGCTCTCGCAGGGCGAATACGTCGCCGCTGAGAAGATTGAGAACATTTACCTGAAGTGCAAGTACATTGCCCAGGTCTTCGTCTACGGTGATTCGTTCCAGAGCGTGCTGGTGGGTGTCGCCGTCCCAGATCCTGACGTGGCCATGACGTGGGCGACGAGGAAGGGTTTGTCCAAGGAAGAGTCGACACTGGACAAGCTCGTGAAGAACTCTGACTTCCAGAAGGACGTCATGGACGAAATGACGCGTGTCGGTAAGGAAGAGAAGCTTCGTGGCTTCGAGTTCGTCAAGAAGCTCCACTTGCACGCCGACGCGTTCACTCTTGAGGAGGGACTCATCACGCCGACCTTCAAGCTCAAGCGTCCACAGCTCAAGGCGCATTTCCAGGAGCAAATCAACGCCATGTATGCAGCTCTCGGTCATTAATTAGGACCATAAGTATCCGTATCATAATGTAAAGCAGCCATTGAACACCCATATCATTCGCCATGGGTTCCTTTGTGACCGGTCCAAAGTTGCGTCATCCCAGAGTCACACACCCACATGGCGACCTCTTTATAGCCAATCGAATCTATAGGATGGGTTCTAGATTCTCTCTGATTGGTCGATTCAAAGGATTTTTAGACTCATCGGTTGAATGGGCAACCGGAGTGGAACGCCTTCCACTCCTCGTTCCGCCAACATGACAGCGTGGGCGCCGTAGACGGGCGAGTGTGGCTGGCGTGACTGCGTGAGAAAAGAGTGGAGCTTCAACGACTCGGACTCGTCCGGCTAACGTCTCTTTCCTCGTCTTCCTCTTCGGCCTCGTTCGGTCTAACCACCCTTGGTCTCACTTGCGCATTTCCAGCCCAACGGACTATCGGTCTAACCAACTTTAAACCATGGGTGGCGCGACTAGCACAGAGCTCCCGATGAGCGAGATCGAGTTTGAGTCGTACCAGGGACATCGCTACTCCATCGAAATGCCCAACACTCGCGAGGCCACCCGCGGCCCGGTGTACATGACCGAGATGCTCGAGCCCGACCCGCTCAAGCTCACTCTCTACGAGTGCCTGCTCTCGGGTCTCGCAATGGAGAACGGCTCGAGGCCATTGTATGGAACACGCAAGATTGTGGACGGCCAGCCCGGCGAGTACGAGTTCTTGACGTACCAGCAAGTGTTTGACCGCGTGGAGGCTGTTGCGGCTGGTTTGACCAAGTTCGCCGGCGTCAAGCGTCAGGAAATGGTTGGTATCTTCAGCAAGAACCGCTTGGAATGGTGCGTGTCGGCGCACGCGTGTGACCGCATGGCGTATGTGCTTGTGCCACTCTATGACACCCTTGGTCCAGAGGCAGTGCCGTACATTGTCAACCAGACCGAGCTCACGACGCTCTTGTGTGCTGGTGAATTGCTTACCAAGGTGCTAAGCCTGAAGGAAAAGTGCCCAACACTCAAGAACATTGTTTCGTTTGACGAGCCGACAGAAGAGCAGCGTCAACTGGCGAAACAGAACGACCTTGAACTTGTGAGCTTCAAGGATATGGAGGCTTTGGGTGAGCAGCACCCAATCCCTGCGGATCCAGGTCTCGCAGATGATATCTCGACGATTTGCTACACGTCTGGTACGACTGGTAACCCCAAGGGTGTGATTCTGCTGCAGCGCAACCTCGCGACTATCGCGAGTATCACGGAGAAGCGCCTGAATCTGAACAGCGACATTGTCCACATCAGCTACCTGCCTCTTCCACACGTATTTGAGCGTTTGGTGATCGCTTCGATCAACCGTCTCGGTGGCTGTGCTGGTTTTTACCGCGGTGACATTGCGACTCTCATGGATGACGTGGTGGCCTTGAAGCCGACGCAATTCTGCGCCGTGCCTCGTGTCTTCAACCGTCTGTACGACAAAATCACCCAGGGTGTAGAGGCTGCTGGTGGCGTGAAGAAGCTCATCTTCGACCAGGCATATGCCTCGAAGAAGGCGTACCTCGCTGAAGGCTACACGACTCACGCTCTCTGGGACAGCATCGTCTTTGCCAAGTTGCGTGAGATTCTCGGTGGCCGCGTCAACTTCATGCTTTCGGGATCTGCGCCATTGAGCCAGGAAGTGAAAGAGTTCCTCAAGATCGTCTTCAACTGTGATGTGATCGAGGGTCTTGGTATGAGTGAGACGTCCGGCGGTCTCGTCGTGGCATCTCCTGAGATGACCTTGGGTCCCCACGTTGGTGCGCCGTTGCCCAACATGCTTGTGCGACTCGAAGACGTGCCCGAGATGGGCTATAGCTCCAACGACAAGCCTCGACCGCGTGGTGAGATCCTTTGCAAGGGTCCAATCGTCTTCCCAGGCTACTACAAGAACCCTGAGTTGACCAACGAGGCGTTTGATGCTGACGGATGGTTCCACACGGGCGATATTGGTTGCTGGAACGCTGATGGTACGATTTCTGTGATCGATCGCAAGAAGAACATCTTCAAGCTGTCTCAAGGCGAGTACGTCGCTGCCGAGAAGATCGAGAACGTTTACTTCAAGAGCAAGTACGTGGCCCAAATCTACGTGTACGGCGACTCGTTCCAGAGCGCGCTTGTGGGGATCGTCGTGCCAGATCCAGAAGTTACTGTAGCTTGGGGACTCGGGCACGGCCGATCCAAGGAGGACGCGACGGTGGCCAAGGTAGTGGAGGACCCAGAATTCCAACAGGAAGTCCTGGACGACATGACACGAGTCGGCAAAGCGGCAGAGCTTCGAGGCTTCGAGTTCGTCAAGAAGATCCATATCCAAGCCGATCCATTTGGCGTGGATGAAGGACTCGTCACTCCAACCTTCAAGCTCAAGCGTCCACAGCTCAAGACGTATTTCAAGGATCGCATCGACGCGCTCTACGCCCAATTGAAGTAAACAAGTGTCTCGGACAACAGAGATTCGAGCTGTATCATGTCGTGGTTCGTGTGGTTGATGATTGGCTCCATATCTCAGAGCTGATGGGCGCGGGAAGACACTCGCGTGGCCGATGACACCAGCGTGCTTGGTATCTGGTGAAAGTTGCCCAGCATTACCTGTGGCTTTCGATCTCCTTCCACTTGTGGAGCAGATAAATGTCTAGTTAATTCGTTAAAGTATACTTAAATAAAGGATGTGTGCCAATCAATTAAGTGGCGTTGCCCGTGTAAAAGATAGCAAGAGGCAACGCTATTCTAATATACTAATTTATGTAAGTCGCACTATCGAACTTGATACGAGAAGTGACCATCTCAGATTGGATTCGGTCAGTCTCCTCTCCATGACGCGATCTCCTCAAGCCGGAGCGCTGTTTGTACGACGCTCCCTTCCCCAAGCAGCCCTTCAGACCACAGAAGGCCTCCTCTTCGACGACTCCACGTGAGTTGTGTTCGTTTTGGCCTAATACACGGTCAATGACCGCGTCAACGCCCCATTTCTGTCGTGCCGTGGCGGTGTCCCGTGTCCGCGGTCCAGCGTCGTGCCGCTCGATCGCACGACACGCGGCAGACGAGCAGGCTCGGCTTCCTTGGTGCTGACGCAGCGCGTGTCTGCTCAGTCATCATGGCTGTCAGCTAGAGGGTTCACTGCGCGGTCCACGTTCTCAAACGCGAATTTCCCCTCGCGACGACACAAGTCCTCGACCACAGAGACCATGGGCGGCAGCTACAGCACGGAAGAGCTCCCAGCACCTGCCAGTTTCTCCCAGGAAGTGGCCAACACCAAGGAAGCCACACGCGGTGCCATTCGCGTGACCAAGCCATGTTACGCTGACCCCAAGACGCTCACGCTGTATGAGAACTTTCGTCTTGGTCTGGCCATGGACCGTGGCTTGCGTCGCTGCTACGGCACGCGCGCGGTAGCTGATGGCCAGCCTGGTGAGTACGAATGGATGACGTTTGCGGATGTTGCGGCGCGCTCGGAAACCATTGCGTCCGGATTGACCAAGTTCGCTGGGCTCCAGCGCCAGGGGATGGTCGGCATCTTCAGTAAGAACCGTGTGGAGTGGTGCCTGACGGCACACGCGTGTGACCGCATGTCCTACATCCTCGTGCCATTGTACGACACGCTTGGTCCAGACGCTGTGCCGTACATCCTCAATCATACGGAACTCACGACTCTCGTATGCGCACGAGAGCAGTTTGACACGGTGCTCAAGTGCAAGGACGCCTGTCCGTCGTTGCAATACGTCGTGCAATACGAACAGCTCACTGAGAAGCAGCGCCAGCAAGCGCAGGAGAAGAACGTGATCGTGAAGAGTCTGAGTGAGATCGAAGACCTTGGAAAGAACCATCCGATTGCAGCGGAACCACCAACACCCGAGGACATTGCGACGATTTGCTACACGTCTGGCACCACAGGCAACCCCAAGGGCGCTGTCTTGCTGCACAACAGCATGACGCAGCTCGGTGTGATTACTGTCGAGCGATTGGGCTTGCACTCGGACATGGTACACATCAGCTACTTGCCACTGCCGCATGTGTTCGAGCGTGCGTTCATCACAGCGAGTGTGCGATTGGGTGCAGCCGCTGGTTTCTACCGCGGTGACGTGTTGACGCTGATGGATGACATTGCTGCCCTCCAACCAACGATTTTCGTCTCGGTACCACGTTTGTTTAACCGCATCTACGACAAGATCACTCAGGGCGTGGCGGCGGCTGGCGGAATTAAACAGGCACTCTTTGAGCAAGCGTATGCTGCCAAGAAGGCTGCTCTTGCCGATGGCTACAAGACCCACGCATTCTGGGACATGCTGGTGTTCAACAAGATTCGCCAAGTGCTTGGTGGTCGTGTGACGTTCATGCTCTCGGGCTCGGCACCTTTGAGCGCCGAAGTGAAGGAGTTTATGGCGATTGTGTTCAGCTGCGATGTCGTGGAAGGCTACGGTCTGACTGAGACAGCCGCTGGCTTGACGATCGCATCAGCGGATATGGGTATGCATCAGCACATCGGTGCACCGCTGCCCAACATCGAAGTGCGTCTGGAAGACGTCCCAGAGATGGGCTATACATCCGATGACAAGCCATGTGCGCGGGGTGAGATATTGTGTCGTGGTCCAACAGTGTTTGCCGGATACTACAAGGACCCAGAGATGACAGCTGAGGTTCTAGAGAAGGATGGATGGCTTCACACCGGTGACATTGGCTGCTGGAACGAAGACGGCACACTTAGCATCATCGACCGCAAGAAGAACATTTTCAAGCTGTCGCAGGGCGAGTATGTGGCCGCTGAGAAGCTTGAAGGTATCTACCTCAAGAGCAAGTACATCGCGCAGATCTTCGTCTACGGCGACTCGTTCCAGAGTGCCCTTGTGGGTGTCGCCGTGCCTGATCCAGTCGTAACTGAAGTCTGGGGTGTGAGTCAGGGTCGCTCCAAGGAAGACTCTACTGTGGCCAAGTTGGTTCTGGATCCAGAGTTCCAGAAGGAAGTCATGACCGACCTGGTCCGCATCGGCAAGCAAGAGCAGCTTCGTGGCTTCGAGTTCGTGAAGAAGCTCTATTTGTGTGCTGATCCCTTCAGTCTCGAGCAAGGTCTCACCACACCAACCTTCAAGCTCAAGCGTCCTCAGCTCAAGGCTCATTTCCAGAAGGAGCTTGACGCGATGTACGCCGTCATGAACCAGTAGATACTACCTAGAATTCGCATTGCATATCCGTAATATATCCTTTGAGCATTTGCATACTGGTAGGTTGATAAAGGAGAGCCATGATCCGTTCGAGGAGCTCTTGGTATCCGGTGCTGCATGCGAACCTAGAAGCCAGAAGCGAGAGTGTAGGTCACACTGACACTAAGTTCGAATTTCTTGCTTGCGTCAACAGGTTCACAACCATTACTGATTCAAAACAAACCCGTGGCGTATGTAATTCCCACCAAACCCGACCCGTTTCCATCCTACAACCTGGTTTGTAGGTTCCGCCCCCAGCTCCAGTTCCTCGCATACCAAAGCCCAACGCGCATCCCGCATGCGCCAAGACTCTCCGCCTCCCTCTCCCTGCTCACTAGAACGACTTTCCTCCCTCTAGTCCCCACGTATTCTTCATCTCGTGGCCATTTCTCCTTTTCAGCTTCGAGCACCGATTTCAGATCGCCGTCCTCACGTTTTCTAGGTTCAACCTCTCACGTCAAACAGACGGGACTAAGAGCGGGCATGGCCTGGGCACCTACCGAGTGAGTGAGGTGGCAGGGTCTCCGCTTAGACCGTTGGCGCGCTCAGTTGAAGACCTCTCCGTTTAGACCAACACACCCGAGACGTTTGACCATGGGCGCCTCCGCCAGCACTGAGCTCCCCATGAGCGAGATCGACTTTGAGACGTACAAGGGCGCGCGCTACTCGCAGGAAGTGCCCAACACGCGCGAGGCCAACCGCGGCCCCATCTACGTCACCAAGCCTCGCTACGTCGACGAGAAGAAGCTCACGCTCTACGAGAACCTACTCACGGGTGTGGCCATCCAGAACGGCGAGCGTCCTTGCTACGGCACGCGCACCAAGGTGAACGGCCAGCCAGGCCCGTACGAATGGCTCACGTACAACCAAGTGTTGGCGCACACGGAGACCGTCGCATCCGGTCTCACCAAGTTCGCGGGGCTTCAGCGCGCGGGCATGGTCGGTATCTTCAGTAAGAACCGCGTGGAATGGTGCTTGACGGCGCACGCATGCGACCGCATGTCCTACATCCTTGTGCCATTGTACGACACGCTTGGCCCAGATGCCGTGCCGTACATTGTCAACCACACGGAGCTCACGACGCTTGTGTGCGCGCTCGAGCAGTTCGACACCGTGCTCAAGTGCAAGGACGAGTGTCCGACGCTGCAGTACGTCGTCCAGTTCGAGAACGTGACGGAGAAACAGCGTCAGCAGGCCGCGCAGAAGGGTATTCAGCTCAAGAGTTTCGCGGAGATCGAGGAGCTCGGCAAGAGCTTCCCAGTCCCAGCGGACCCGCCAACGCCTCAAGACGTCACGACGATCTGTTACACGTCGGGCACGACTGGCAACCCTAAGGGTGTCATCCTCACGCACCACGGTCTGACGATTCTCGGTTACTTGACCGAACAGCGTCTTCAGTTGCACCCAGACATCGTGCACATCAGTTACTTGCCATTGCCGCACGTATTTGAGCGTTCGGTGATCACCTCGGCTGTGCATCTCGGCGCCGCCTCGGGCTTTTACTCGGGTGACGTGCTGACCCTCATGGACGACATCGCCGAGCTCAAGCCAACCATCTTCGTCTCGGTGCCACGTCTCTTCAACCGTGTCTACGACAAGATCGTTCAGGGCGTCGCGGCTGCTGGTGGCCTCAAGAAGGTGCTCTTCGACCAGGCGTACGCTGCCAAGAAGGCTGGTCTCGCCGAGGGCCACAAGACCCACGCGCTCTGGGACGCTTTGATCTTCTCCAAGATCCGTCAGGTGCTTGGTGGTCGCGTCAACATGTTGCTCTCGGGCTCGGCGCCACTCAGTGCCGAAGTGAAGGAGTTCTTCACGATCGTCTTTGGCTGTGCTGTCATCGAGGGCTACGGTCTCAGTGAGACGTGCGGTGGTCTCGCCGTCTCGGGCCCAGACATGCCAATGGGTGCTCACGTCGGTGCGCCGTTGCCAAACCTCCAGGTGCGTCTGGAAGACGTTCCGGAGATGGGTTACACGTCCAACGACAAGCCTCGTCCACGTGGTGAGATCATCGTCAAGGGTCCTGTGGTCTTTGAAGGCTACTACAAGGAACCAGAGAAGACTGCCGAGGCGGTGGACAAGGACGGCTGGTTCCACACTGGTGACATTGGCTGTTGGAATGCCGATGGTACGTTGAGCATCATCGATCGTAAGAAGAACATCTTCAAGCTCTCGCAGGGCGAGTACGTCGCTGCTGAGAAGCTCGAGGTCATCTTCTCGCGCAGCAAGTTCGTGGCGCAGGTCTTCGTGTACGGCGACTCGTTCCAGAGCGTGCTCGTTGGTGTTGCCGTGCCTGACCCAGAAGTCGCCGAGGCCTGGGGTGTGAGCAAGGGTCGCTCGAAGGAGGAGTCGACCGTGCCAAAGCTCATCCAGGACGCCGAGTTCCAGAAGGAGGTGATGGCTGATCTCAACCGCGTGGGCAAGGACGCTGAGTTGCGTGGCTTTGAGTTCCTCAAGAAGGTCCACTTCCACCCCGACCCATTCAGCGTCGACGAGGGCTTGATCACGCCAACCTTCAAGCTCAAGCGTCCACAGCTCAAGGCGTACTTCCAGAAGCAGATCGACGAGATGTACGCGTCGCTCAAGTAGAGTGGAAGAGTGTGTTTGCATTGATGTTGTCGTGATCTGTTGCAATACAGTGCACTTGTTGACTTTTGATTTGTTCATTCTCTGTGGTAGTTACAACGTACGATGTCAGGAGAAGAGAGCCTCCTCCATGCGTGCGATCCGCTCGTCCAGCAGCAATGGACGCTGACGCTCCATCCAGTGAGGGCAACTAGATAGCAGACAACAGGTGAGCGAACACAGAAGATGAAGGAATACCTGAAGCGTGAGCGTACCCAGAGTAATGCTCGCTCAGACAGTCGCGGTAAGGGAGGCTGGAACGGAGCGATGGACCGAAGAGCAAGTGTTCCGTCTTGTGGCTGAGCTGAGTGCAAAGCGAAGGACCAGAGACGTTCTCGATCTCTTGACTGGCGACGCCATGGAGCTGAACACTGCGACATAGAATAGTGCATTAGACGAAGACCCTGGCAGTGGGGACAAGTACGAGGGGCTGCTGTACCCGTAGACGGCGATGGACGGGTGAGTGTGTCGCGCGAACTCGAGCTTGACAAAGGTACAAGGGAGAAAGCCGATGCTAATCCGGATCTCACGGCCATGGGGGACGTGCTGCAGCTTCTTGACTTTGATATAAGAGCGCGGTCGGTCTTCTACCGAGATACTGACGTCCACTGTACACGCGTTCTGTCCTCGCAACACACCAAACGAGTTAGATCCTCCGTTTGTTTACTCGGGTTCCAACGGCAACTACCTTGTTGAGGATGCAGATCTCGGACAGGAGCGTCTTGGTGTCGCTAGCAAGCACACACACAGGTGAGAACACCCTCTATTGCCGTGCAAAACCAGCGAAACCCATCGTTTACATGGCCAACACGACGTATTCTCTCGGTCGCGCAAAGCTCTCCCAGCACGTTCGTCGAGTGTACTGCGTGAGATTGCTCGGCTCTTTCGTGCTCGCCACCGCCGAGACGCGGTGCACTCGAAAGCCCATGACTTGTACTCCATCGACAACTGGTTTTGACGTCGATTGACGCGCTTTGGACGGAGTTATCGTCGTCGACGTGCGGCGCTTTTCCATCTTCTGCATGTTTGTCGTTTGAACTGACGATCGCAAGGGGAAAAAGGCGGTAACGGCGTTTGGCGACACGATTTCAGCCAATGATAGCAGCGTTTACCCTTTTTCATCCAATCACATCCAAGTCGTATCAGGAACCAGATTTGGTAGCGAATCTGATCCCATCTGAGTCCGTGGTTACAGGAGAAGGCGGGGGTACAATTCCGAACCGTCATTGCCAAGAGCTCCATGATGCCGGACGTGGCGCTGGATCGCAAGCTCTTTACGATGCTGGAGATGGAGGGCACGCGCTACGCCTCCTTCTTCGCCTCGCTGGAGAAGACGGGTCCGCAGCTCGTGGCGCGCGACACAGCGCTGGGCTTTTTCCGCAAGTCGACGCTCTCGGAGGCGGTAGGACGGACGCTGTGGATTCGTACAGGGGAAGATGCGGTTGATAGGAGGTTCATGCTGTTATGTTATCGTGTGGTTAGCAAATCGAGACGTTGTACGCGCTGCTCAAGACGGCCCATATTGAGCTGAACGTGCAGATGGTGCATGAGACCGAGTTCATCATGGGGATGCATTTGATCGTGTGTATGACCAAGCGCGGATTGAGTGCGCTCCCACACTCGTGTCCGACATATCTCTTCCCGACGCTCTCGTTCCCCACGCCGTCATTGTCGTCAGCGCCGTCGTCATCGTCATCTGCCTTTGACCTCGCCTTCTCGTCGATGGCGTCCGGATCGAACGCGGATTTGATCAGCAGCATGCCGTCGCCGGACAAGCCACTCATGCCGAGTGAGCAGACGCCTTCGTCGTCCACTCTCCTCTCAACATCCATGGCAGCGATGGACACAATGCCGACACCAAGCTCGCACGTGGAGACGCCACAGTTCTCTGGTAACAGTATCGAGAAGATTGAAGAGGCCAAGTCACTCACAGAGCTGCTCCAGCGCGAGGTAGGAACCCCCTCTCCTTTTTCCCCTTCTTGTTGATCAATCCGACTTATTACGGCTTACTAGGCTCACAACAAGCAAGTCCAACGAGCTTCGCTATCACAGCTGGAGCAGACGGAGACGACGACGCTCGTTCATTTGCACTCGTGTCTCGAGCGTCTCGTTGCCGCGGTTGAAGAGGTCGGGTTCGCAGTGCCACCAACTGCTCGGACGCTCGGTGCACTCGACGACTTGGCGAACTTCCTGCGCTCCAATGCTCAGTCGATTCGCCAAGAGATTCAGAGTATGGAGATCTCGGCGCAGATGCTCAGTGTCGCGGACGAAGTCACTGCAGCGAACACACCGACACAGCCAAAGGAGTCGGCGTTTATTGAGATCACCGCACTGACCCAGCAGTTGGTCGCATTGCAGCTCGAGTCGTCACAGCTAATCCAGAAAAAGGAGGACCTCGCCAAGCAACTCCTCAATCGGAAGACGGCGTCTGTACCGTCATCTGCACCACCATCAGGCACTGGGAAGGGAATGGATTTCCTCTCTGTCGCACCAATGCCAGTACCTCAAGACGCCCTGCGCAAGACCGAGAGCGTGGCGACAACAGCACCAGCGAATAACGCATTCGACTTTGGTAGTCTTGCTACACCACCACCTGTGGCGGCGACGACGACAACCACACAGCCGCAGGATGACGGCGCGAGCTTTGACTGGGGCGCGTTCTAGACTTCACCATAGTCAAATAACCCAAAAGAATCGAATTATCTACTCGCTGCGTGTTCCATGCGTACTCTGCTGGACAGGAAACGACGCAGAGCGTTGCGAAGGCAGCACCGGGCCTGTTCCAGATTGGCCATCTCGCCGACGCTCGTGCTCTAACCGACACTGAGCCAATTGTTCCTGTGCTGAGGGCAGGTAGGTCTCGTCAAAGAGCTCTTTCAGCAGCGACGTCGCCGTCTCTGACACGACTTTCTTCGCGGGCGAGCCAATGCCAGACGCTCGTCTTGACGCATGAACACTTCGTCGCTTTAGTGCGACGAGCGGCAGTGTACTGCCCGAGTTGGCTCCGTTGAGTCGCTTGGGTGATGGATTTGAACAGCGTCCCGAGTCTCCGGCCAAATGTCCGCGTTGACCACAGCGAGGACAGCGTAGATTCGACATACGCATGACTTGCCACGTCCTACATTGACAACCAGTCAGTACAAACACCAGCAGTGTCTGAATCGAGCGGATACGCTCGTACATGCTGATGGGGGCCGACGGATATGCAACACCACACGCAAGTCTTTGCTGTCGCCAGTCTTCTCGCTCTTCACAGAGTCGTTGGAGTCGCTGGTACGTCATGACCGCTGCACGATTGCTCTCGGGTGTGGCCTGGACGATCATGTGTTCGTACACACGACGATCGAGGGCCAACGCATGAACATCACTGAGTGCTCGGATATCGGATGTACTGGACCATTTGCTCTTGACGAACGGGAATTCTCCCACAATGTCACCTGGACCAACGATCAAGAGATCGATGTTGACCTTCTTCTCCGGGACATCACCTGGCTTGACAGAGGACGGCAGTGAGTTGGAACTTGCGGACGACGCGACAGACCAGTTGATGCGTTCCAGCACTTCCCCGGACGAGACGATGAACATCCACTTGGCATCCGATCCTGCGCGATACAAGTAGTCCTACACGACCAGGTCGAGATATAAATTTACGGGTCGTAAAGAGTGAAATGCGACGTACGGAGCCACGTACATTGGTGGCGAAGTGCAAAGAGCGCATACCGCTCACGAGACGCATCTTGTCTGTTCATACAAGGAGCCAATGAGTGGTCTGGAGACGTGAGAAGTCTCTCTGTTCGCACCTACCATGCTTGGACCAGCCGTGGAAGAGATACATGTGGTCGAGGATCTCGGCCTGGTTGTAATGCGATGCCTCCATCGAGGCTCCTCGCACGAGACGAATGTAGTCGGCGCGTTCCAGAAAGATGAGCTCACAGGTTTCCGTGTACTGAGTCGCGAGGATCGTGGCGTTCCGTCTCGCGGATGGATTCATCAGCACCACTTCGCCAAACATCGCACCAGGACCGAGGTTTGCGACCATGTCGCCGTATTCCTTGGTCAGTGCCGCAGGATCCATCATGGCTGGGCCGATGATGCTCCCTCGGCGCGACGAAGTGCGCTGGGGAGATGGCGCCTCGTCCTGTTGATCCTCGCTCTTATCGACTGAAGGGCGCGTCTCCTTCTTGATGTAGACGTCGACAAGCCCGTCAATAACAATGTAACACCGGTCCCCGGTATCTCCTTGACGGATGAGCAGCTGGTTGGTCGTGGCTTTGATCAGCCGCATCTGTCGACAGATCTCGCGTCGAATATACTCGGGCGCCGAGCCAAAGATGTTGTTGCTATACTACACACCGTCATCATTAGTTACGAAACTCACTATCTGAGCCATTGGAGCACGTACCTGCTTGCAATTATGCAGCATCCAGTCGTAGACAATATCAAGGCTCAGTTCATTTCGATGGCCTGGTTCATCCGCGAGGATGGCTTTCACCGCTTCCACCCGAGCCTGTTGCTCCGGCGTTTTCTGCAAAAGCTTGACCAAATGCGGAGGGATCTCTCGCTTGACAGCGCCAAGACTTCGACGCGTCGGCGAGCGAGTAATCCCGCGTTTCGTGGAGCTACTACGCGAGAGGAACTGCGGCGGGGTGGTGATACTCGAGGCGACGTCGAGCAAGCGCTTGGACGACGGACGTTTCATCGACACGAGGCCCAACGCCGGACCCGGTGGCTTGGACGGTGTCGAGGGCACCACCGACGTCAGCATCGTACGCTCTTCTTCTCTTCTCCTCCTTGTCCGGACGACACATGACTGCCCCCATTTATAGGAGCTCGTCAAGTAAAAATGTAGCCATGTGGAATCGTGTACTGTAGCCATTTTGAATAGTGCGCTGTATACTAAGTTCGCATGGAGTCTGGCATTAAGTGCGGAAGCGGAGCTCAATGGCCAAGAAGGGTAAGCGTGGCGGTGGAGGCTCGGGCGGCGGCCATGGAGCGCGTGCAGCGCCATCGACAATGGGCGGACTGGTGGTAGTGAATCCAGCGCTGTTGCATTCCATGGTGACGGCGTCCAAGCCGCAACAAGCGAAGAAAACGGACAAGAACTCGGGTAAAAAGCGTGGACCAAGTGATCCGGAGACGCCCACGGACAACAAGAAGAGCAAGAAGAAGCGAGTGATGCCAAAGGAAGACACAAAGCAAGTGGTGTCAAACGGATCCGCTGTGGGACATGTCCAAGTGCTGACCATGCAGCGCGAGGATCAGCTCCTCGCCGGCTTGTATTGGCTGTTGCTCACGCGAGAGAACCCTCGCAGCAGTGTCGTGGCGCTCCCCAACACTCATCAGACGCTTTCAGCGCCTCAAGTGGCTGGTGTTCTCAAGGCGCTTGGGTTCCAGGCGCTGGCGGTGCATAACAAGATGGCCAACACGCAACGGAAGCAGTCGATCGACCGGCTTCGTTCGAATCCGCATGACGACAAGTGCGTCCTCGTCACGACGGAACACTTTTTGGCCAGCTCGACGTGCGTCAAGGCAGATCTACTAGCCGTATGTCTTGATATGGCGCGTGTGAACGCCAGCGCCAGCAAGTTTGCACGCACAATTGCACTTGGAGCCACCACCAATGCGACTTCTACGCAGACATTTGAGCCATCGCCGTCCCCTGCGGCACTCCAACAGCTCCAGGCACGCCTCAAGCTCGCCACGCAGATCGTCACGATCACCCAGAAGCTTGGCCAGAGCCATACAGACGATGCCGACGGTAAATGGGCCGCCAAGCTCGCCAAGGGAGCAGACTTGGAAGACGAAGAGGACGACGACATGGCACACAAGAAGAAGAAGAAAGCGACCAAGAAGGCGCTGACTCCAGATGAACAACGACTCCAGGCGCTGAGCGAGAAGCTCGTCGTTCTTCTTGCGAAACGCATTGACGCCACCGGGTCGACTTCTACCAAGCAGCAGGACGCCAGTGCAAAGGCCTCGGACGACGCACAGCATCGGACAGAGAAGCTCAAACTCCTGGGCATCACCACCATGAGTGCTGCTGTTGGCTCGAGCGTCACGGACGAACGCTTGTCCGCCCAAACGCAGTGGCTCGACACGGCCCCCGGCGCGCAGTTCGGAGGCGATTGGAAGGGCGAGATCCGTCATGGCGCCTCGAAGGACGCAACGTCGCTGGCGTTACGCGAACATTACTGTTCGTGCCGCAAAAAGAAGCCCACATCTTCCACGCATCTCCAGCGATGGCGTCCAAACGACCAGCCGTCAGACCACGAGCAATGGGGCGGCGCGTACGGCAAAGTCTGTGGCCACAACGAAGTCGTGATGCAGCATCTACGGCCGTTCTTCCCACAGGAAGTGCTCAACTCCCGCGTCTGCAGCAAACGCCACCCTGCTCCTGGCAACCAGGGCTTCGATGGCTGTCTCGAGTTTCTGCGTCTTGCCTGTCTCGATGGTCGTCAGGCGCTCACGGTCTGGGACGCCGAGCAATTCCTCTTCCTCACACCTGATGGTCGCGTCCTGGGCGTCAAGAAGCTCCCGTTGCTGCAATTGCCCCTAGCCGGTCTTCAATGTCTGCTGCAGGCGTTGCGCCACTGGACCCTCGCGTGTCGCGGACAGACGAGTCCAAACGCGCTGCTGGCGTCGATCCGCTTGATGTGCCAGCTCGGCAACGGCGACGTGACGAGTCCACGCCTCGCAGACGCCAAGGTCGTCAAGCGCGTGCTGGCCTTTGCCGTCGGCGGCTCGCAGCGCGTGTGGAAGCAGATCACTCGTCTTTCGCCGCTCGACACGGACGAGCTGTACCACAAAGAGACGTAGACAAAACACACACACGCTGCATCATTACACGTTCGTCTCATTGTTCATTACCGTTGTTGCCTGTCTTCTATCTTGTCGTCGTCGTCTTCGGGCCGTACCTCGTCCTCGTCGCCGTCCCGCTCGCTGCTCTCGTCCGCGCCTTGCGTCTTGCTCGTGCTCGTCGTCGACTGCACGTCGCTGAGCTCGTCTTCCGTCGCGGTCGCTGGCGATGTCTGCAGTTCCTTCTGTAGCACCAACGTCTCGCGCTCGGGATCAAACACGAGCCAGTCGTCGGGCCGCTTGATGACCCGATTCGCGTGCTCGAGCTTGACCTGCACGAGCTTTTCCATCGCCTGATGACTGCACGTCGCGACGTCGTCGTGCAGCGCCGGCATCGCCTCGTCGTCCAGCTCGTACTGCGCGTTGTTGTCCAGCCACTCCAGGTCGTCTATGTCGTCGTCGTCCACGTCCGAGAGCAGGTCCGGCACGCCTGGATCCGACGCAAGGAACGGAAGCCTGTGAGGTGATGCCACGCGTCAGCAAAGCGAATTCACTAGAAACGAGGACGGCAAGCAACGTACCAAGCAGGAAGCTGCACGAAGAAGAGGTTGTAGAGCCATCGGCCCGAGAGCACGTCGATGAGAAAAAGCCACGCGAGCTCGATCAGTCGCAGCTGCGCAGCGATGTAGAGCACAAGCAGCACGCCCAGCACGAGCACGGTGCTCACGGGCCACCGCACGAGCGGCAAGCGCGTGTGATGTAAGAGGATCTCTTCCTGGAAGGTCTGCGGAAAGTCGAATTGCGGGAAGAGCTCGCAGACGTCGACGGCGCGCCAGTACGCGTCCAGCACGAGGTTCGCGGCCATCGCAAGGAACATGACGACGTAGCCATGGCCCCAATGCAGCGAGCGCGGCACGAGCATCGCGAGAATGGAGGAGGATGATGACGGCGATCGGCCGTTTTGCTTCGTCATGGCATCGCCATGGCATTGGGAAACCGTTACGAACCATTCACAACAGTTTGTAACAGACACGTGGACAAGCACGACTGGGGGAGGTTGAGAATACCGGTTGTAGTACGGTATTGCAATTGTACGAAGAAAGTGTAGCCAACCTTCACGAACGGACAATGTCCAGACCAAAGGTACATTCCTTCACATTCACGGCGTTGGTGTTGTCCGTTCACCAACCAAGTACGTCAGGATCAACAAGACGTCGATGGACGCGTAGAGGCTCTGCTCGGGTGGTCGTCCAGTTTCCATACAAACACCAAATATGTCGCCGTCTGGACATACCACCGAGGGATCGTTTCGTGCACCTCGACCTCGATCGGGTAAGGGCGAGCAAGGAGCTCACTTGCAGATTTCCTTTCAAGCCCTCAAGACACCACCACAAGCACCATGGCTGACCAGCTCACTGAAGAACAGATTGCCGAGTTCAAGGAAGCGTTCTCGCTCTTTGACAAGGACGGTGATGGAACCATCACCACCAAGGAACTCGGCACGGTCATGCGCTCGCTCGGCCAGAACCCAACGGAGGCTGAGCTCCAGGACATGATCAACGAAGTTGACGTCGACGGCAACGGTATCATTGATTTCCCAGAGTTCTTGACCATGATGGCCCGTAAAATTCAGGACGTCGACTCCGAGGAGGAGATCCTTGAGGCTTTCAAGGTCTTTGACAAGGATGGTAACGGACTGATCACGCCAGCTGAGTTGCGTCACATCATGACCAACTTGGGTGAGAAGCTCACCGACGAAGAAGTCGACGAGATGATCCATGAAGCCGACATTGACGGCGATGGACAGATCAACTACGAAGAGTTCATCAAGATGATGATGTCCAACTAAATGCGGTGAAAACCCATTACTGCCCTAGATATGCGCCTATACTAGTAGCAATTAGAATATTACTTTCACTGCTCGCAACGGCTTCCTTTCTAGTACTCGTCCAATTTTGCAGAATCTACTGAGATTGTTCCACGAGGTGACACTACAGTTCTCACCGCTGGAGAAGCGCCATCGGCAGTGCAAGTTCCTCTCGTTCTCGCTGTCCTGATCGAGTGTTTTCGTTCAACTCAATCGGCTTTGCATTGACAGAGGGAGCCACCGCCGTCAAGACTGTCAATGACCCGAACGGCGACACCAGGCATTCGCTCGAAACCCCGGTATTGACGGGCGTGAATTGCACTGATCTCCTTCACGTGGCGCTCCACATGCTGTGGACGGAAGCCGGACGTTGAAGATACGTGTCGACCATGAAGAGCTCAACGGTGGCAGAGGACCCACGAGCTCATCAGCCAGACGAGAGGGGCTGATCAGCAAGGGTGTAGGGGTAGTGTAGCCACGTCAGGTACGTACAAAAGTGAAAGTTGTACGCACCAAGTCGGTCGAGAACGTACAAAAACCCAGGTGGTCGTTCAGATTCCATACAAATGCCAAGTGTGCCGCCGTCTGGACATTCTGTCCGCACCCACCAAGTGATCGTACACGCTGTCCGGTAACCCCGCCGACGAGCAGCTCTCAGTCGAGAGCTCACTTGCGGATTTCCTTTCAAGCCCTCAAGACACCACCACAAGCATCATGGCTGACCAGCTCACTGAAGAACAGATTGCCGAGTTCAAGGAAGCGTTCTCGCTCTTTGACAAGGACGGTGATGGAACCATCACCACCAAGGAACTCGGCACGGTCATGCGCTCGCTCGGCCAGAACCCAACGGAGGCTGAGCTCCAGGACATGATCAACGAAGTTGACGCTGACGGTAACGGCACCATCGACTTCCCAGAGTTCTTGACCATGATGGCTCGCAAGATGAAGGACACTGACTCCGAGGAGGAGATCCTTGAGGCTTTCAAGGTCTTCGACAAGGACGGCAATGGATTCATCTCGGCCGCTGAGTTGCGTCACATCATGACCAACTTGGGTGAGAAGCTCACCGACGAGGAGGTCGACGAGATGATCCGTGAAGCCGACATTGACGGTGATGGACAGATCAACTACGAAGAGTTCGTCAAGATGATGATGTCCAAGTAAATGTTGCGTCTTGTCGTTGCTCAGACTCGTTGCAGTCATGTGCACCCTTCCTCGCCTTTGCAGTGGAAACCCATTTTTTGCCCTAGGCGTTTATACTCATATCGCTCTATAAATTAAAACATCACCTCCCACTGCATGCAAACGTCTTTCGTGTTCCTCTGATTACGAAGAATCCCTAAAGAGTGTTCGATGAGCCGCCATCTGGTGAGCAGTCGCGACGCTTCAGGTGTCGCTCTCCATCAGAAGGCACCATCAGAAGAGTTCGTGTGTTCTTGCTGTTGCCACCATGGCGGCCAACGCTCCAAATGAGATCGAGGAGATGATCAAGCAGCTCAAAAGCAAGCCCGGCTTCTCCTCCTACATCCTCATGAACAACGACGGCATCATTGTCAAGCACGAGAACATCGAGTACAAGGAGGCCGTGATGCACGCGTACCATGTACTCTCGCTCTTTGGTCGCACCAAGAAGCATATCCAGAAGCTCTTCCCGGATCCGAACGAGAGCGAGCTCGACTGGCTGCGTCTTCGCACCAAGCTCCACGAGATGCTCATCTCTCAGCATCTACGCTTTACGCTCGTGGTCATTCAAAAGGCTGAAGCGAACGACCTCGTCGGCGATGGAGCCACGCGGCTCGAAGATGTCGTCGTCAAGGAAGACGAGAAGGCCGTCGCGGCCGCCACGTAAGACAAGCGCACTGTAGTAGGTAGTCCTGAACTGTATTTACTATTAAACTACGCCACGCAAACGCACTAAATACCACTGTTTACTGCGCCTGCGTTGGGTACATGGCGCTGATCTCCTTCTCGTAACGCTCCACGAGCTGTGGGCGCTTGAGCTTGAAGGTCGGCGTCACGAGGTTGTTCTCAACCGTGAAGGTATCGTTGGTCAGGTGGAGCTGAGCCACCTGTTCGAAGCGGAAGAGACCGAACTTCTTGGCCACGACGCCCATGTCCTTGACGATGGCGTCCTTGAGCTCAGCCGAGGTCTCAACGAGCTTCTTAAGAGCCTCGGTGTCGGAGCTGTGGCCATTCGCCTTAGCCCACTCGCCGACGCCCTCGAGGTCTGGCACAACAACGCCGACCAAGTAGTTCTGGAGCGAGTTACCGTGCACAAAGATCTGAGCCACAAGGCCACTCTTGAGGTACACGTTCTCGATCTTCTCTGGGGCAACGTATTCGCCCTGCGACAGCTTGAAGATGTTCTTCTTACGGTCAATGATGGCCAAGGTGCCGTCTGGGTTCCACTTGGCGATATCACCCGTGTGCAACCAGCCGTCGGCGTCCACAGCCTCAGCCGTCTTCTCAGGGTCCTTGTAGTAGCCCTTGAACACGTTTGGACCACGCACACAGATCTCACCACGAGGGCAAGGCTTGTCCTCGGCCGTGTAGTTCATCTCTGGGACGTTGAACAAGCACACCTCGAGACCTGGGATTGGCAAACCGACGTGGGTGCCTGGCGCGAACTGCGTGGTACTCAAACCAATAATGGCGCACGTCTCGGTCATACCGTAGCCTTCAATGACAGGGCAGCCGAACACAATCTGCAAGAACTCCTTGCAGTCCTGCGAGATTGGCGCCGAGCCGTTCATCATCAATCGCACCTTGCCGCCCATGAGCTGCTTGATCTTGTTGAACACAAGTGCGTCCCAGAACGCGTGGTGGATGTAGCCCTGCGCGAGGTTCTTCTTCTTGGCAGCGTACGCCCAGTTGAACATGAACTTCTTGAGGCCACCGGCCTTCTCGACACCCTGGAGGATCTTGTCGTGCACACGGTTCATCACACGAGGCACCGATGGGAAGAGCGTTGGCTGGAGCGCCGCCAAGTCGTCCATGAGCTTTGGGATCTCACCCTGGTAGAAACCAACGGAACCACCACCGCCGAGCACCACCGACTGCACAGCACGCTCAAGCACGTGGGCAAGAGGCAAGTACGACAAGTGCACATCCTCTGGGGTCATTGGGTGCAACGCGTAAGTCGCGGCGACGGCGCTGACCATGTTGCCGTGCGAAAGCATGGCACCCTTTGGGTTGCCCGTGGTACCCGAGGTGTAACAGATCGTGGCAATGTCATCAGGCGTTGGAGGGTCAGCCTCAACTGGCTTGCTCTTGCCCACTTCCATGAGTTCCTTCAAGCTCTTGAGCACCAAGTTCTTGCTCTCAGCTTCCTTGCGGTCCTCGTCCGAGACGTCCTCAAACTGGACCACCATCTTGACAGCAGGACTCTTTTCCACGGCGGCCATAAGCGCCTTGAACTGCTCCTTGCCACAGAAGATGACACGCATCTCAGTGTGGTTCAAGATGAAAGGCACAGCCTCTGGGCCGAGCGTGTCGTAGAGCGGCACAAGCTGGTACGACATGCGGTTGGCGCTGTGCTCAACCAAGGACCATTCGTAACGGTTCTTGCTGAAGACACCGACGGCTTCCTGGCGCTTGGTCTGCAACTCGTGCACCATACCGCTCGAGAGCGCCTCGACCTGCTCGAGGAACTCGTTGTACGTGACCCAGATGTAAGGACCCGCGACACCGGTCACTGGGTCCTTTTCACGCCAGCCAAAGATCTGACGCGAGCCGTCGTCGACACGGCGACGCTCCATGAGGTTGGTGTAGAGAGTCATGTACGGCTTGTAGCCCGTCTCGGCGTCGGCGACGTGGATGAAGCCGTGCGCTTCCGTCTTGGAGCCCGGGACTTCGGTGTACGTTGGCAAGGCCTCATCGAAAAGAGACTTGGAAGGCCCCATACCCATTGTCTAGGTGGTGAAGAAAGGTGGGTGCTTGGCGGACGAAGCGCGGATTGAGGAATGATCCAGGAGGAGCGGAGGGGGAGCACGGTGGAGGAGGAGGAGGTGGAGGGGAACCATGAGGAGGAGGAGGAGGAGGAAGGAATGGAGGAGAGCGGAGGAGAGACAGGGCGCGTGGGCGGGCTTTCGCGAACGCAATGCTGCTGGAAAGGCAACGGCCGTCACGTCCGCACGGGCACTCGCTCACGCCCACACACACAGCCGCGCACACACGCACACACCCACCCTCACGCCCGCATCCTCTGCTGTTGTTGGAGTGTCGTGACGACGGAAAGCTCGGCAGGGCTAGGGCCCCGGACGGTTCTGACAGAGCGAATCGACCAGAGGGGGAGGGTTCTAAGTGCGGTTGGCACATTGGTGATGACTTTGATTACTCAACTCTCGTTGGAACTGGGGCTAAAAGAAGGGAGAAGTCAACTAAGTGCGGTTGAACGGACACCATGATAGGAAATCCGAACTTAACATCACGGCCATGTCGCAAGGAATGGACCAGATTATACCGGTCGTCTGGCTAGTTTAGTGAACAGAACCGCGGCTGCTTTGTTTGACGTGCATCTGTTTTGGCTTGTTGTAGTTCATCTCATCCAAGAAACCGTGCACTGCTTTCAATCTACTGATACAACTTCGGTCATCTCGTCAATTATGTGTTTCGGTCCCGAATGGAGCCCGTCTCTGTGTCAGCGTCGGAACTTCAAGATGCTTGAACTCAACATGGTGATCGTCGGATTCACTACTCAGCCACATCGCCAGTGTTCGTCTTTCGTTTCAATTTGTTCGAGTAAACTATATGCTCATGCTCGATAACTGCTTCTCTAGTTTACGTGGCCGCGAGCGAGCTGAGTGTGGTCAAGGCGGCGGCGATCTCATCCATGGTCGTGATGAGGCAACTCATGAGGATGAAATCTTCGACCGCCACGTGGTGCGCCTTGGTCTCCACGATGAGATATGCGCCATAGGCCTCGCGCAGCTTGCGTGCGGCGTCTTTGATCGGGAACGATTCCACATTCAAGAGTGTATCCGGGCGGAGAGAAACGTCGGTCCGCGAGGAAGCAGGCAGTCGCGCAACTGAAGTAGAGGAGATGAGCGGCGAGAACGATGGACCGTTCGCAGTAGTGATGACTGAGCGACCTGTGCTCGGGGCCGTGGTCGCGTCTGATTCGCCGCTTTCTTTCGATTGGAGGCTGCGCGATTCTTCGGATTCAACGCTGCTTGCTTGGCGAAAGAGGCCGGTTGTCGGGTCAACCTCTTCGTAGATCTCGAGCTCGAGACGGAACCCGCGGTTCAGCGCATCCATAAACTCAGTGTACGATATCTTGCCGTTTCCGTCGCGATCCACCAAACGCATAAACTCGGCCACATACTGATCCAAACGCGGCTTGTTTTCTTGGACGGACTGGTATGGCAGTAATCGCTCCAAGAGCACAGCCAGCTCGGAGGCATCAACCTCACCATGGCGATGGACATCGGCAAGTCGGAACGCTTCCTTCATTTGCATGAAGATGGCTGTGTCTTCTGCGTTGGTGTTGGAGAATTGCTCGCTGTACAGTGCCACAAGAGTGTCGAGGGCTGAACTGAGCGCGCCGACCATGTCGTCTTGGGCCTTGCACCACTCCTGGTCAAGCACCCGTCGGGTAGACGGATTGACCGTGTTGAAGAAGCGCTTGGATCCGATTGGTGTCGGCTGTTGGAGGGTGATATCGACACGAGAGACTCGACGACTTTCGTGCCAGTCAACGAGATCCAGCAAGATCCGCAAGTTGGACAGGAGGGTCTCGCACATTTGGTGGACGTGAGTGTACTTTACATGAGAGAACTCATGGCGCCACAAGTCTGGTTCCAATGCGGCGTCCTTGAGAAGCATCGTCTGGTCCTCGAGCTTTGTGGCGAGCGTCCCCATTAGAAGCCTGCGTAGCTCCTTCACCGCCGCAGTATCGAGTACTGTCATTCCTTCATGGTCGGAAATACCGCGTTCCATAGCCATGTGATGGCGAAGAATCTTGTCAAGGCAATCGCTGTATTCCGACAAAAAATCGGAAATGTTCTTTCGGACTAGTTTCCGTGCACTCTGTGGCTGGAAAATAGCTTCGAGGAGCAACAGGATGAGGATACCAAGCGAATTCTCGGTGAGACTGGAGTACGAAAGCGCTTTGAAGCCAGTTTGGCTTCGACAGCTGTGGTCGATCAACACAGACGCGGCCATGAATGCCGAGATCATACCAGCGCTGCTGATGTAGCTCCCACTGTAGTAGACGTACATCGAAAGGCTTGTCCAGACGAAGAGCACAATGTTGTTGATAGCATTGTACAATATGTTGCTTGGTGACTTGCAGATGAAGAAGCTGAAGATCGACGGGATAACTGTGCCAGCAATGAGACCGCTGATGCGATTCACAATGTTACCGTATGTACCGCCAATGCGATACTGGGCAACCATGGCAATGGCATTGGGGACGGTCGAGCTGAATCCGAAGATAAACGTCGAGAAGACAACACCAACGAACACAGCAACCGTTGTTCTGGCGGTGAAAATGATGCGGGAGCGCGGATATGATGCCCTTGTACAGAAGCTTCGCACGGCGAGCTTCAGGAAGTTCATCATTCGATATCGTGAGGAGTAGTTTTTCTCATTGAACGTGCGCTCAAACTCAAACAGCGTCTGCACGAGCGTGTGGAACGAGTACAGGAACAGGTTCATCGGCATCGAGGAGCTGACATCGCGAGACGTCTGGTGAGTCGAAAGCAAATCGCCGTAGATGCGAGTGTACTTGTGGAGTAGGTTTTCGAGACTCAACTCCAAGTGGTTGAACTCCGATGTCGGCATGGCTAGGCGAGCATCAACCAGAGTTAGAATAAAGCAGGCATAGATGATCCATTAGTTTCGCGTACCTCTTGACCCAGTGAGAACATTCGCAGCAATCGCCTCAAGCAGATCGTTTGTCTCGACTTGGAGTAAGTAGATCCGTCTCTGGAGCTGTGACATGATCTTCGAGTGGGAGGATGCACACGCCTCTTTTTCTATTGCGAGTCTCATCGCTTGTAGATCGATCAGCAACTTGGCGTAGAGCCTGATATACTGCTTCGCGACAGTCTTGTTGAACCGGAAGAGCCAGCCACCGCCGACAATCTCTTCCCACCAGCTGTCGTCCAGCAGTTCTTGCATGGTTTCAAGACGCTTTTGTGCCGCCTTCATCAGTCGGTCGAGCTTGAGTTGGAAGAAATCCATTTCGCGAATGTCTCGGGCACGGAAGCAGTAAGTGTCGACTATCACGTTCAGTATCTCTCGAATCTCGAATGGCGAATCATGAATATGATTCTTTAGCATACGGATCGCACTATTGAGGAGCACACACAAAGATCAGTGGGTGATTGGTCGAGCCGCAGACACTTGTTTACATACACAAGCGGATATGGCAATACCATCGTTGCGAGAGAGATGAATGTGCCGATAATACCAACAACGCTGTACCACGCGAAGTTTTGGACGAGGTTGTGCACACTGAACCAGCCCGGCCCGGTCTCTTTGAGCTGCGTTGGATAAATAGGGTTCATGGGGCTCACGATGGTCAGCACTGCATCAGTAAACAACGTTAATCGGGTTGAGCGACCTCGATATTGAAGAGTGGGAGGACGTACTGAAGTAGAGGTTGGTGCTCACAGCAAACTTCTTGACATTTTCCTCCTGCGACAGTGATTTGAAAAGTTAGCGAAGTGGCGCGCCGATACCCAGTATCTGATCTCCGTACCATCGGTGACAGGAAGACAATGAATGTGAATGCGAGAAGGAGTGGCACGACATGGCCCCAATCTTGAACACTGATCCAATAATCTTCACCACGCAGGTTCAACGACGCTTTGATGAGCTTCTCCTGATTCATCGGGATGAGGCTGAACATGAGCATATTGAAGAGAAGCGCGATCACCATGCCTACGGCAATCTGCCACATCTGCTGAATCGCACCACCAATCGTACGTGAAGCTGCGAAGATCACCATAATGGCTGCCCAGTTCAAGCCGCCGATAATATAGGATTCCGGCATAAAGAACCAATGCTTCGAGCTGCCTTCCGGTGCCCTTGTCTGTGCAACACCTGCGAGCAGGACGCCCAAGGCGATACGCACCGCCAGGCGGAGATCCGTTCGAAAAGCCACTAGGAAAATCACATACCAACATCAGTTCCACGTACTTTCCATCCTCTCTCACACCTTTTGGCACCGTACCTCGAGGGTTGCCAAGATGCTTGATCTTCCTCTTCACCTTGGACACAAACTTGTGAGGAATATGCTTCGGTCGCATTCCGGACGGGTCGCTCTTCTGCTTGTGCATGCGGATACGCATCGACTTGGTCGCCTTCATGCGCGGCGTCGACACGGAACTGTACGGATCCGCGTCGATGTCGACCTCCACGTCCATCTGCTCCGGCGCAGCGACCTCTGCTTCTTCTTCATCTATGGGTTTCTCTCGCGGCGGCGTCATGATGGGGTGCGCTTGATACGGCAACTCGGCGAGTGACCGGACGAGCCATGACGTGCATCGCACAGTGATAGTCACGTCCTTCGATGGATCATGGATCAGGTCACGGTAAGACACAGAATGATGGTCTGCTGCAAGTTCTGGCCCGGCTACCTGTGGGTCCACGTTCAACGCTTCTGATTGGTGTATTTCCTCGGCGTCCTGTGGTATGATTGGTGGAAAAGATGCTTCAAGGTTAGTCCCCAGGGGATGTGTATGCGACACCAGGTAACACAGGCAGCAGGCAGCTGCGGACAGCCATGCGCAGTGTCCATGGACCCCAGTAGGCGAATGACAAGGAAGAAACGTCATGGCACCACTCAACAGGATGCCTCAGAAACCATGGATACAGTAACTAGAGAGGTCTGTGTTCGTTGTCCTCGTGGGGTACGTGATCGATGGTCTTTCTTCTGTTCGAGAATTCGTAGCACGTGCCGACTCGAGCTGGATACAGCAAGCGAGAGCCAAGAGATCACGAATAGTACGTGCCACCTCTGAGTGATCTCGTGCCTCCTCGCTCTTGATGTGTCCAGCTTGATGAGCCACTCAACAAGAGATGCGAAACATCTCGAGGCTAAGATGAGACAACGTAGACTCGCTCTTTCCGGTGCGATGGGTGACAATGCCTTGGTCACGAATAAGGACGTGAACTGATAATTCGCGAACACTCTGCGCGGCATGGCGATGTCCGCCATCCTCACGCTGCGCGTGAGTGATCAATTAAATATCTCAGCCAGAAACTGTCGGCGACCACCGAGATTTGTATTTAAATAAAGGCCGTTTCTGGTACCTCTTCATAGACAATTTGTCCATCATGGCACCATTGCAGAAGTGTTGTGCCACTGTGTCCCAATGCCTCTGGCTCTGTGCATACGAACAACAAACTAATGCACCATAATCACACAGTTCCAAAAGAACAAAACGAAATGAAGGCGAAAACGAGTCATGTTAGATCGGTAAACGTGCGAGTAGCCATGTATCCGGGACGGTGGCGAGCGAAGGTTCAAGACGGGCGCCTAGCAGTAGTAAAGGCCACCCCATGCGAGACCCAGACCACACCCGCCGCCGTACAAACCCGCACCAAACGCGTTCCAGTACCCAAGAGGGTACGCCCAGCCGCCCAGACCTCCACACGAGTAGCCGAAGCGGTATGGTCCGAAGCCGCCCCAGCCACCCCAGCGACCCCATCCTCCCCAGCCAAGACCGCCCCAGCCCCCCCAACCGAGGCCACCACCATACCATTCTTGGTTGCCTTGCTTGTCGTCGGCGATAGCGATTTGGTTGTCGGTGGTGTCAGTCTCCTTCTTGTCATCGCTGTTTTTGACCGAAGCTGGCGCTTGGATCGGCTCGACGGTACCAGAGAGGGTGACACCCTTAGGTAGATCAATGTTCTTGACGGTATCCAATGCCTCCATTGGAGATGGAAGCTTTGGGAGAGCGGAGTCGGTGATGGTGGCTGCACTGGCTAGGCCAGTAGCTGAGGCGAGGGCGGTGATGGCGACGAGGGTGATAGTATGCTTCATGCCTGCGGAATAGGAACGTTGCTCTTGCCTGGTTTGTCTTGCGTGGAAGGTAGCGAATTGCGAGGTGAGATTCAGCTCACGCAGCGCTGGGTCAGGCTCCGGCTGGCGTCGTACACGACACGGAAAAGATGCTGCACTTGAGTAGATATTGCTTGAAGATGACTGATTGATGGGTACAAGTTGCTAAGATTCCATTACCGTACAACGCGGAAGCGTCCTTCTTTCGATGGATAAGCGATTTCGGGTTGTTCTTGCAGGTACTGACGTACGACTTCTCGAAGGACAGGTCCTGTGGTTAGCGGTGAATACTTCCCAAAGAACTTATCCCACCCATCCGTCGATGGCACGAAGGGCATCGCTACTTTCAAACGCCTCTCCCCATCAAGCTCTTCTTCAGGTGCAGACGTCAGTCGCATAGATGAAATCAAAGAATTGTCAGGATCTGAGATATCGTAGACGAACTGGAAGCCCGAGACTTGTGGCATGGACGCGCTCATGAAGGGGTAGCGACGGAGCATGTGGAGCAGTGCCTTGCGCAGCTCCTTGACACTCAGCTCGATAACCAAAGTTGTCTTCAGCTGTGGTAACGTTTCTTCGAGCCATTTGGGCGTGATGGACGCCCCCGGAGCACTCCTTTTGTCACCCTTGATGAGTCGAGCTTGTAGCAACCCAACGTCAGCCCCAAGCACACATCTCAGTGCATCGGCGATCAAGTTTCCGACATTGCATTCGTCTGTGCGGCAGCCAGTTCTGGTGCCATCAAGTGCTGTGGCCGACTTGGAAATTGAGACGTACTTCCCTTTGGCTTCTTCTTCAGCGCGGACGCGGTCAGTGTACTCCTGTAGGAGAGCGAGGCATCGTTGATCTGATGGATATCCTCTGTTACTCACCATCTGCCACTGGTAGTCCACGGAAGTCCTCGAGCCCAGCAGACGAGATGATGTCTTGTGTAACTGCAATTCGATCTTGGCGAGCCAACACGCGTCCTTACCGGACTTGTGAATCATTGTGTTCCCGATAAACTCGGTACGCGGCTCATGGTCATGTCCACCAAGGATCAAGGCCACCCCAGGGACTTGCCGTGCAAGACGTTTGTCGTGCTTCATCTTGAGATGGGTTAGTCCCACAATCACATCCGCTCCTTGTGCTTTGAGTGTTTCGACACATCGACGCGCGTAAGGAATCTCATCTTCAAAGCGCACGGTATCACCAGCAAATGGCTCCTCCCCCGTCTCTGTCGTACAAACGCCAAACATGCCCAGCTTCAAGCCATTGTCCAGGGGAATGATCGTCGTATCCACGAGTCCGCGAAGGAGCTCCCCGTCACTTGTGGAGCGAATGTTGGAGCCCAAACTGGTGAAACGCGCAGTCTCCAAGAGCTCTTGCAGATACGGAGCGCCAAAGTCGAACTCGTGGTTGCCCATCACGACGTATTCGATTCCAAGCTGGTGCATCACGTCCATCATCATCGGACTACAAGGCCACAAATTAGCACATACATAACATGCACCAACGATTTCTAGGTCACACATACCCCTTGTCCTTGCGATCCAGTTCCGAGCGCCACAGGAAATCGCCATTAAGCGTGATAATCACCTTGGTATCCGATGGAATCGACGCCTTGGTGCGTGCGAGAAGCGTCGCAAACTTGGCGACCCCGCCGACCCCATCGTCGTTGGGGAAGAGCTCGTACACGTCATTCACGGAGAGGATCACAACGCGCGCACTCTGATTGTCTTCTCCCTTTGTATGCACTTGCTCTGTCGCCTGTGGCGTGCTGTCGCCGGTCATCTCACCCGAGCCGTGGCCCACCATGTTGTTCTTGTGGAGCTCTTCGCTGGGTAAATTCCTCAATACTGAAGAACCCTCTATTAGAATATCTCACTTTTAGTATACCACATTTTGGAAAAGAAATATGACGCAATCCAGCAATATTCGCGCTGCGTGTCTTTGTCTCATGCGTAATTTATTCGATTCCTTCCCGAAAGTCGGAGCTTTCTCCACCACAGCACGGCTGATCCCTCGCCAGACCATGACGTTGAAGGAGCACCACACAAACAAGCTGACCAATGAGTCACTGAGGTGTAGAACCATCGACTCTTGTCGCTACATACTCGCCATTCTCCAGAACCTAGCAATCATCGCACAGTATCGACCGAGTCAAGTGCAATCTCATCCTCCAGACCTTCTCCAGCTTTCGCAACTGCCGTCGAAATGCACAGAATTCCTCCGTCAACCGCTGAATTGTCTCAGGGTGGCTTGTCAAACCACCTGACGTTTACCATGTAATATACCCATTCCTTCGCCGTAAGTTATGTACGTCTCGTGTGGTCTAACCGTGTTAGGCCGTCAGCGCCGTACGTCAGGTGGTCACCGAGGTCATTCCACCAAGTGACAAATCCATCCCAAGCGTCATGAGCACCTCCTCCTCGCGTGTCGAAGCGCTGCGTCAGCAGGACCCCAACGCCGTGCGTGACGTCATCACCACGCACGCCTACCACAGCGGCCTGCGTGCTGGTGCCATCACGGGCTCGGTCGTTGGTACGGGCGTCTTCCTCGCCAACAAGTACTCGCCGGCTTTCCGCTCGCGTCTCGGCGTGAGTGGCAAGTGGGGTCTCGTGGTCATGTCCTTTGTGGGCGCGTTCGCGGTGGTCTCGGACAAGCGATTGCTCTCGGGTGCGCGTAACCCAGAGAAGTACTTGGCCTCGCTCGACCCTAACTACGTCGAGAACAAGATCCAGGAAGGCAAGCGCCTCAAGTGGTACCAGCGCGCGGCCAACTTTGTGTACGACCACCCGTACAAGACGCTTGTGTCGGTGGGTGTGCCGCTTGTTGGTAGCATCTTTGCGTTCCAGAGCACGAACAAGTCGATTCAGCGCTCGCAGCAGATCATGCACACGCGTATTTATGGTCAGGGTGCGGTGGTTGTGTTGCTGTTGGCGTCGATGGGTTTCCATGACTATATGCACAAGCGTGGGCGCTTTGTGGAGGACGTGGACGAGGAAGAGCACTCCTCCACGCTCAAGCTTTAAACGAGTAGACAGTTTTCAGAGATTCCATAATAGAACCCATTTGAAGCACTGTGTGTTCATCCGGTCGTAAATGCAAGGGAGGGCTGGCAAGAGAGTAGAGGAAAGTGAGAGAGAGTTATCTATTGCTTCTTGAATTTCCACGCCAGAGCCCGCGCGTCTCCGCGCTGCCGTGGGTTCTTGCAGCGTCGAATGATGAAAAAGAGGGTGAAGAGGAAGAAAATGCCTCCCACGCCGAGGAAAAAGGCACCGAGCGGGACGTTGTCACTGCCAAACCATGCGAGATCGCCAATGATCAGCGACTTGGTCCCAGCGAATGAACGCACGTAGAAGTTGGATTGCACGGCAAAGACGAGTTTCGTACCAGCAGGAAGGTCGTGGTTGATGCGGCCATACGCCTTACGGAACGGAGCCATTGCCGCGGTTTCGACCCAGACACGCCAGTGTTCGTTCTCGAGACCAGCGCCAGCGAACTCTGGATCAGTTGGCTCGTGTACCCACGCTGTGCTGTTCGTGTAGTCCGAGGTGATGTGTGGTGACTGATCGCCAGTCGCCGGAGGAATGATGCGACTGAAATTGGGGTTGTTCCACACTGGTAGATAGTCGACGAGTGAGATGGACCACGATGGGTTCTTGTACGGTGTCGTGTACTTTCGGGCGGCGCCCTTGGACACGAGATCCTTCTGTCCGAGACGCTCTCCTGAGGGAAGTATACCTTCGTGGAGCCAGAAAATGTCGTTGAACATTGTGTTGGACACGATGCCACAAGGGAACGCTGTCCGTTCCTTCTTGGACGACGTCGAGCACAGGCCGACAGTGCAAATCTCTGACTCAATCGTCTCCAGCGGTGCACACTCCCCAGTCAGCGTTCCTGGACGCCATTCATCCGTGAACTGTGTGCGTGTCATGGACGACACAAAGCGGCGGTGATGCTGATAAAACCCGGAGAGCTCGTAGTAGACGTAGGCAGGCTTTGTAATGGGTTCTCGAAGTGTGATTTCGACAAAGCAGGTGTGTTTCGCATCAAACGAGTTGGCCATGTCGGGTGAATCGAGGAAGCAATTCTCCAAGTCTCGAACCGTGCCGTCTGCCTGCTGAGCAATTGCCTTGCCACGCGCATATGGAGAGGAATCCGACCCACCGTCGTAAATCACGCGGTAGGTGTTCATTTCTGTGGACGGGATGACAATCGCGACTCCAATCGCCACACACGAGGCTGTGATCAAGAAACAAATACCAATCGACCACTCGAGAGTAAGCATGGGCTCCCACATGCGGAGATTCTGCTGGGTCCATCGCGAAGAATCAGGTCGATTTGGCTTGGACGTGGGGTCAACTCGATCGGTGACCTCTCGGTAAGGCGTCACAGCGGCTGCGGCGTTCGACGACGTGTCGAGAGGGATGTCTTCGTGATCAATTACGACGGCTGTCATCGTTTTGCTCCTGATGGCTTCTGTCGGGGCTCTGAAAAGAGCCTTGGCGGCCTGCATCCGTTACGCTTCGCAAATAGACATGGGCCTACACGCGCGTTTGAAGTCATTCGAATAAGGAAAACTCATGGCAACCTAATCAATATACGCCTTGACATCATCGATCCATCCATCAACGTCGCCATCAACGTCGCGCCAACGCGTAGATCTGCCGCTAGCTCGTCGAAAGACAATTCCGAGATGTCTCGCTGCGTTTTCGGCTCGTGATCGTTTCCTTCAAGGCTCTCGGCACTGCCGTCGCCAGCGAGCCTCAACGACGCACTTTACATTCTTCCGCCTAGCTCACAAGTCCCCATCGGCTCATCACATTTGTCATGAAGTACTCCATCGCGCTCGCCGCTACCATTGCTGCACTTGTCTCGACGATCGAGCCAACCAGTGCTGCTAGTATCGCCATCAGCAGTGATGCCGCTCCAAAGCTCCCATCGCCAACGGAGGCACTTGATACCGTCAAGAACATCGATCTACCGAAGGGTGTCACCCTCTCCGGCACCGTTGAGCCGATCCAAGCGCCAGCTTCGGTCAAAAACAGCGATGACAAGAAGGAGACTGACACCACCGACAACCAAATCGCTATCGCCGACGACAAGCAAGGCAACCAAGAATGGTATGGTGGTGGCCTCGGTTGGGGAGGCTGGGGCGGTCTTGGCTGGGAGGATGGGGTCGCTGGGGTGGCTGGGGTGGCTTTGGACCATACCGCTTCGGCTACTCGTGTGGTGGTTTGGGTGGCTGGGCGTACCCACTTGGTTATTGGAATGCATTTGGTGCGGGTTTGTATGGCGGCGGGTGTGGTCTGGGTCTCGCGTGGGGTGGCCTCTACTACTGCTAGGTGCCCGTCTTGAGCAGCTGTGCAGCTTCACTCTCCATCGATACGAATGCATGGTTACTTGCACGTTTACCGATCTAACATGACTCGTTTTCGCCTTCAATTCGTTTTGTTTTGTTGAAACCATGTCGGATCACCAACAATGATCGACAGTTGTGTTAGGACACTGATAGTTGCGTACAAAATGCCAGACAGCCATATTATTGGAGGTTGCTACCCGACGCAACAATACGAGACTGGTACTCCTGGTTGAGTGACGCGTTGCTGGTTTGTTCAACTTAGCTCACGTTGACGTGGGTATCCCCGAGTCGTTGTTCTACAGATGCTATCCGGAGATGCGGGTCATTGCTGCGCAATACTGATTGGAGTACGTTATCGCCGCAAGAGGTGAACGTTTGAGCGAACATACGGGTACTGCGTTGCCTTAGGTGACAAAACAAACACAGCGCGGTGTAATGTAGTATATGATGAGTAAAAGTGAGTGTCCCTCTCCTTTCTCTTACAGTTTGATCGAGGACTCGTAGTCTTCCTTCGCCTCCTCATCAACAAAACGGCCGTGCTTTTGCATATAGTCATGGAAACCCATCGACGCCAACAGCAACACAACCACCGCGCCCTGACCATAAATACGCGTGTGCATGATCTGCTGCGAGCGCTGAATCGACTTGTTCGTGCTCTGGAACGCAAAGATGCTGCCAACGAGTGGCACACCCACCGTCACAAGCATCTTGTATGGGTGGTCGTACAAGAAATTAGCAGCACGCTGGTAAAACTTGAGCCCCTTGCCTTCCTGGATCTTGTTGTCGACGTAGTTAGGGTCGAGTGAGGCCAAATACTTCTCTGGGTTACGCGCACCCGAGAGCAATCGCTTGTCCGAGACGACGCCAAACGCACCGAGCGAAGACATGACCACGAGACCCCACTTGCCACTCACGCCGAGACGCGAGCGGAAGGCATGCGAGTACTTGTTGGCGAGGAAGACGCCCGTACCAACAACGGAACCCGTCATGGCACCAGCTACGAGACCACTAGTGTAGGCATGGCGTGTGATAACTTCCCGCACGGCGTTGGGGTTGTTCTGGCTGAGCGCTTCCACGCGTGAGACCGGCTTCGTTGAGCTCATGGTGCTTGGAGTTGTCTTGATAGAATAGTGGTGAATCACTGAATGGCGTCCCGATTGCTTAGCCAAACCGCTCGCTTGAGTGTCGCAGTCCTCCATGTCCGATCACCAAAGCCTCCGAGGCGGAAAGAAAACTGAGACAAGCCGTGGAAGATCGCGTCACCTGGCAAAACGAAAGCATAATCATCCGCCGCTAATTGGATAGAGTCTGGGTCAAAGCCAGGTCGCCCCCTGTGAAAGCGATGACTCAGTTCGCTCTGGTCGGTCATTGGCGGACGGCCTGAGACATGGTTCTGCAGAATCTTTCGGATTGCGAAGGTCTCCGAAATCGGTTGGTGGGTGGCAAGTGGTTGACAAAGCGCTCTGGTGTCTCCATCCGACGTTTTTGGCCTCGAGGGCTTCTGTGCAAAACCTCTGGAGTGATATGTTTGTTGTGAACACGGGCTGGTAGAGTAGCTGAGAAAGCGGGCATCGAGATATTATTGGCGTCTTCCGGGACATCAACCAATCAAGGATTCCTCGCGGCAATCTTCGAGTGTTTCCACGCAAATGACACGACATGCTCTGCATCAACGGTGATGAGCGGCATCTCATTTTGCAACGTACAACCCAACACTCACTAGTCAAGTCCCTAGCTCTCCGCAAGTAATCATGAAGTACTCCATCGCTTTCGCTGCTAGTCTCGCCGCGCTCGTCTCGACGATCGAGCCAGCCAGTGCTGCTAGTATCGCCATCAGCAGTGATGCCGCACCAAAGCTCCCATCGCCAACGGAGGCACTTGATACCGTCAAGAACATCGATCTACCGAAGGATGTCACCCTCTCCGGCACCGTTGAGCCGATCCAAGCGCCAGCTTCGGTCAAAAACAGCGATGACAAGAAGGAGACTGACACCACCGACAACCAAATCGCTATCGCCGACGACAAGCAAGGCAACCAAGAATGGTATGGTGGTGGCCTCGGTTGGGGAGGCTGGGGCGGTCTTGGCTGGGGAGGATGGGGTCGCTGGGGTGGCTGGGGTGGCTTTGGACCATACCGCTTCGGCTACTCGTGTGGTGGTTTGGGTGGCTGGGCGTACCCACTTGGTTATTGGAATGCATTTGGTGCGGGTTTGTATGGCGGTGGTTGTGGTCTGGGTCTCGCGTGGGGTGGCCTCTTCTACTGCTAGAAGACAACAGGGATATGAAACACTCGGGAGCACAGCATGACATGAGTTGTGTGACAAGAGGCGGCGCCGTCTTTTCGTTTTTCGGTCGTTTCCTTGAACGAAATAACATGATGACTTTGTTTTGATTCAGTTTATCTAAGAGATTGCTTAGTGCTTGAGTGAGGAGTACATGTCGTCAATCTGCTCCTGGAAATGATCCTTCAGCTGAGGACGCTTGAGCTTCATTGTTGGTGTGGCCAATCCGTTGTCCGCACTGAACGCTTCTGGACTGAGGTGGAGCTTCTTTACAAATTCAAAACCGCGCAGTTGCTCTTCCTTGCCCACACGGACAATGTCGTCCATGACTTCCTTCTGGAATTCTGAGTCCTTGGCTAGCTTGTCCACAGCGGATTCTTTGCCCTTGCTCTTGCCCCAAGCTTCGGCACTTTCCCGATCAGGGACAGCAACGCCCACGAGCACACTCTCGGACGAGTCACCATACACGAAGATCTGAGAGACGTACTTGCTCTTGGAGTAGACGTTCTCGATCTTCTCGGCAGCCACATACTCGCCCTGCGACAGCTTGAAGATGTTCTTCATGCGGTCGATAACAGTCAACGTACCATCCGCGTTCCAGCAACCAATGTCGCCCGTGTGGAACCATCCATCTTCATCCATCGCTTTCGCCGTGTTCTCCTCGTCCTTGTAGTAGCCACGAAACATCGTCGCGCCTCTGCAAAGGATCTCGCCTCGAGGGCGTGGCTTGTCGCTGGACTTGTAGCCCATCTCCGGAACGTCTTCCAAGCGCACCTCTGTGTTCGCGAGTGGGAAGCCAACATGTGGCCCCGATGGGATATCTGGTGACGGCACAGTGAGACCTGCCGCGGTCTCACTCAAGCCATAGCCTTCGTAAACGTCACATCCAAACACGATTTTGTAGAAATCCTTCACTTCAGGGTCAAGTGGAGCCGAACCGGAGAAGATGGAGTTCACACGACCACCCAAAACCTGGCGCAATCTGGAGAAGACCAGACAATCCCAGACAGCGTGGGTCTTGGACCCCTTTTTGAGTCCTTCCTTTTTCGCTGCGTACCCTTGGTCGAACATAAGCTTCTTGATGCCACCAGCAGACTCTACTCCTTGAGTGATCTTGTCGTAAATGCGGTTGAGAAGACGAGGAACGGAAACAAAGACCGTAGGTCGCAGTGCCGCAATATCTTCTGTCAATTTGTGCACATCGCCCTGGTAAAACCCGACACATCCACCGACTCGCAACACAACTGAGAGCACAGCGTGTTCAAACACGTGAGCTAACGGAAGATAACTGATATGAACGACCTCAGATGGTAAATCCAAGCGATCCTCCATCAAAACGCCGATAATTGCGAGGGTCTTGTGGAGCAATACGACGCCCTTTGGGTTGCCGGTCGTACCAGACGTATAGCAGAGCGTTGCGATATCCTCTGGAAGTGGCGGGTCCGCTGGGATGGGGCGCTTTTCGCCCATTTCTTCGATTTCACGCAAACTCTTGATCTGCAAGCCGTTCTTCTCTGCGACTTGCTGCTGCTCTTCATCGACCTCTTCAAACTGAACAATGTACTTCAGGGGCTGGCATTCATCCTTGCATTTGATCACCGTATCAAATAGATCACGCGAGCAAAAGAGAGTGGTTAGCTCTGCGTGGTTCACGATGAATGGTAGGACATCCGCCCCGAGCGTGTCATAAATCGGTACGTGGACATACGCCATGCGGTCGCACGCGTGCGCCGACAAGCACCACTCGGCACGATTCTTGCTGTAGATTCCGACCATATTCTGTCGCTCCAGTCCGGCAAACTCCTTCAAACCCGCAGCAATCGCTGCCATACGGTCGTACACGTCGTTGTACGTCATCCACTCGTACTCGCCATCCTCAAGGTTCCGTGTGCCGTAGCATCGGCGCGTGCCGTTGTCCAGTGCTCGGCCAGTGAGGAACACTTCAAAGCTGGTGAGCTTCTTCGGGTCGCACTCCACTTGTTTCGACACGTAGATCGGTCCGCGCTTCTCTTCTTTCGTATCTGGGAGCTCCTGCGTGTAGCGCTTCCCCTTGTAGGACGCAAAGTCGATCTCGCTCATCGGCTGCTCGACGCTGTTGGTGCCGCCCATGGTGTCTCTTCCCAGGTGAATTTGAAAATGATGGGGACTCGCTTCGAACAGGAACCGTGGTGAGCAACACAGACAACGTCGTGACCCCATCTTCCGTGTTCCATGGCGTCTGTGCCACCCCAAGGTCTCACTTCTGGGCATGTGACACCCCTGGCTCCTTTTCTGACCAATCCGAAATGGGTACACTATGTGCCAATCCGATCGTGTTTAACTAACCCCAATCTGTTACGTGTCGTTATAACTGTAGTACTAACCGCAACTATGTCGAGCAGACCAATGGATCACGGAATGGCGATGGAGACGACGGTGAGTGTGTACAGTGGCGACGTGTCTGCGTCAACGCTGCTGCCGCATCAGCTGCTGCTTTCAGAGACGGATGCCACGACGTCTGCGGTGGTTTCCTACGCGAGCGTCGTCTTGTCTGCGCCTCAGATGACGAGTTTGACAGTGTTGGAAGTGGTGGTGGATCGGCCAGAAACTCACGGAGGACTCCCGCAAGGCTGCGTGCAAGTGCATCCATGGGTGCTCGCTGCATTGGATTGCACGGAAGGCGACGAAGCAGCGATTCGGCTGGTCGAACTAACAGAGACCTCGAGTCATTACACGGTGGAGCTCGCGGTGGAGAGTCGATACCCCACGCGACTCACTCTTGCCTCGTCGTCGGCATCGACTACTGCCAGTCAGAGCGATTCGGCTCATGGCAACATCCAGCTTCTACCCGAAAGCGTGCGCTCTGGGCTCGTCAGTCTGCCCAACGCCATCACGCGACAACTAATGACGAGAATGGGGACGAGCATCGCGTCCCTGTTGCCCATTGGGTCACTCGTACCGGTTCAATTGCTTGGTGAGACGTTTGTGTTCCGCGTGAGTCGCGTTGAGCCACAAGACCAAGACGATGATACGCTAGATTCTTCACAACAACTCCAAGTTCGTGTCCTCGGCTACTCAAGTCCCGATGAATCGTCGGTTAGCGACCTCACCTCGCGTCTCGATGGCTTGCAACTCGCTCCAAACGACGACGACGACGACCGACTCCTTCACGCCAGACTGTGGAAAACCGGTCTCGCTGGCTACACGTCATTTATTCAAGACGTATTGTTCCATATTCTGCTCAATTTCCGCCCCTTGCCAGTGGACAAGCCCTCCGAATCATCACTCACTTGCCACGGACTCCTCCTGCAGGGTGTCCAAGGTGTCGGTAAGTCACTGGGCTTGCAAACGATCGAGCGTGAGTTGACACAGCGTCACGTGCCGACGTGGCATATCGATGCCACGTCGTTGCTGATGGAGTACGAGAACACCAAGGTGGCTTCAGCGTACGAGTTTCTCAGTCAGCAGTTTCAGCAGCGCTTCCCAGGGTACCGACCAAGCACTGCACGTAGAGCACGTAAGGATCAAAGCGCAGCCGGCGTCGTGCTCATTGACGAGATTGACGTACTCTTCCAGCCAACGAACGGTCAAGAAGTTGAGCAAGACGGCGATCAAAGTCTCACCCTCATGCCACTGGGTAGTGCACTGTTACGATGTCTGGATGCTATGACAGATCGCTCGTCTCAACGACTCTGCATCGTTGGCACATCCACAGCGAGCAGCGGAGGAATGAGTGCGGAAGACGAACGAATTCCTCTGATCGCCAAGCGTTCAGGTCGATTCGAGAAGACAATAGAGATGGTTGTCCCCACTGAAGCAATGCGTCGAGAGATCCTAGCGCGGCATCTCGAGGCGCTGACGCTCTTGGACGACACTGATGTCGCGATGTCGGATGACGCGAGCTTCAAGACGACTGAAGGTGTTTCGGAGCAGGTATGGCGATTCGCTGTGCGTCTTGCGAGTTTCACAGGCGGCTACGTCGCAAAAGACCTCGTTCGCATTTGTCGAAACGCCTTTGTCAGAGCTCAACGACGGGATCACGATCGTAAAGAAACCCGCGGATTAATCACATGGGATGTGTTGGTCGAATCACAGCGCCAAGTCAAGCCGTCTCAGCTCCAACAACTCAACGTCGCGTCGCCTTCGACTAACGAAAGTGAAGATGACGATTCGGCCCATGGCTTTGCAGGCTATAACACCCTACGACAACAACTCCGCGACTTTATCGAGTGGAAGTTCCATCCAACGACCGCTATGAAGGTACGTGTCGTCAGACTTTCCATCTAACTTCTACTCTAACTCATTCGCTTTGCTTCTGATGCACTTGAACAGCAATTGGGGATCGCAAATGCTTCAGGGGTGCTCATTCACGGACCGTCAGGCTGTGGCAAGTCCTTGCTCGTCAAGGCCCTTGCAGCACAGGCCAAGGTTAACGTCGTCTCGGTCAAGGTGCGCCTCCAGTTGGTGTACTGGACTGGCTCGCATATTAGGATGCTGACGTGTCTGACACATTGCTAGTCGTCTGAGCTTTTGTCCAAGTACTTCGGTGACAGTGAGCGTGCTGTGCGACAGCTTTTCGGTATGAGGCGATGGAATACCTTGAATGAGTCTGACTTATCTAACCTCGTCCCGCTTGTGTTAGCTCGTGCCCGTGCAGCGTCGCCCTGCATTCTCTTCTTCGATGAATTCGACTCCATTGCGCACAAGCGGTCGTTTGGTGGTGACGATGGTGGTGGAGATGGTAGCGGAGTCTACGCACGGATCCTTTCGACCTTCCTGAATGAGATGGATGGTGTTGGCGCTGCTCGACAGCAGAGCCAAGCGAGTGAGATCCTCGTCATCGCGGCGACCAACCGTCTGGAAGCGTTAGATGCGGCGCTCATTCGACCTGGACGTATCGACAGAGCCGTCGAGCTCGGTTTCCCAGAGACTCACGACCAAGTGGTACGTTTGAGGAGGGTTGACGATGTGTGGGAGCATGGCTAACATTCGACTGTACTAGGCCATTCTTCAGCATTATGTGCACAGCATGCCTATTGGATCAGATGTTGACGTTGAGCTCCTTGCGACTCGCTCGACTGGGTACGTGTTTTTCTTGGAACTCTTAGGCTGTACCTGTTTCGCTGAGATCATTGTGGTTCTCATCAGCACGCGCAGGTTCACGGGTGCAGATCTCGCGGCAGTCTGCAAAGAAGCCGCCTTCCGTGCACTACGAGAAGACCTCGACGCTCAGAGTGTCGCGCTTCGCCATTTCTACGCAGCATGGGACCATCGCGTGGATGCTCAGCACGTGGATCGACTAAAGTGAGTGGTTGGCATCATCACGACGCATCGTCCTTTAGCGCCGAGGGGATCATCTTGAGGGCAGCTTTCAGTCCAACCCGGCGTTGTCCTGCGATCTTGGTCTCGAAGCGCAGCGTCTTCGCCGTCGTCCGAGCTCCTTCTGTGCGCTTGCGCTTGGTCTTGATCGACGCAGTCGTTGTTGTTGTCGTCGCTGTCGAGTCCTCCGCCACCGCTGGAAACGTAGAAATCGGAGGGAACGACGATAAGCTCGGAGCAAATATTAACTGGAACGGAAACATGGCTTGCACAAACGGATGAAGGAACGCTTCGCGTGCTGCGAGTCTTGGCGTCGGATCGATCGTCAGCAGGCGCTCAATGAAGTCCTCGAACTGGTGCCACTCGCTCTCTGCTACATCGCGAGGACGGCTTTGCTTGAGACGCACACGAAGCGGAGGCGACTGCGAATCCTTCTTAATCATGTCTTTCGTGGTGTAACGAGCTGTGCGGTAGCTCGGACAGACCGTGGACAGCGCCTTGCCACCTGTCAGCGTCCATTGGATCTGCTCCAGCAGATCAGCAGTTGTCCCAGGCATCGACGTCGAGTCCTCTGAATACGAAGCGAACAATGGGGAGCCGGTGGCGCATTCCACGAGCACACAGCCGAGCGACCACATGTCCATCGCAGGACCAATGACGAGTCCAGTGGCGATCTCCGGCGCGCGATACGCCAGAGTCTGGATATCAAAGCCTTGCATGCCTTCCTCTTCCAGAGCATTGTAGTACAATGCGATCTGTTGCTGTTCAATGCAATTGCCAAAGTCCACGAGCTTGACACTCTTCAGACCAGCACTGCTCGCGCCGTCCGATGAGGCGTTGAGAACATTCTCCGGCTTGAGATCAGCATGGATGACGCCCTGGTCGTGTAAGAAGGCCAATGCGGCACACAGTTCCACAGCCATCTACTCCCAACACTCGGTATCAGTACGTCCTACTACCATCACGAGCCAACTGTCAAGTGCGCCATTACCTGACGAATGCGATGGAGTGGCAATGGGTCGACTTGAGCGACTGGCGTGGGCTCGACTGCTACTGGCGCGGTATTACCATCATGCAGTCGACGCTGACGACGCAGTAACGCATAGAGTTTATGCTGCGGCTCTTGTTCGTGCTCGGACAGAAAGGGAACGCGGGCTTGACGCCACGAGCCCCAGCGCTCGACATCCAGCACAGGGTCTCCCAGCAGCTCCACCACGAGACAGCAATGCGATTGTTCCACGAAGTAGTCCAGCACACGCACCACGGCGACATTGCCCATGGCGTCACGCGTATTCAGCTCACGCAGCAGCGCCGCCTCGCGCTCCCCGATGGCGTTGAAAGCCGGGTCTTGAATGCATTTAATCGCGACGGTCGAGTCTGTCACGGAATCCCACGCGCTAGAGACAGCGGTGAGCGTCGATGCCTAGCGACCGAGTGAGGAGAGCCACGTACCGCAGGAGCACGGCAAAGGTGCCGCTGGCGATGCGCGAGAGGAAGCGGTAGCGGCCGTCGCGTCCAAGCAGCGTCTGGCCTTCCACGAGCGCGAACATGACGAGGAATGACGAGTGGGTTTCCACGCCTGTGACCAGAATGAGCTATTCGTTTGCGGACGTATTTCTTCTGATAGGCACAACAACCGCAAAATGACTCGGTGGATGTATCATCTAAGACAGGGTATATAGAATTGGTTTCGTTGATTGACTCGCATCAATACATGGATGCTCATGTTGGTGACTTAAATATGGGCCTCACATCGCGCACGGACACTGCTATGACGCCACGGAAGAACGCATCTTGTGCATACCCTCATACCACGGGTTGGTGCTTCACTGCTGCTGCTGGAGCTGCTGGCGGAGGCACTGGACCTCGTTCTCCAGCTGGGACTTTTCGCGCTGGGACTCCTGGAGCAACCAGCGCATCGTCTGGAGCTCCTTCTCGTACAGCTCGACGGTCTTGGCGTCAAGCTGTTGGTCGGTGCCGTGCGGAGGCGATTGGTGGAAGTCTTGCTTGCTCAGCTGGCCAGCACCCTGGGCCAGCAAGTGCATCCGGTTGTCGTGCTCGTGACTTGGTGCGCCTGGCATGGGGAGACGTGGGAAGAACGCTTGTTGCTGGCCAGATGAAGGGAAGGGTGACTTCTTGCCCGAGACAGAGCTGGCGGATGGTAGCGAGCCAGAAGGCAAAAGGGCTGGCAGCGACGAGGCTGACGGCGTAGTGCTTGTGCCATCCATCGGACGAATCAATACAGGAGCAGGCACGATGAACGACGGAGGCTGTGCCAAGAAGCCGCCCGATGTGACAGGCACGCGAACGGCTGGGCTACTGTTCTCCGTCGTCTTGCGCTTCTTGTTGGCAGCATTGTCTGGCGTGCGCTTGGTGGTGTCGCCTTTTCGCGACGACTTGGCACTGCCAGGCGACGAACGCTTCAACGTCGACGGAGAGCCCGATCGTGGCGGGAGAAGAGCGGTGTTGACTTGCAGCTGAGACGAAGCACCAACGTTGGTGTTGAGTGCGTTCACGATCTTCTGAATCTCCTGAAGCAGCGAGTTGCCGAAGCGCTGGAGCTGTTCATCACGCACACCGCAGACCACGAGCTCTTGGTGCGTCGCCGGAATGTAGACGGCCACCTTGGCGAGGATCTGGTTCGGAAGGATCTCCCATGGCGCGGCCCCGTACATGTTGACGAGCTTCTGACGCCAGCTCTGCAAGCACGAGAACACCACACGTGCCTGTTCTTCACTGAGTGGCTTCCGTGCTGGAGCTGGGAATCCATTGACGCGAGCTCCATTATCTTTTTCCTTTGGAGAAAGCACAGGCGTCTGCTGCTGCAATAAGCGCTTGGCGTTGGCCTGCTGAATCAACGTCAGTCTCTGAGGCAACGTCGTCTGATCGCAGTACTCGCGTTCACTCGACGCGAGCTTGAAGAGCGCTTCTTCCATTCGATCCGCCAATCCCGGCAGCTTGCTGAGCACCTTGGGTGGCGCATTCGGCTTCAACGCCTTGAGGTATTCGACGATGCGCTGATGCACCGCTTCACGCACCGAGCGATCGACATGGTCATGCCACGAGTCGGCGCGTCCATTACTCGCATAGACCTGTGTCTGTTGCTGCGTGGCATCAGCCATGCTGCCCATATGTGTGTCAAAATGCCCCGTGGCTTGGTGTCGAAGATCCAATTCACTCACTTCCACGCTCTCCACCGTGAGCGTGGCCGAGGAATCCGTGGGACTATCCGCACCAATGTCCAGCGCTGGATTGGCTTGCAGGTACCCTTTGCTGGCAGCCGGCGAGGGCGTCTTGTACGGACTCGTGCTGCTCTGCTCCGTGCCGTCGCCAGCGTCGTCTTCACCCGTCTTGGAGCGGCGGTTGTTCTTCAGGTTCTTGACCCGCATCCAAGACAATCCGCAAGCTAGTGTCGCTCGACTCGACTCGACGTGCTGCTTGCAAAGGTCGAGGCGAGCGCGTGGTTCTTTTCGGACGCGAGGAGGCTGTCCGTTGAGGCGCGTGCGTTCGAGGCGTGGAGGAAATGGACGCGTGCGATGCAGCGATCCTTCTGACGTCGAGGCCGTGGCCTTGGTGCCGGCGGAGCTCTTGGGTTCTGGCTGGCCCATCATGACGAGCTTAGTGTCAGGAGCGACGCACCGCCCGCCGAAGCCAAGTGGGAAGATGACGACGGCGCGTCAGCAGGGCACTTCGTCGGACAAGTATACAAACATCAAGAGAGACGCGTCACCGTGACTAGTCGAGCGTGGCAGCGAGTAGGCGAAAGGGGTAGGGCAGCGGCGTCGACGTCATTCCTCCGTGAAACGCTGCATCATCTGTGACAAAGAACGGAGTCACAGATGATGTACTGTAGGCGACAGAATAATAATAAAACGACGTGTCCCGCGTGACGCGCCGTCCCTGAGCAAGACAACGTCATGCATGTGCTCAAGGCTATGTAACGAAAACGTACATGCGTAAATGCAGTGTACGACGGTGGATATGTCTAGATAAATATGTATGGTATAGTATGGTATGGTCACTGGATGGACGAGGGCCAGCGGCGGTCTGATCTGGTCTGGTCTCGTCGGGTGGTATGGATTCGGATGGGCACTGGTGCTTCGTGTCGGCCATTCATTCGGTTCGTCCATCCCTTCGCTCATCAAGGCGATCTTCCGCTTCTTCAACTCCGGGTTCAACCCGATGGATCAGTCAAAGGCTCGTTTTTGTTGCAGGATCTTTGCCTAGATTCGATGTCTAATCCTGCCAAGCACCCAATATTGAATGGCCAACACGTTTTGTAGTGCTGAACTAGGGCAAGTCGATCTGAAGCACGGCTTCTTCGCGACGTTCCGCAGTGGCGAGCAAAGCTGGCTCCTTCAACGACAGCGCGCAGCTTGCACCGACGAAGAACGTGCCGTTCTCGCTGCCAATGCGATTGGAACACAGAAAGTAGCAGTTGTCCTTGGGGTACTTGCCTTCTTGGAGGGCTTCGATGATAGGATGCAAGCGAGTCGCCCAATAGGACAGCGTCGGACTAATGTCAGCGTCCGGTGGCTCGAAATCGCACCATGCACACGAGAAGAGCACCAAGTCACTGCCTCGCTCAGCTGCGTGCGTGCCGAATTCATAGGCTTCAAAAGGAGCTTTGAAGTCATCTGGGTTGATGTCCATGCAGATGCCGAATGAAATGGTCTTGTCCAGCCAAGGGCAATGCCACGTAATGAAGCCATCCCCAGGTGTCGCCCACGGCTTGTCCGTCTCATAGAGAAACGTCTTGCGTGGGTTCACGACCAGCTCGCCTGCTGGACTGATCACCATCATCGCGTTGTAGAGATTACCCGAGGCAGGGTCTCGCTCGACATAGCCACACATGACCATGCATCGCAGACGCAGTGCTTGTGCTTGACACCACTTGAACGTCTTGCCCTCCCCAGCCACTTCAGCGACTTCCTCCACCTCGCTCTTGGTCGTGAAGACGTACCCAGTAAACGCCATCTACGTCCACATACAAGTCAGCTTTTACGATCCAAGAGCCATCACGTGGCTTTGCGTACCTCGGAGAGCATCAAAATGTCGACCTTGTCCTCTGATGAGACGGGTGCGATCATTTCCGTGACATGCTTCAAGGATATATGACGTATAAGTCAACGAAAGCGATCTAGTAGAGACCTTGGAGTAGTTGTACCTTGAGATTGCGGTCGACTTGGCCGAGTTGAGGGTCTAGAGCGACATGGAAGAAGGTTAGACGAGACGTGCGGATCTGATGGCTCGATCCAATGACGCGGAGCTCGTCGCACGCACTCACCGTACTGCACGATGACGACCCGCATTCTGTCAACCTGGTTTCTTTCGTCGACGTGATGTTCAACTGGGCAAGCGCGCATTTGCTTCCTCACTCCATTCCATTGGAAGAAAACCACTCGAGTTTCAACCAATCTACTTCGCCAAGGCGAAGACGAGCATGTGCAATGGGGACTCGTGCAACCCAAGGTCAATTCTGACTGGTTGGAATCAAGCTCCCTTGACATGATACCGATGGAGTGGTGCTTGGCTATGGAGCGCAAGGCTCCCGGGTTGGTTCTCCAAGTAAGAAACGCAGGCACGTAAAGCTCACGTGATTCTCTCTGGGTTTTGTCTCGGCATCCAAGAACTCAACGATAGCACCAACGAGCATGCTGCCACGACGCTGTCAGTCTGTCCTTGTTGAGTTCATGTCCTTTCGAGACGGGCGGGCGTACGACTTGGACACCACGTTTACGACTCAAGAGCTGAGCCAGATTACACCCAAGGACATTTGTCGCTGGATGAACATGCGCGCCTACGGCACTGACGAGCCGACTGAGAATATGAAGCCGACACACGCTCGCTCGTCGACGTTGCTGAACGCGAAGAAGTCGCTTTCTGCGTTCATGCCTCGTAAATCCGCCCCTTGGGATCCGATTCGCAACGAAGGCAATCCCACGCGCTCCGATTGTGTCAACAAGCGAATCAAGAGGGCCGAAGCCTTGAAGGAACGAGACGAACCGCCGTCCCAGCGTACTCTGGAGTTGTTTGAGCAGGATGTCATCCCTGGCTTATCGGATGCACGGGTTCTCCTGGCGCACCGTAGCGGTGGAGGTGATGCGGCTCTTAATCCCGTCGACCGCCCTCGACTCCATTCTAGCGGTGATGGTGCACCGCCGCAGTCGATTGAGATGCGTGTGGCCGACGAGGACACGAGCAATTCGGTCGGCTGTGAGCAAGGTCGTCTCAGAGCCGATGGACAGAGGAATGAGTTTGCAGTGCTACATTCTCATCTCTTCGGCCTTTATCGAAAGCTCGATGAGATGACGGATGAAATTCGCAGTCTCAGACGGGACTTAGAGAGCATGGACCAGCGTAACCACGTCAACTTCGGTCACAACGTACCCCAGCCTGAAGTACAAGCTGCCATTTCAACTCCCAGCACGAGTAGCGCACCAGAAAGCCATCTGCCTGCCAGTCTGTCTCGTCGACCAAAAGATTTATTCCAGCTTTGGCACGAGTATGTGATTGGATGCGATGGATCAAAGCCCGCCAAGGACTTCACCGCCAGCGAACGTGGTGCCGAGAAGTCCAAGTATTGTCGACGTAAAGCATTCTGGGATGTCGTTCGAATCTGGTTCGTGCGGGCTTCACCAGCGACGTGGCAATTGACAAAGTGTATGCCGCATACGGTCGCAACACCTCTGTCACGAAGATCCTCGCAGCTATGAGCAAGTCAACACATCCGTCCCTTGAAGTCTAACCTCAATATGTAGCTTGTTCAATGCTATCCAGAATTGTACGATAAATCTGCGCTTTGATGATGATTGCACTGTTTGGGACTCGCGTAGTCCGAATGATCGATCTGCCTGAATGGCAATGCCCATCCTCATGAGATGCCACGCATTGCCACTCTGTCAGCTTTGATTGGCTAGGCTCAATGGCTCCGATCTGTGGCCAAAGGCCGTGGCATTCGAATTTGTTGACAAGCTCCGAGTCATTTGCGACTCTCCTCGTTCTGTGTTAGTGGTCAAGTAGTCTCGACTTTCAGAATGCCCGGTCTCAGCTATCAGTCAGATACCTTGACGCGATCGACTCGACAATATGTCCAGGACAGTGTGATCGCGTCGTCCACGGCCTTCGCCATGCTCATCCTACAGCAGCAAGTCATGCACCACGCACGAAACGACTTCCAGACCATGGCTTGGCTCCTCCTCTGTCTCGCCGTGCTCCAATTTGCCGTCAAATGGTGGACACGTGACCAACAAAACGCCACGACGCAGCAGTTCTGGCGACTTGTTAAGCAAACGGATATGACGTACCGCCTGCCATTGAATGGCCTCCGGATCATCGTGCAGCTGTACGTGCGTGCGGATGCGTTGCATCACTTTGGTTTCCTGTTTGCGTTTCTGTTGGAGAACGTGGACTCGCTGCTGCTGCAGCCATTGAAGGAAGGACTTGGTGTGCTCTTGGGCGCATCTGCCTCGTCCCATGGTGGTGGAAGTCGTGGACACACGTGGATGCTGCTGCTTGGCGGGTACTTTGTGGTTGCGGGTGTCGATGCATATGAGTACGGCTCGCTCTTGCATACGATGCTCCTCATCTCGATGTCATTGGCAATGAAGGAGGCGGAATATCATATGTTCGAGACTCGCTTGCGTCTGGAGATATCGCCACACTTCCACTTCCTCTCGCTTGTATGCGCATGTGCCATGGCTTCTCCACTTTCGCTGATCGTCGCTCCAAGAACATCTCATTTTGACGACTCTGGTGACGATGACGAGAGTCAAACTGTCTGGCTGCTCCTCGGTGTGGTTGTCGCAGCTCTCCATCTCGCATCACTCTACTTCCGTCGCAATCCGTTTGAAAGATCATCGTCCCGGAATCGCTGGCTCGCTGTGATGACGTGCACGTCCACTGGTCTTCTCGGCTCACTGCTGATCTCGGCCTTTGAAGACGACTGGCTCCGTTTTTTCGTCGATCTGTTGGCATCTTTCGTTATTCTCTACGCTCAACTCAGCGAGATGCTCCAGACACATCCGAGCAGTAGTACCACCTCGACAGCCTCATCATTGAGCCTTTCTGTGGATCTGTGGGGGAGAGAAGATCAGTACTTGTTACCAGTGAGGTCAAATGACGCGGGGGATGCTCTCGTATAATAGTCGAATGCCGCTTTAAAGTCGGAACTGCTGCTCTTCTATGGTGTCATGATAGCTGCTGTCAACGAGAAATGATGGCATCCACTTAGACTATTAACGATTGAGCCCTTACGCACTGGGTTGCTGCAGTCGCTGGACAATCTGTGGGATCTCCAGTCGCTTCTGTGTGACTCTATCTGGAGTAACCCACTCAAGAAGACTCTGCGACGAAGGATGTGCCTTCAAGTATTGACGGCACAGGTATTCCGCGACAAGTAGCACATACATGCCGCAGTCGTAGCCATTCCGTTGTTGCGGAGCGTCTCGGACGTTCTCGAAGGACTCCTTCTGCCATTCCTGGACATGTTCCACACCGGAAGCCTGGAGGAGCTGTAGGAACGTCTTGGCAATCCGCTTGGCCGCCGTCGTATTGTGCCCAGAGCTCGAATCGTAGTGCTGGAAGCGCTGTCGTTCCGCATGATACACCAACAGCGACCAATGACTGCTCTCTCCATCAAAGCTCTCGTTGTCGTTCACAGGAAGGAAGCATATCCGCTTCGTCTCCACTTGCATCCCGCGTCCAAGATCCGCATACTCGTCGTCCTCGTCGCATTGAAGCATCATACACGACACAATGGCTGGATCCACGAACAAGACATCGCTCGTCTGCGCGCCAGCGGCCGGTAAACACAGTGTATGGTACAAATACTGGAAGTAGAAGTTGATGGCGTTGTCGTTGAGCCACTGGCACGTCGTAAAGAGCCCCACGTCCGTGTCGTAGAGCTGCACGTCGTGGTAATTAAGCACTTGGTGCACCATATTCGTCTTATTCCGAGCAAGTGAGCTCTTCCTTTGAATACAACGTTGGATTGGGCGTTATTTTACACGAAACAGACGTTGGTTGGATTGGGGGGCGTGAGTGTCGCGGAAGATCCAAAGGGAAGCTTGATCGGGAAGGAACACCCAGGAAGATTGAGAAGCCGCCATGCAGTCGCTCTTTCCGCAGTATGGCAACGTCTTTGGCGGAAACAACAGCAATGGCCGTGTAGGTGGCTCTCTGCGCTATCGAATGAGCTTGGGTAGAGGTTTCTAATGTGTCGGATTGCCGCAATATGCTCTCTAGAATGAGCTCGTGTCGTTCAATGCCGGCAAAATGACAGTGCAGCCGACGGCAAACGGCAAGTTCCTCGTGACGCCAGACCTCAAGAAGGGCAAGGTCTGCCTGACGCGCGGCGACGACCAGCTGCTGCACTTCCAGTGGGTCGACCGACAGACTGGCGCGAGTCCGGATGTACGTGGTGGCGCTTTCAGGAGCTCCTGGGCAGAGACTGACTCGTATGGGGCTTCGATGGGCTTCGTGATAGGACTTTATTATTTTCCCAGATGATGCGACGTTCACAAAGGCCAGTACGGGACGAGAAGGCGACCGCGTGTACCTCTTGCAGTACAAGAACTCGTCGCGTCGCTTCTTCTTCTGGATGCAGGTGCGTGGGTTGAGCTCTTGGTGCGTTGGCGAGCTACTTGACTGAGATAATGCGTGCACTGTAGCACAAGGACAGCTCGCGGGACGAAGAGCTCGCGAACAAGCTGAACGACTTTATGAACAACGCCAGCGCCTCTGCTGGCGGCAGCGAGAGCAGTCGCGGAGGCGCGGCGGGTAACGTCCAGCTCGACCACAACGCCATCATGCAGATGCTTGGGTATGTAGCGTCCCCACGCCTCGATCTTCAGTATGTTGATTTCTAACATGTGCTCTTTTGTGACTTTTAGTGCGATGGGTGCTGGTGACCGGGGTGCTGCCGGTGCTGGTGCACCTGGCGCGGCTGGTGTCCAGATCTCGGACTTGCAGAATATTCTCCAGAACATGGGCCTGCCAACGACTCAGGCAGCGTCACCAGCCACGTCGGCCGCGTCGTCGTCGCAAGCATCCCACGGTGCCAGCTCGGCTGCTGCTACCACCGCGTCAACGCACCACGACGACGTGAGCGGCATGGAAGTGGACGACATGACCGAAGAGGAACTCTTGCGTCTCGCAATTGAAGAGAGTATGCGAGATGTCCAGCCTGACTCAGGTAACCGATCGAACAACGACGATGATCAGACGAGAGGAAGTGACGGAGCCAGTCGAGGCGGCAATGCAAACCAGTCTTAAGCGGAATGACATACAACCGTGGACGGCCTCTCTTACTCAAGGTGACGATTTTTTTGCCAACCATCTCCATGGTCCGACATCTCCTCTCATGTAATGACGACGCCGTCTGTTTGATTAGGGTAGGAAGGAGACTCTCAGGAAAAAGACGCATTCTGAATGAAGAGAACCCCCATGAGAAAACGCAGTATGCATTCCGCTCGACCTCCTTGCTTGTATCTTCGCCACGGTCTGTTATCCTCACTTATGACGCTGGTGATAATCTCTCACCCATAACTGACCTGATCTCTACTTTTTTAGGCGCACTCCTCACGATCCTCTAGTTACTCGTCTCGTTCTGAAGTTGTGCGTATCTGATGACGCTTCTCTGTTTGTCGTGACTCATAGGTGCTGCTCAGCCACCAGCTCCTTCTGCTCCATCTCCAGCTCCTACGCCGACACCAACAGGAGCGTCAAACGTCGCGCCAGCTCCTGCGCCGGTTCCATTCCCTTCAACTACTCCAGCTGCACCGGCCGCACCAGCTCCTGCTGCTCCAGCACCATCCACAGGCAGCATAACGGCTGCAGATCTTCAGCGAGCGATGGCGTCGATCCAAGCGTTTGCCGTGAGTACTCTCTGTCCCCTTTGGTTATATGCTCGCCTAACAGCTTGTCTGTTATATCGCAGCAGCCAAAGAGCGTATCGTTGATGAAGCTGCTTAGCGCTGTGAACGTCACGACTCTCCTCCAAGACGAAAATGCCATCAGTGCTCTCTTACCACACCTCCCTGAAGGTGCCCAGACCCCACACGAACTTCAGGCTACGGTACGGACTTCGCCGTGCTCTCTCACCCGATCAATTGCATAGTAACTGACTACTGTCCTCTGTCCGTTAATGTAGCTCCGCTCGCCTCAGTTCCGTCAAAGCGTGGCGTCCCTCGCAAGTGCGCTCCAGACTGGCAACTTCAACGCCGTGTTGACCAATTTTGGCCTCGATCCAACCGCCGGCGCCGCCAAGCTCACCTATGGCGACAGTACGTCCACCACTACTGCTGTGCATCCTGTGACCATTGCAAACTGAGCGGCTCTCTTCTTGTTGACAGGCATCGGTGCGTTCCTGGACGCCATCCAGCACTGGGCCAACCAGCAGGACACCTCCATGACCGAGGAAGAGCCAAAGTCTCAGTAACCATCGTCTAAACGCTGTGAATCTCACTCGGTTCCAATTCTTCGCCGCCTGTTTGCTCGCTAGGAGTCAGTCGCCACTGAATCTTGACGTGTCAAGCGTTGCAAAGAGATTCGAATCTAGCCGCTTTGACACGCATCACGACAAGAGACGGGCGGTGCTTCCTGTTCTGCCACTTAGTCGAATCCGATTGGCTAAATACCGTACACCTTACTGTATTTCCACCAATCCAATCGCGTACAAGGAGTAATTACCCCTTTTTACGGGTCGTTGCGTCGTCAAAACGCCCAACTCCGACGACGGCGCGGGCACTTACTTGACCGCCGCATGCCGGGCCACTGTGAGGATTGACCACTCACTCTCTCTTCCTCCGTCCACCGTGTGGCCCGAGGAGTGTGGACGCGATCCGTCAGTGAGTCGCACACCATGGAGACGGACTTTGGTGTATACGCGCTGGACCACCGCGCGGGCAAGACGAGCTACGCGTCCACGCAGCAATATGTCCAGGACAGCGTGATCGCGTCGTCCACGGCCTTCGCCATGCTCGTCCTACAGCAGCAAGTCATGCACCACGCACGGAACGACTTCCAGACCATGGCTTGGCTCCTCCTCTGTCTCGCCGTGCTCCAATTTGCTGCGAAATGGTGGACGCGCGACCAACAAAACGCCACGACGCAGCAGTTCTGGCGACTTGTTAAGCAAACGGATATGACGTACCGCCTGCCATTGAATGGCCTCCGGATCATCGTGCAGCTGTACGTGCGTGCGGATGCGTTGCATCACTTTGGTTTCCTGTTTGCGTTTCTGTTGGAGAACGTGGACTCGCTGCTGCTGCAGCCATTGAAGGAAGGACTTGGTGTGCTCTTGGGTGCGTCTGCTTCGTCTCATGGTGGTGGAAGTCGTGGACACACGTGGATGCTGCTGCTTGGCGGGTACTTTGTGGTTGCGGGTGTGGACGCGTACGAGTACGGCTCGCTCCTGCATACGATGCTCCTCATTGCCATGGCGTTGGCGATGAAAGAAGCCGAGAACCGCATGACGGAGACGCGTTTGCGTCTCGAGACGTCACCGCACTTCCACTTCCTTTCCCTCGTGTGTGCGTGCGTCATGGCGTTGCCACTCTCGTTGATCATTGCGCCTCGTGCGCCTCGCTTTGGTGATGGTAACGACGATGACGATAGCAGTGGCAGCAGCATGTGGCTGCTTCTCGGTGTTGGTGTCGCAGCTCTCCACCTCGCGTCGCTCTACTTCCGTCGCAATCCGTTTGACAAGGCCTCTTCGCGCAACCGCTGGCTCGCTGTGATGGCGTGCACGTCCACTGGTCTTCTCGGCTCACTGCTGATCTCGGCCTTTGAAGACGACTGGCTCCGTTTTTTCGCCGACTTGGTCGCGGCCTTGATCATCGTCTATGCGCAGTTCAGCGAGATGCTCCACGCTTCTTCCCATGCGGACGCGATGGTCTCCTCCTCGTCGTCGTCGCGTCACCCAGCCGACCCAGCGCAGATCCTCGCGGTGCTCTGGGAGAAGGAGGACTCGCGCAAGATCCTCATGTTCCTCTCCGTCAACGTCTCGTACATGTTCATTGAGTTGCTCGTGGGCATCTGGTCCAACTCGCTTGGTCTCATCGGTGACGCTGGTCACATGTTCTTCGACAACGGCGCACTTTTCATTGGTCTCATTGCGTCCTACATCGGCAAACTCCCCGCGGACTCGCAGTTCACGTACGGCTACGGACGCGTTGAAGTGCTCTCGGGCTTCCTCAACTCGATTCTTCTGCTCTTCATGGCCTCGCATCTCATTGCCGAGGGCTGCTCGCGATTCATGGACCCACCAGAGGTCAAGACGGACAACCTCCTGCTCACCTCGGTCATTGGTTTGGGTGTGAATATCGTTGGTCTCGTGTGGTTCCACGACCAAGTACACGGTCATAGCCATGGTGACGGCGGTCACGGGCACAGCCATGGTGGCCACGGGCACAGTCATGGCCACAGTCATCAGTCACACGGTGAGGACGCGCACCACGACCATCACGGCCACAGCCACGGCCATAGCCATGGCAGCAGCGGCGGTGGACCCGCCAGCAACAACAGCAACATGTACGGTGTCTACCTCCACGTGCTCGCTGACACCCTGGGCAGTGTTGGTGTCATTGTGTCGTCGCTCCTGATCCAGTACAAGGGCTGGTACGTGGCGGATCCTATCTCGTCCGTGGCGATCGCGGTGCTCATTTTGGGTAGCACACTCTCGTTGCTCAAGGACACGCTCTTGCAGTTGTTGCAGCGCGTGCCGAAGGACTTGGAGCCGCAGATCCAGACGGCATTGCATCAGGTGGAGACCATGGTACCCCACGTCACTCGTGTCGCGCAGTGGCACGTCTGGCGCCACGTCAACGACACCAGCATCGCCAGTGTGCACGTGCTGGTGGACGCTGGTGCCGAGGAACAGGCCGTGCTGCGTCAGATCCGCGAGATCTTTGCGCATCAACTCCGGATGGAAAGCCACCACTTGACCGTGCAGATTGAGAAGGCGGACCCTCATCAGCACCACCAGCATGGCCTCCACCAGCACAAGCAGCATGATCACCATCAGCATCACCACCATGACCACCACGACGACCATCACCACGGCCACGATCACCACCATGACCACGATCATCACCACAATCACCACCACCATTCATCTCAGATGAGTACACACGAGAACCCAGCGGGTGATGAGGCCTGGCGTCCGCACCAGCCCGCGTTCTTCCCCGGCATGCGTCCTCAGACCCTCGCACCACGACACCAGAGTCAGGACCCACAGATCTACGGTCCTCCTGTCCAGCATCGTGTGAATCTGACACAACAGCCTCGCACGCAGTCCTTCCCGTCCTACCAGCATCCACCAAGTGCCTATTGAGTCTTTGTATGTTAGCAACAACTTACGTCAGAAGTATCCGATTATAATGTACAACCTGTCTTGCTATCTATTTGGGGGCAGCGTTCCCAGTTCGACGACATTCGCATGCTTCCGAGGTCATGGCGCTATCCTCGACTGGCGCAAGCGCCCACGGCAGCAGTACTGAGGCTGCTTCCGTTGAGGCAACCCAGCGGCGTGGTGTTTTACTCGACACTCGCGCGTACCAGGACCTGGCGCCGTTGCGATTGCCACCCAAGCTCCGAGACCGCGTCACCAAGGCACAGAGGCGTGCAGCAGCCGAGAAAGATGGCGTCTCCATTTTCACTGCGGCTGAGACGGCGTCAGCGCAGCAAAAAGAGATAGACGGCCTGGATAAACCTGCAGGAGCCGAGAAACGACACTTGCCAGATGTGGTCTTGGCGCACAAGATGCGCGAGTTTGAAGCCAAGACACACGCTAACGCGTTGTTTGTGGACCCATTGGAAACACAGCTGAGTCGACTCAGTCTTGAGGACAAGGAGCGTGTGATGACGCACATGCAGAGCAAGATCCAGGCGATTGTCGCGAAGGTCGAGCTGCTCTATCATCAAGTCAAAGGCGAAATGGACGCTCATGGCGTGTTTGACACTGCGGCAAACGCTCAACGCGCACAGGCGCTGTGTCTCGTAGAGCTCCAGAAGCGCTGTCGACTCGACAAGCTCCGGGACGAAGCGATGCGAGAAGTCCTGGGCTCCTCTGGCGAACACGACGACGACCGACTCTTAAGTCAAATGGAAGGCAAATTAAATCAGTTACTACAAGCGAAAACCCTGGCCAGAGCCAAAGCCACCGAGGAAGAGGCCATCAAAACGACCCAGGGCATGCGATCAAGGCCATCAACCAAGCACATGAAGCGAGAACTCGGTGCAAGCAAGCGCAAGATACCAGCGACGAGTGTGAACAACCAGAAAGGAGGCAATGCAGAGCCTCCCACTGCATTCCCCACCAAGCAAGACGGGCAAGTTGATGTGCCTGATGTCGGACGAGGCGAAGACTCACTTTTGACACGGCATCCACACATTGTACACGTTATCCAGCAGCTCGCGATGTATGGTGGCCAGCCACCTGCCTCTACGAATTCCACTGAGGGTACTGGGGTGGAAGTCTTGAGTGGAGACGAGAATTCGAAGGCTGGGAGTGTCCAGGACGTGTGGAACGATCGCTCGGCGAGCTACCAGACCATTGCGAGGCGCGTGAGCAACGAACTCTTCTCACGTCACGAGCGCTGGCGGTGGGATACAACGCAGCATTTCCATCCCCAGAGTCGATCTCAGCCACTCTCGACGGCGTTGACTACGCGTCTTCGTATTCAACACGGCGGCACGAGCGTGTTATCAAAGCAGCGAAACGACGAGGACGAAGACAAAGACAGCAATGTGGACAAGCAAAAGAAGCTCCAGGCCGAGTACCAGCAGCTCCAAACGCGGATCACGCAGCGTCTGCAGGTCCTCCAGACGACCCAGCAACGCTCGAGACTTGCGGAGAGTTCGTCCTTGCGGGCGTTCACTGCGCCATCGAGCAATACGCGCGTGGTCAACACGACACCACCCGTGCAACGCGCTGTCACTGCGAGTGAGACCCCGCCACCGCAAGTATGCCCTGTGGTTCTTGGTACTTCAGCCTCGGCACCGACGCTAAGTGGGCGTCTTCGGCCTGGTCAACAGCCTGTGGATCAAACAGAAGAGCTGCGCCGGTCGTTTCTGGATCGCCGTTTGCCCAATGCGATACACACCGCCACAATCAACCGCTCTCAGCATCGACACACGCGTCATCGCGACTCGCTGATCGGAGCGCCTGTGGCTATGGACATGGCGGCGCCAGGACACCACTCGAATGCGCGACTGGAAGAACGACGCAACTCGGCACAGACGTGGACGTGGCACACGGCGTCGCGTCTTGAGGTCCCAGAGACGCTGGCGGAAGGAGACAGCACAGAGAGTGATGACGATGACGCTAGCAGTGCCAGCAGCGACGAAGATGATCACGACGAAGCGCGGGACGGACTCGGACGAGTGCTGGAGGAAGACATTGAAGATGCCAGCACTCGGAACGGAGACGAGGACGATGTCGATTCCGAGAGCGACACACACTCGTCGTCGCGGTTCTTCTCAATGGAGTCAGCTCGTAGTCTGGCGTCGACGATAAACCCACAGCGCGCTTGTCATCGCAAGAACAAGAAACGCGGACGACACAGCCAGCGTCTTGGCAACGTTGCGGGACCGCATGGTAGTCGACTTGTGTCACGATTTAGCCATACGAGCAACGCGAGCAGTCTCAACGCCAGCACGCACAGCTCAGCGAACGCATACGTGCTGCAGCAACGTCTCGAAGAGCTCTGGCGCGTGCTCGAATTTCCGTTCTCCACCAAATTGCTCATGCTTGAGAAATACGCTGCGATCCAGGGCGGTGAGGCGCTCCAGCGTGCACTTAGTGTATGGGAAGCTGCAGCGGAGATGGTCGTCGTGCGCGAGAAGCTCCGTACACTCCAGAGTGAATTTGCCGAGCACCGCCAAGTCAAACATGACGATCTTCTCAAACCAAATGACTGGTTGTACCTCGTCACTCAGGACGTGGACGTCCCCAAGCAAACAAGTCATCTCAGCACCAAAAATCTCATGGAATGGGTACGTTTGGTAGTGTATTAGGAAGACAGTGACTGATGACTGACTGTTGTAAATGATCTGCTAGATCGATGCACATATGGACGACGTGACGCAGCGCTGCGAGCAATTGGGTCAGCAGCTCAAGGTCACGACTGGCGAGGAACTGAGTTTCCAGGGCCAACGCTACCCTTCGCGTGTGTGAGGTTAATGACGGAAACGAGTCTTTCCTGCAGTCCCTATGGTGCTGATGTCCTCGAGCGAGAATGTGTCGTCCACAGGCAGCAAGTTGCTCGTGTCGTCGACGATGAGACCCGGGTCTTCCACTGGCGCCGGCGTCTCCGACGGGGTATCGGATGGAGTGGGAGAAGGAGACTCCGATAGACTGGGAGATGGTGTTTCGGGCGGAGTTGGAGAAGGAGTCGCGGATGGAGTTGGAGGAGGCGTCTCCGATGGAGTTGGAGACGACGACTGTGGTGGTGGTGAGGTGGTGACTGGTGCAGTTGTCGACGGCACTGGCGTCTCTGGTGCGGCACTCGGAGGCGCGCTGCTTGGCGAAGGGTCCGATGAATCCTCGACGTCGCATACCACAAGGTCCGTGGCATTCGTAGCGCCACAGGCACTTGTACACTGTGCGTTAGCCACGCAGCCGAAAACTCCCGTGGGGATTTGCGTGCAGGACGAGCCAAACGGTAGGCCAGCTTGGGCATCAGGACAACTTCCACCCGCGTTGTCAGCGACGCAGACATCGCCACGCATGCAGTACGTGCCGTACCCGACGACACTGACCGGCAACCAGCCGTCCGATCCATCACAAGACTTTGGAATCGTCGTGTCGACCTGACAGCCTTGTTCACAGCCTGGAGTGTCACTGGGCGAGTCCGCAAAGTCGTCCCCGCACGTCATTTTGGGAACGCAGCCATAGACACCGGAACCATCAAGCAGAGCGCACTTGGAGCCGTAAGGCAGTGACACCTGAGGTCCAGGACACTCGCCCAGCACATGGGCGACGCAAATGTCCGGGCCAGCGGCGCAGTACGTCTCTCGACCGACGACACTCACAGGGAACCACACACCATCACTGCCGTCACACGTGGATGGCGGTGTGGGCAATCCATTGGTGGTTGGACAAATCCCTGTCGAGTCGGACGTAGTAGCGAGGACGCCAAGGTGAAGCTGTGTGGCAAGCACGACAGAAGCACTGAGGATACGAAGCGGAGCGAGCATTCGTTGGGTAGGTAGTGAAAGCAGACGGATCGACCGAAGACGGCGATATGAAGAATGACAACATGACAGCTTGGCCACTTTGATGTGCCAAAGGAACGGGGTGAGAAGCCGCCTCGTCGTTCCGTGGGACTTCCACGGCACTGGCTACTGGAAATGTTCAGAAGGACTCAGCACTGCCGCATCGCAGGGATACCAATGCTGTCGTACGTGCAGCGAAGCAGACGAGAACGAGGCCACCAAGATGCCAAGGGGCACCGGCAAGCAGTTACGTCGAGAACCGTCGCGGCAGGTTACGTCGAGTGACTCGAACGAGGACGTTGAACCGTTGATGGTTTGCCAAAATAATGCAACCGACGCGTCACATGTGAAGAATTGGTGGGTCAAGTGCGCGGAACATGCGCTGACCGTTCGACATGAGAGCATCTCAATGACACACAGCTTGGCGCGTTCGCTGCGCGTGTTGAATCAGGGGGACGCCAGGCTTGGTACACACCAAGAAACCAAAGCTGTTGAGAGACGAGGAGAGGAGACAGAAGGACGGACGCAGCCGCGTTTCACGCCGCTGGCCCCACTCATTCTCCCTTTTCCCGAAAAGGACACACCCAGTGCACTCAGCCCGTCGTTGAGAGCGCTCAGCCAGTCGCAGCTTACTGTCTTCTACTTCTCTCATTGCCAAGATGCTCCAGATCAAGAAGCTCATCACCATCGCCATCGTGCTCGGTGCCGCCGTGTTGACCGACAGCGTCTCCTTCGCCCAGGACAACACCGAGATCTCCCTTGGCACTGATCCGTTGCCTACGCCAATCGAGGCCCCTGAGATGACCCAGACGGTGACATTGGCCTCCTCAGCTTCGTCGGGCACAGGCTCGTCGGGTGGTGCACCACGTGGAGGCAGCTACAGCACGCCGACGACGGCTGACCCAGAAGCTGGATCAGGCTACACCGAGACAGAGACACCGTGCCCAAGCTCGTCGACCGGCTCGGTCGAGGCTGGCAACGAAGGCGAGTACACCGATGTCGGTGAACCTGTGAGTCAAGCCCCTGCGACTCCTTGCCCAAGCACGGACGCTTCTTCAAAGTCTGGCAGCCACTACGGTACTCCAGGCTCGCCGACCGAGTCGGGGCCTGCCAATGAGTATGATGACGAGCCATGCACGCCTCTTCCGCTTGCTACTGCGCCAGCTCCTGCTCCAAGATCGTACGATTCGGTACCAACGTCTGCTCCTTCGACGAGTGGTCCTACTGAGTCTGGCCCAGCTTACGGCTCGGATTCAACGCCTGTGCCAACGACAGAAGCCCCAGTTGTGTCGACCCCAGAGGCTCCTTCGTCGTACGGATCTACGCCTGCTGGAACTGGACCAACTGAGTCTGCTCCAGCTGAAACGACCCCTGAGCCGACGACCAAGGAGCCATGCCGTTACCCACTGAAGCCGGAATCGCCAGTGGTCACGACTGCGGCGCCAAATCCAGCTGGCCCTACTGAGGCCGGTGAAGCGTCACCTCCGACCTACGGCTCCACACCTTCCGAGACTGCTCCTGAGGCTGTGTACGAGCCAGGTAAAGTTGAAGACGCACCATCTGGAGACGCGCCTGCTGCGTTTGCGACGCCAGCTCCAACGTCCAAGAAGCCATGCCGCTACCCTATCAAGACGGAGGCGCCAACTTCCCAGGAAAACGCTGAAGCGCCTAGTCCAAATGCCTACGGCTCTGTGCCAGGACCTTCTACTGTTGGCACAACAGAGTCGACGCCTGCTGGACCATCTGATGCGCCAGCTACCAATGCCCCTGCACCAGCGTACGGAGGATCGCCAACTACTGATGCTCCGACATACGGATTGCCAGCGACCGAGGCTCCAGCCCCTGGCCCTCCAGGTAACGGCTCGCCAGCAACTGATGCTCCAGTGGTCGGCGCGACTGGCCCAACGGAGACCGGGCCAGCTACAAGTCCTTCGGGATCGTCGAACCCGTGCGACAAGGTGAAGCTTCGTCCATACCCAGTGGAACCTGCTCCTAGTGCTGACCAGCCAACCCAGGCCCCAGCCTACGGAAACCCAGCCCCAGCAGCTGAGGCTCCAGCCACCGGTTCGAACGAGAGCACTCCTGCTCCAGCCTACGGATCGACCGAGAACGGCTCTGCCCCAGCAGATACTCTCGCCCCTGAGACTGAAGCGCCGACTCCGTCCACGACCACGCCGTGCCCAACCACTGCTAAGACTGAGAGTGAGGCCGCGTCTGATGCTACCACCGAGGCCCCAAAGAAGGAGTACACGCCAAGCACAGAAGCTCCTGAGGTGACTACGGAAGCTCCAAAGAGTGAGTACACCTCAGCACCAACCACAGAGGCTCCTACGGACCTGGCTCCTTCGAGTGCTTACGGATCTGCTCCAGCCATTCAGGCTCCTGCTGGCTCGTACACGTCGGCGCCAGCGTCGGCCACCCAGGCTCCGACGACCACGGCTCCGGCCACGACGACTGAGGCCCCTGCGACGACGGAACCCCTTGCTGAGCCAGTGGACTTTGTGCTTGACGAGCCAGCGAACGGACGTCGCTTCCTCCGCGCCTAACCGGTCTGCGTGGATATAGAGGGGATCTGTGTGTCTCCTGCGTGTGGTGTGGCTTTTGCACTTCATATCCCTGCGTGTAGCTAGCTTTTCATTCGACTTCGTGCGCATTGGGTGAGATAAACCTTTCGGTGGTGAATGTAGCCATGTTTTACGTATTATCCGTATCTAACATTTATTCACCCATATCTAACATCGCGATGACTGACCTCCAGATAACCACATAAGTGTTTGTACACTTACTTCAGAAAGCATACGCAACAAACTTTTGTGTTTCCCAGAACGACCGTTGACGTCATCACGATGAACCGACACGAATGATCCTCGTCGACTGACGTGGTCTCAGTTCGCTCTCGTCCATGCCGTCGGCCAGCTACCGCACGCTTGAGCTGACGCTGCTCGCAGCTCTCGCCAGTCGCCTCGTGTTGCTGGAGCGCTGGAGTGCCGCGGATCTCGCGCTCGACCCTGCGTTGTATCGGTATGCAACCGTTGGATCCGGAGTGCTCTGTGTCCTTCTCCTCAGACTCCACCACTGGCGTCGAGAACTCTTGGTCACGTATGTCGCAGTGGCTCTCTACGTCGTGTCCCAAGTCGCTGCGGCAACCGCCACGACGCCTACGCTGCTGACGTCGTCGTGGGTCCCATCGCCGAGTGTCCAGTTCTACTTCTCGGTCTTCGCTATCATGTTCGGTTTCTTGATGTCAGCCGTGTTCCCTCTTGCTGACCTGGCGACTGTGCACGGCGTGTATCGCACCATCGGCTGCCATACAGGACGCTACGGTGGTGTGGAATGCCGTATCTTTTACCCCTCGTCCAAGGAACCATCGCCATTGGGCGCCAAAGGCCGCGTGCCGTATCTCTACCATGGCGAGCATCTTGCCAAGGGCTTGAACGTCTTCAGCAAGGTCCCCGTGTGGTTCTTCAACAACTTTCGCAACGCGTATCTCGCGGCGATCGAGGACGCTCCGCTTGCTACGCCAGAGAAGGAAGAAGGATGGCCACTGGTGATCTTTAGTCACGGTCTGGCTGGATCTCTTGAGCTCTACTCCGTTGTCAACCAACAGGTCGCGAGCGAAGGCAACATTGTCGTTGTCGTGAACCACTGCGATGGCTCGGCCAGTGTCGCGCGGCCTGATGACAATCGCGTGGAATACTACCAGCGAATCACCCCCGAGGTCATGCGCAATGAGAATGGCGAGGGCTTCCGCTTCCGAAACAACCAGCTGCGTCATCGCGTCCAAGAAATCCGTCGCGTACTCAATGTTGTCAGCGAATGTGCGCGTGAGGAAGATACCACGGGCCACCCTGTGCTGAGCCGCGCAGACCTCGACAGTGTCCATGTCATGGGTCATTCGTTCGGTGCCGCCACAGCGCTAACTGCCGCGCATGTCGACGAGCGATTCCGCACTGCGGTGCTGCTCGATGCCTGGATGGAACCAGTGAGTCCCGACGTCCTCAAGGGTCTTGGAGCACGTATCCCAGTACTTCATCTCATCTCAGACCATTTTGCCAACTGGAAACCGAACTTTGAGAGCACAAAAGCCCATTTCCAAGGCTGCACGCACCCTCACAGTCGTTTGTTGGTCGTCCGAGGCATGCGCCACAACAATTTCAGTGACTTGCCGCTCTTCTCGCCGTCCGTGAACCGCCTGATGAAGCTAGCAGGTGACATTGATCCGCGATACGCATTGCGACTCGTTGGTGAACTGAGTGCGGCGTTTGTGCGCGGCACCTTTGATACCACGCTCTCAGAGTTCCCAGAGGTGGTGGATGCAGAGTAATAGAACAACGCATACGTTTTTACAGCTAATGCGACTTCATTGTTGGTTTTATATACACACGTCCTCATCGTTCACTACTACCTAGAGGCAGACGGATGCGGGGCTTCTTTCGCCGGTGCATCGACTTGCTGTCTTGATCACATTACATCACGTACTAGGCTTACTCGCTGACCGAGTTACCAGTCGAGTGCGAGTGACGGAGCTTGCCCGTCTCGGCACCATGGTAGGCTGGGCTGCTCTCGAGCACCTCAGGCATGAGGTCATTGTCGCGGTTGCCGCCGAAGAGGGCGTTCTTCACGTCCACACTCAAGCTGAGCACGACTGGGAGCAACACCATACCGTTGAGCACACCACAGAGCACGACCGTCATGTACATGCGGAAGTAGTACTTCTGGAAGATGCGCGAGTCGGCCAGGGTCAAGGCACTGAGACCGACGACCTTGGTGATCGTGATACCGAACAACACGGACGTGAGCACCTTACGAAGGGCGATCTTGGCACGCTGGTCACCAGAGCCGCTGGACTTTGCGAACATACGCACGTAGTGACCGCAGAACTCGACGGAGATACCCGCGGCAATGATCAAGTTGACCATCGAGAGACCGTTGAGCATGATGTCGTTCGGATGCATCAAACCCATAACCTGCACGACGATATTGATGGCTGCGAGTGCCACAACCAATGGGAAGAAGAGGCTCCAGAAGTAGATCACGTGAATGACAAAGATGGCCACGATAGCGAGACCCACGAGCGTGTACGTGTCCTTGACGACAGTCAAGTACTGGTCAAAGAAGACAAACGAGATCGAGTATACCCACACGTCAATGCCGGTCTTGTCGCTGATCCACTGAGCAGCACGACGACCCTGAGCGTACGAGTCGATGTAGTCTTGCTGCTTTGGGTTGGCCGTCGAGACAACCATGTACGAGAAAGCAGACACCTGCTTACCGTAGCCGGTGCTGTTCATCACTACCTGTGGCGAGTCGTCCTTCACGACTGGAATTGGCTTCTGGTCGATACTGAACTGACCACGGTAGATCGAACCACCACCGTACGAGCACAAGGAGCCGGCACTGGCCGTCGAGAACATGCTGAAGAGCGACATGAACGATTCCTTTGGCACTGGAGGCACAGTCGTCGCCATACACGTCGATTCCTGCTTACGCGCGTTCGTATACGTGATGTTGTCGGCTTGGATTGGGATGTACGCCTTCTTCGAGTCAATACGACAGCACTCGTTGTCCGGGTTCGAGAAGCCCCAGAAGTCATCGACCCACGAGTACGTCACACCCTTGGCAATGTGCGTGACACTTCCGTTCATTGAGTTGGCGAGAGCCTCCATGATCTTTGGAATGGCGAAGTCTTCACAGAAATCCTTGGACTTGCAGAACTTGGCCAAGACGTTCTGGTCGTAGAGATCGAAAGCCTTTGGGTTGCGACCGTAGCCACCTTCGACGACGAAGAAGAATGGTGGACCAGTAGCGAGGTATTCGTCGAGCGTGTTGAAGTAGTCGGTCATGTACGAGTCCGAAGGCATCGACTCAGCCTGAGGCAAACCGTGCTTGAGATCTTCAATCGAGACAATCGAGACGCACGTCCACGCCAAGAAAGCGAGCAAGACAAAAAGCTTGACAAGTGGAGCCGACAAGATTCGGCAGTAGAAGTCGATGCAACGATCGAAGAAGTGCGAGGCACTGTACTGGTGGCTGTCAACCATACCAACACCATCATCAGGAGTCTTTGGGTCAACCATGATGACAGGTTCAGAGTGGGAAGGACCACCGGTGACACAGCACACGATGTCGTACTTGCCCTTGAGCTCACGACGCTTGTCAAAGGTCATGATCGCCAAAAGCAACGTCATCTGCAGCACCCAGTTGATTGCAACGGCGACACATGAGAACGCAGCGAACCAGAGCACAGCTGGCATAGGACTGATACAGCCGAAGGAGAAAGCAATCGCCTCAGCCAATGAAGCCATAAAGATACTTGGGCCGATGTAGCCCACACCTTCCGAGACGATAGTGGCAGCCGCGAGATCAACAGCCTTAGGATCCGTCAAGTCCTGGAAGAGCGCAGGCTGCTCACGACGCAACTGCAGCTGCTTCTGGTCCATGGCGTGCACCAACAAGAAAATGTTGTCGACACCAATAGCCAACGTCAAGAATGGCACGACTTCCATGATAACCAACTGGAGCTTGGCACCACCCCACATGAAGAGACCAATTGTCGAGGCGACAGCGAGCATGATACAAATAATACCGAGGAAACCCACGACGATCTTGGACGTCTGGAAGAAGCTCTTGTTGAACGTCCAACGGTTGATACCGAGCGAGACGTAGATGATCATCAACGAGTAACTGAGAGCGACTGGGAGGATATCACCGCTGGATTCACGCTCGATTTCGTCCTGAATCGACGTTTCGGCCTGGAAGAACAAGTTGAAGAGCTCGTTCTCGGCGTTCAGCTTCTTCAGGAGAAGAATGTAGTCACGCTCCCACTGGACGGCAGGCTCGTTATCTTCCTTCTCGTAGTAGTTGTACACCAAAGCAGTGGACACCAAAGCCTTGGACAGAGCGTAGGACGTCGTGTTCTTGTCAGCTCCTTCCGGCGAACCACCAAGGTACGTGTTGTACAAGTTCATTGGCGAACCGAAAGCCGACAAGCACGGACAGTCGGTCAACGACTCAGGGATCGTCTCCTTCTCTCCCAACTTGGCTTCCAATTGACGACAGGTCTGGAGATCGGCGTTCGCAGGCGAGTACATACAGTTGCTAAAGTGCGTCATAGCGAGACCGTACTTGTCGTAGAACTCAAAGTGGTCCAGGCGGTTTTGGAAGTACTGGGTGATCGAGTTAACCGTGCACTCAGTTCCGGTCGCCTTCCAACAAATGTCGTGCAAGGTAACGCGCTGTGGGAACGAACCAGTAGCCGGGCCAGACGTGAGGTTGGCGACTTCTTCCTGGATACGGATAGCTTCACGAAGGTATTCCTTACGGCCAATGATACCACCATCCTTTGGAACCATGATGACCTGTTCCGAACGGTAGAACGGCATGAAGAGCTCACCGTAACGATCACGCTCACGGAATGGACGACTCGTTTCCGAGACCCACAACTTCACAGGGTCAGTCTCAACCTCAAGCTGTATGCAGCCGAGGGCACAGGCAATCACGACAATGAGGACGAGGATCACAGTGAAAATTGGGCGCTTGCCAGTGGCAAGGAAGAAACCCCAGCGCTTCAAAGTCTTCGCGACGAGGTCATCCACCCAACTCAAGCGAGTTTCCTCCTGGTAACCCGCAGCATAGCGGGCGTCGATGTGCACAACGCTCGCGGAAGTGTTGGCGTACTTGCGGCGACGAATAGAGGCAAACAAGAACGCAGCAATGAGCAGAAGGGCGATCACACCACCCACGATGGAGACAACGTAGTTGAGCGTCGTGAAGTCAGTCTCGGTAAGGTTGGCGGCCATGAACTCCATGAAAGGAACCCACTTGGCGTCGAGCGTCTCGACCTTCTCCTTGGCTGAAGTGTCGGAACGAACAGCACCGTAGCATGACTCAGTGTACCCACGCTTGTCACTGGCGTCGACGGCACATACGGAACCACAGACTCCAACACACGAGCGAAGACGATCGTCCATAGGCTTGTAGCAGTCCGAGTCGTCCGAGCCACAGGCACAGATCTTCTCCTTCTGTTCTTCCTCCGAGAGCTGGTCGATCGTCTTGAAGTTGATCTGAACTGGCGAACCGAGCGAGTTGAACTTGTACTCACCCATAAAGTCGAGAAGGCCGTGGCCATCAGTACAGTTCTGGGATGGGTTACAGAGCAAGGAAAACGAGCTGTCGGCTTCACAGTAGTCATAGATGTCACGAATCCAGTCGTCGCCGACGTAGTACGTCATCTCCTCAACGGCTGGGAAGACTTCGATCAGATGGTCTTCGTCACCGGCCATGATACGGACTTGGGTGACCTCGAGGTACTCACTGTTGCTTGGGTTACATGCCATCTGACAGAAGACGTTACGCAGGTTCTCCTTGCACGACGTACAGAGACCTGGAATCATCTTCACCTGGGTCTGGAGACCGATGTACTGGCTCTCCGTGCAGCACAAGTAGTCCTGGCCCTGCTGAATAGTCTCGTTGTACAAGATCGGACAGTCGAGTTGGAACTGTTCCTTGGTGGTCGCGTTCCATTCGGAAAACTTGTTCTTGAAGCCCTTCTCGTACGCTTCTTCCGTGCCGATTGGCAGATAACGGTTTGGCAGCGCAGCCGACGCACTCGACAAGCCGGTCACGTAAGCCGCATCGAACGACGCGCACTGGTTCTTGCCGCGCTTGTGCTCGCCGAATAATTCTGAGCGTTCCATCGGGTTGTTGATACATTGCTTTTCCTTGGAGTACTTGCACTCGGTCATACTGGCAGACAACCCGGCGATCACAGTGGCGTTACCCTGAAGCGTGAATGGGACATCGGCCTTGATGGCCATAGCCGTTGGCGCCAACGACGACATCATGAGCAACGACGTGCACAGCGAGCGCGTCGTCAAACCCTTGCCACTGGTCTTCACACCCGAGTTGGAGCTCTTGAGCTGCAGCATCAGAGCACCGATGAACACCACGGACGTGGCCAGCGCCACCGTGTGGATCCAGTTGAAAAACACGACCGTAAGCTCGGCGAAAGTCGTCTCGAGCAATGCGCGGAACGCCGGCGTGCTGAGTGCACAGCACACAGCAACGAACGTCCACATGCTCGTCTCCCTTGGTCGGTAAAAGGTCAAGTGACTGAGTGAGTGACGCTGGGGGAAGCGGATGCGCTGCAAAGAGCGAGAGCGCTCACGCCCTAGCAAGGCAACGATCGGCCGATGGATGGGCGCGGTCGGACCCATCTCTTGACCTGCTTGGGCATCGGATCAGATCCCATGGATCTGATTCCAGTCATCTGATTGGCTCTTTTAAGCATTTCAGCCAATCAATGGCTTGACAACGGTGAATAGGGCAAGTCAACACAGGTGCAAGCGACGGGCCATGGCGACGTGATGCCTCGTGGGCCTCCTCCTGAACCACGAACCTCCGGATCGACCTGGAAGGCAACACCGTTTGTCGCAGCCGGATCTTTACCTCGCCTAATAGGTTGACCTGTCACCGAGATGGATGCTGGCCAGCTCAAAGGGATCGAAAAGGCCGGTTCGAGGGCTTCTGGACGCCAAGAAACTCCCGGATCCCCACGAGAAAAGAGAGCAGGATGGAACCGCAGTTGACACTTCTACGGTGGCGGATCTCACTCACCCACTTTACAGTCAGTTCAGTATACAGTAGCCTTGATTCTGAGAATTTCCTATCGCGATCTCGTATGACAGCGGCGATCGAGTCCTGCGTGGCACAACTCTAAAAGAATACTGACCGTAGAAGCCGGGAAGGAGTGGACCGCGTCCAGGCTGGACCGTTCTGGCAAGGACAAAGTGCTCCTTGCAACACCAAGCGAAAGCAAATGCGAGAAATGAATACCCGATGAACTCTCCGGAAGAATCCTCGCGAGAACATCAGAGAACTCACTTGTATTGTGATACCCTGTCTAATCCCTTCTTGTGTTGTCTCGAATGGTGAGGATGGCATCACTCACGTGGCGTCAAGCCATCATCCGCAGAAGTCGAAGGATCACATAGAACACCACCCATCCACAGGTGGCTGATGATGCACGAGGGTCGTGCGTCTAATCACAATCCTCGATATGTTCTGTCAGGTCTTGGCAGGCCTCAGAGTCTGCTTGTGACCCACAGACACGAACACTGTCAATAGGTTACCCGCCGAGTCATCTCCTGTCCATTCGATTGCCATCAGGCATGAAACTTTTCCGCTAAAGAAAAGACATTCCAAGGGATACGTTCCCTTTGCTTTTCCAAATTGCACTTCCTGTCACATGAAATCTAGTTGCTTTGCTGCAACAAAGCCCTCATCTTGAGTCCTGCAACGAGAGAGCCCTGTTGAGGTGGCCTGGTGAGCATGTAGCCATGTGCCACACGTCAAAATGTAGGACGGCATCTGGCCTGCTCCTAGCGAAAGCACGGAAGAAATGCGACATGCGTACAGGCGCATGTCGTGATGCCACGGCATCACATCACCAGTAGACCAGCGGCGTCAACATTCACGGTAGTCAACATGGCGTTAGAGACCAGCCACTGGTTGGTCTCTAACGCATCTCTAACGCCATGTTGACATCTGTGAAAGGTGATGCCAGGATCGTGCCGCAATCAACCGGGGGAGAAACCACCTCCATACAAGGATCCTATATAATCCCACTTGGTTATTTGCGACCTCTTGAGAACTCTCAACGGACGCCAAGCGCCATGTGGGTGTTCGCCACGGTTTGCTGTGCCCTCAGCATGCCAGGGTTCCGCTCCGCTCTCGAAGCGTTGTTCGCGGAACTCACTGTGATCTTTCTCAATCAAATCCACGCCGTCGCCGTCGCGACCTGTCTGGTCTTCGTGGCTGCCGTGGCACTTGAGCTCCAGCCCCGCGATGTCTCCAACAAGCTCTCGTCCTCGTCAGTCGCGCGTCGTCCATCTCTCTGGACGTCGCTCATCCTTGTCTCGAGTGTATTGCCTCTGAGTATGGCGACGTCGACGGGACATGTGACGCGCCAGTTGGCCAACTCGAGTGTCCCTTTCTCGCTCGCGGATGATCCGCTCGCGGTCATCAAGTTGCGGTTGAATCTCACCATGTGCAAGCACTCCAAGGTGAAGGAGTGTATTGACAACCCGATGGAACGCTCCGAGTTTGGTGAGTACAAGCGCGGCAAGGGCCAGTGTGTCACCTTCGGCTCGGCCTATGTCGAAGGGATCACGAGCTCGGTCGCTGCCATTCCCAACCAGTACGTCCCCATCAGTCTGGAAGAAGGCTACGAGAAGGGTGGCAATAACAAGTTTTCGGAGTGGAGCAAGACGAATCAGGAACAGTTCCAGCTCGACTGTCCAATCCTGTACAACGAAACTATTCAGCAGGGTCAGGACTACTTGTGTTGCACGGAGAACCAATATCTGAGTCTTCAGAACCAGGTGAAGATGATCCCAGGTCTTTGTACGTCGTGCAAGGAGAACTTGCGTAACGTGCACTGTCAGATGGCGTGTAACCCCAGTAACAGTATGTTCCTCGAGATCAATCAAGTTCGTATCATGAACGGAGACGACGACCATAAGGATGAAATCTTCCCAGCCATTGAAGACCTCACGTACTACCTGGGCAATGACTGGATCCGTGACATTTACGACTTCTGCGAAGCCGACAGCTCGTTCTCGTTGCTGTGTAACCCACTGCAGAACTGTACTGACGGCCACGGCCTTCTCGACTTCATGGGCGAGTACAAGTTCAACTCGCTCGGCTCCCCACTTCAGATCAACTACCGAACGATGGATCAGTTCCCAGAAGCCCAGCAGAAGGAGCTCTTTTGTCCTTGTGATGAGACCAACGGAACCACGTGCTACACACCGATGGATGATCGTCTTCGCTCGTGTGTTGGCGTGTGTGGCTCAGTGTGTGCTGTCGACGCAAATGATCAACGTACATATACGCAGTCGTGTTATGGTGCAGTCCGTGCGACAGAGAACACCTCCAACAAGACCACCTCGCTCGACGCCAAGTGGACTGACTTCGAACAGTACCTGGCGGAAAATCTGGAGCGCACGGACTTTGGTACGCTCACGGTTGTCGTCTCGGTGGTCGGCGGTATCATCGCTGTGATCCTCATTGCTTGCTTCATCTATGCGGCGTTCCGCCAGCGTAAACAAGCAGTTGCTGGTCTCTCGACGACAAATTCTAGTGCTCCTGTGGCTGATCGTCGCCTCAGTTGGACGGATGAGTTTGTCTCGACCAAGCTCAAGGCCTGGAGTCTCTATCTCGCGTCTGGCAAGCGTCCTTTTGTGATCATGGCGACTATGTTGATCATTGCCATTGTGTGCACTCTGGGTTTGACCCGTCTCAACATTGAGACGGACCCTGTGCGACTCTGGGTCTCCACGTCGAGTCGTCCCTACAAGGAACGCGACCGCTTCGGTGAGTTATTCATGCCTTTCTATCGAGCGGAACAGGTGATCATGATCCCCAAGGACGAAGGTATCATTGGACGCAAGGAGTATATTCGCGAAGCTATCCGTGTGCAACAGGCTTTCACCAGTGTGACCTACGGACCTGCGGACGGCACGTATCCAGAACGTGTGCGTCTCGAAGACATTTGCTGGAAAGCCACAGGCACGGCTTGTACGGTCAACTCGATCACTCAGTACTTCCAGAACCGGTTGGATCACTTCGACTTCTACGACAAGTACGACCTCGCCATGACGCACTTCAGCAACTGCATCTACTCGCCTGCGAACGCTGATCTCCAAACCTGTCGTCAACTGGAAGCCAAGTTGGGAACTAACGAGACGATCCCTGAGTCATTGACTGACTGCCCGTGCTTGTCGGACTTTGGCTCGCCGATGAACGTGTACAACACTTATCTCGGTGGCTTCCCAGCTGAGGCCAAGAAGAACACGTCCCTCTACACCCAAGCCAAAGCATTTGTCGTCTCGGCCTTGGTCTACAACTACTACGAAGACGAGAAGAACGAGCCAGCCGTCAACTGGGAGCGCGAGTACATCAAGCTCTTGAAGCAGCTAAATGACGAGAGTGAGTTGTTCAACTTGTTCTTCCAGGCTGAAATCTCCGTTCAAGACGAAATTGAGCGCGAGTCGAGTGGTGATATCGCACCGGTGGCTTTGAGTTATGCACTGATGATCGTGTATGTGTCGCTTGGCATCAACCGCTGGTCGTTCAAGAAGAGCTTCTTCCAGACCTCCAAGATCGCTGTGGGATTCTTGGGTATCTTGTCCATTCTTTTGGCTGTGACGTGTACCATCGGCTTCTTCTCGTGGTGTGGTGCCAAGGTGCAGCTTGTGATTATGGAGGTCGTCCCGTTCTTGACTCTGGCCATTGGTGTCGACAACATCTTCCTTCTCGTTCACGCGACGGATCACAAGCAACACCAGTTGCTCCGTGAGCAACCTGAGCTCTTCCAGGACTTGAACGACCCAAAGGTCGTTGAGAATGCTGCTGCTGTCATTGTGTCAGAAGGTGTGGGCTACATTGGTCCAAGTATCTTCATGGCGTCGCTTGCCGAGTCGATCGCGTTCGCGTTTGGATGTATCAACCCGATGCCTGCTGTGCTCTGGTTCGCCGCGTTTGCGTGTGTGGCTGTCGCTGTCAACTGGGTGCTGCAGATGACTCTGTTGTTGTCAATCATGACGCTCGACAAGCGTCGTGAACTCAATGGCAAGTACGACATCCTCTGCTGCGTGCGCTCTTCGTCGCCATTGTTGGCAAACCAACCCGTCCTTGTGGTCGACCCTACGACTCCAGCTACTGGTTCAGAGGCTGCATTCATTCACGAGGACTCGAACAGCGCTGTCGTGCACTTTTTCGACCGATGCGTCGACGTGTACACACATTTCCTCTCTCTTCGGCTCGTCAAACTCATTGTGTTGCTGCTGTTCTTGCTTTGGACGTGCATTTCGATCATTTCCATCGAGGATATCAAGCACGGTTTGCCGCAAGCCGAGTCGATGCCATCGGATTCGTACATGATCGACTACTTCAACACCCTCGACACCTACCTCGCGACTGGCCCGCCGTTCTACTTTATCGTGGAAGGTGGCTATGGACGCAACCCAGACGTGTTCGACTTGAACGACCAGTCAGTGCTGGCCAAGTTCTGTCAGTCCAAGGACTTTTGTGACGACTACTCGATCCCAAAGATCATGGAAGCACTGGTGAACGACTTGGACAGCGATATGTCGCACATTGCTGATGGTGTCATGTACTCGTGGGTCGACGACTTTTGGGGTTTTGTGAATCCTGACAGCGAGTGCTGTCGTGTGGACTCCAAGTCCCGCGCCTATCTGCCGATTGAGACTGACAACGCCACGTACTCGGCTGCACGCAAGACGAATCCAACATGTCTGGCGGCGACCGTGCCTCCAGTACCAAAGGAGTCGTTCATGTCGCTCTTCAGCATCTTCTCGACTGCCAGTGCCGGCTCCATGTGCTCGTATGGTGGCGGCTCGATCTACCGTGGTCAACTCAGTATCGACAATCAGCCGATTCCAGTCACGAACGAGTCAAGCCCACAGGTCGTTGTCAACGGCACGGGTTACGGCAAACAGGTCACGGCATTCTCGTACCGTATCTTCTCCACGTCGAACCCAACGCAACAAGACTTTATCGACGCGTACGCGCAGGGTCGTCGTGCCGCTGACTGGATCAGTGAGAAGACAGGCATTGACGTTTGGGTCTACGGCTACACGTTTGTCTTCTTTGACCAGTACTTGAGTGTCGTCAAGGACACGTACACGCTCGTGGGTCTCGCGGTTGTGGCCATCTTTGTCATTCATGCGATCTACTTCGGCAGCCTCTTTTTCCCTTTGGTCGTGGCGCTCGCAGCCGTCAACATCGTCGTGCAGGTCATGGGTTTGATGCATCCGAACGACATCATGCTCAACGGTCTCTCGATGGTCAACTTGATCATTGCTGCGGGTATCTCCGTCGAGTTCTGTGGACACTTCGTGCGCATGTTCGCCAAGGCCAGCGGCACAGGCGATGAACGTACCAAGATCGCTCTTCGTAAGGTGCTCACGTCCGTGTTGTTCGGTATCACGATCACCAAGATCGTCGGTCTCAGTGTCCTCACGCTCGCGGACTCGCGCATCTTCCAGAAGTACTACTTTCGCATGTACATGACGGTCGTGCTCTGTGGTGTGCTCAACGGCATGCTCTTGCTGCCCGTCGTTCTGAGCCTGAGCGTCGACATCAAGAGCTTCTTCGCGAGCAACAAGAGCGAGAAGAACGCTGCGGTCGGCGGCGAAGATGGCACGGTCAGTCCTGCGTACCACGGAGTTGACTCGGCCAAGCACGTTTCCTCCTCGCCATCGACGCGCAACTCTAACAGCGAGTAACGGTGATGCATACAAACAATGCGTAACAAGCGAGATAACAAATCTAAATGGTTGAGTGGAATTCGTTGTCATCTTGACAGAAACGTATCCATTGGTCCTGATCGTGGCTTCTTGGCTTTCTGACCACTCGACACCGTAGCACTGGATGCACCATTCGTACCTTGGGATAAACGGAGGGCGTAGTGAAAATCCGCGTGCTCTTGCTTCGACTCGTATACAAACTTATTGCAAGCGTCGCAAAAGAATGGTGAGGATTCGATCGCCGGTTCATTCTCTACACTTCCCTCTGGCGCAGGTTCCTCGGTACTTGAGCTTCCCTCGTTCGATGGTGCACCGAAGAAGGAGCTGATCTTGCGCTTTTTAGGTGGTGGAATGCTTTGTGAGGTTGTAGGAAGTCGTTCAGTTTCGTGAAACTGGCTTGCTGTGCGTTGTTCACCAGATACCTTGGTAAAGAACGTAGAGATACTTGCTGCGCGGCTGCTCATAGGCATAAAGTCCTTCACGCTGATCGAAAGACTGGAGCACGGAAACATCGAGTCGACGTCGTGCTGTAGTGCAGTCATCGCGCCCTTCACAACGGAGTCGATGGTGGCATCTAAAGCAATTGAAAAGTGCCGAGACTTGGTCTTGGCTCCAACGCGAGTATAATTCACCGAGATCTGCGCCGGGAAACGCTTGTTTTCTGTTTTCTCTTCCTCGCACCGCTCGACGACTTCGTCAGCCAATATCGGCAGCCAGTATTTCAACTGCTCCACGTCTTGAAGCCGGGATTTGTCTTCATATTGCTTGGCTGCCATGAATCCCTTGACATCCGTCTTCATCCCATTAACTGGCTCATCACCATCATCCCCTGTGCAAACGTTTCGCACATACACTGCTGTTTCTCGACCAAGGTGTGCCACTAGATCTTCCATACTACAGGATTCGACAAAGGCACTCATGGTGACGCTCGGCTTCTCCACTGGCACAGCGCCAGTCGGATCCTGTGGAGCTTCTTCGACGGACATGGTATCTTCTCCCTTGATCTTGTAGTAGATATTGACAAGCTGTTTCCCAAGTTTCCCACCGAGTCCGCGGACTTTACGTATTGGAAAGTGGTGCATGAACGGAGGGATAAACCGTGGTGCCAGGATCTGCAAAGCTACGGTCAGTCACCAATCACCATGATACTGCAAATACCACGAGCACACTGACCGTTTGACCGTTCGGCTTGTTCAATGGCGAAGCAAGCTTGGCCACAAGTTTGTTTGTCGCCACACCGACCGAACACGTAAATCCCAACTCATCGAAGATCGTTTGTCGGATCTCTCGTGCAATGGTGGCGCCAACGCACAGCAGACGCTCTTCTTCCGTCAGAGGAAAGGCCGTGAATGTATCCAGGTCAATGTCTTTCCCCACACCGTCCAACGGAGTCACGCCGACGACTTTCGTGTCGCCATTGATTGCATCTGCGCAAAAGTCAGAAGAGATGGAGTCCTACAGCCGTATCAACGCCACTTGTGAGTCTCGCTTACACGGTCATAGGCAATAAATCGTAATACCAATGTCTGAATCCGCTGTAACACCTGTTGCGTGAGGTCAAGATAAGCTTCGTCGATGCTTCCTCGCTCGCATATCGGTGCGAAGCGCCCGAGGATCTCGAAAATCTCTTTGCTTGCCACGCGGTACCGTCGCAGAATGGCTTTCTGGTGCGTTCGGTCGAATGTACTTCCTGGTTTGCGATTCTCACCGAGCGTTTCCACATGTGGCTACAAAGTCGACTTGTCAATCGCTCCGAGAAACACTGATAGACCGACGATACACGCACCAAATGGATCGACGGACATTTCTTCCGCGCTTCTGTGATGTTGTCGCCTGTTACATATCACATATCTTTCATTCTGTCCATGCTCGCAGTACAAAGCCATAAAGACAACGTACCGCGACCGACGCCGAACTTGCGCGCCACGTAGTTGATGGCGAGCAGACTGCCCCACTGCTGCACAGCCACGGGCTGGTCGCGTGGGATGTTGAGACGGCGCTGCTCCACCTGGGCGTAGAAGCAGTCGAGGTCCAGATGCACGATCACGCGCGTCGCGGAGCTCTTCGCGGCAGCCATGGCGCCGAATGGATTGACATGACCGAGTTGCCGCGAAACGGCAAGTGGTCCACACAGGGTACCACATCATGATGTGGGTCGCACGTGTGGAACAGGCATTTGGTGAGTTTGGTGGAGTGAATGAATGAAAGTAAAAGTAAAGCATGATGTGGTAAAAGAGCGAAAAGAGTGGGGCCCTGCCGGAGATCGAATCCGGGACCTCTCGGACCCAAACCGAGAATCATACCACTAGACCACAGGGCCACATTGGAGGACTACACCACAAACTACTATATCAAAATTACAAAACACAAACACACAACAACAACAACACACACGACCTCAAAACTCAAACTCAAAACTCAAAACTCAAAACAACAACAAAAACAACAAAACAACAAAAACAAAAACAACCAACAACCAACAACAACAACAACAACAAACAACAACACACACACGACCTCAAAACTCAAAACAACCAACAACAACAAAAAACGAACCGAACAAACAAACAACAACATGAAAAGGAAAGGAAAGAAAAGAAAAGGAGACCAAGACCGAGACATTAACATCCGAGAAAAAGAGGGAAAGGACACGAAAGGAAACCAAAAAAACGAGAAAAACAAAAACAAACAAACAAACAAACAAACAACAACAACAAAACAAAACAAAACAAAACAAAACAAAACAAAGGAAATGAATACAAAACAAAACAAAAAAAAAAAAAAAAAAAGGAAACGGCCGCAATAACTAAACAAATCATCCCTGCCCTCATACGAATCAAACCAAATCAAATCAGAACATTATATCGATCTGCATTGCACATTGCACATTGCACATTGCACATTGCACATTGCACATTGCACTGACACCGTGAATCGTGTCCTCTCGCTCTCGCTCTCGCAACTAGCTCTTGTTCTTTCTTTTTCTCTCACGCTTTGCTTTTTTTTTGTTTTGTTTTTTCGTTTTTTTTCGTTTTGTTTTGTTTTGTTTTTCGTTTTGTTTTTCGTTTTTTTTTTTTCGTTTTTTTTTTTTTTTTTTTTTGAACCAAAAATTGCGCTCCCTCCGAATGAACAAGAATCTGCATGGAGAACTAAGAGGCACATCCAAGACCAAGTCGCGCGTCACGCCATGAATCCTGCACCAATGGACATGAACATTGGCATACAGCAAGAGGAACAAAAGTTAAATACAAGAGAACAAACGCGAGACCCATAATGGTCGTGTAGAAGGCGCACGTGGTATTGAAAAGTGACGGAAAAGTGACGAAAAACAATAAAGCAAAAACGAGAATCAACAGAAATAAAAAGGACGTGTCCGACATGAAGATGGCGTGCTGTGCAGCGAATACTGCATGGATCCGCATGCAAATTGTCTGGAAGGTGGAGGAACAAAAGACAAAGAAAAGGATGCAAACACGAGAGTTGTAATGGTGATGTAAGAGTGTGTTTGGTGCATAAATTTGGTGGTTGATGTACCGTGAATCCGTGAATGAATGAAAGTAAAAGTAAAGCATGATGTGGTAAAAGAGCGAAAAGAGTGGGGCCCTGCCGGAGATCGAATCCGGGACCTCTCGGACCCAAACCGAGAATCATACCACTAGACCACAGGGCCACATTGGAGGACTACACCACAAACTACTATATCAAAATTACAAAACACAAACACACAACAACAACAACACACACGACCTCAAAACTCAAACTCAAAACTCAAAACTCAAAACAACAACAAAAACAACAAAAACAACAAAAAACAAACAAAAACAAACAACCAACAACCAACAACAACAACACACACACGACCTCAAAACTCAAAACAACCAACAACAACAAAAAACGAACCGAACAAACAAACAACAACATGAAAAGGAAAGGAAAGAAAGAAAAGGAGACCAAGACCGAGACATTAACATCCGAGAAAAAGAGGGAAAGGACACGAAAGGAAACCAAAAAAACGAGAAAAACAAAAACAAACAAACAAACAACAAACAAACAACAACAAAACAAAACAAAACAAAACAAAACAAAACAAAGGAAATGAATACAAAACAAAACAAAAAAAAAAAAAAAAAAAGGAAACGGCCGCAATAACTAAACAAATCATCCCTGCCCTCATATGAATCAAACCAAATCAAATCAGAACATTATATCGATCTGCATTGCACATTGCACATTGCACATTGCACATTGCACATTGCACATTGCACATTGCACTGACACCGTGAATCGTGTCCTCTCGCTCTCGCTCTCGCAACTAGCTCTTGTTCTTTCTTTTTCTCTCACGCTTTGCTTTTTTTTGTTTTGTTTTTTCGTTTTGTTTTTCGTTTTGTTTTTCGTTTTTTTTTCGTTTTTTTTTTTTTTTTTTTTTTTTTTTTTGAACCAAAAATTGCGCTCCCTCCGAATGAACAAGAATCTGCATGGAGAACTAAGAGGCACATCCAAGACCAAGTCGCGCGTCACGCCATGAATCCTGCACCAATGGACATGAACATTGGCATACAGCAAGAGGAACAAAAGTTAAATACAAGAGAACAAACGCGAGACCCATAATGGTCGTGTAGAAGGCGCACGTGGTATTGAAAAGTGACGGAAAAGTGACGAAAAACAATAAAGCAAAAACGAGAATCAACAGAAATAAAAAGGACGTGTCCGACATGAAGATGGCGTGCTGTGCAGCGAATACTGCATGGATCCGCATGCAAATTGTCTGGAAGGTGGAGGAACAAAAGACAAAGAAAAGGATGCAAACACGAGAGTTGTAATGGTGATGTAAGAGTGTGTTTGGTGTATAAATTTGGTGGTTGATGTACCGTGAATCCGTGAATGAATGAAAGTAAAAGTAAAGCATGATGTGGTAAAAGAGCGAAAAGAGTGGGGCCCTGCCGGAGATCGAATCCGGGACCTCTCGGACCCAAACCGAGAATCATACCACTAGACCACAGGGCCACATTGGAGGACTACACCACAAACTACTATATCAAAATTACAAAACACAAACACACAACAACAACAACACACACGACCTCAAAACTCAAACTCAAAACTCAAAACTCAAAACAACAACAAAAACAACAAAAAACAACAAAAACAAAAACAACCAACAAAAACAAAAACAACCAACAACCAACAACAACAACACACACACGACCTCAAAACTCAAAACAACCAACAACAACAAAAAAACGAACCGAACAAACAAACAACAACATGAAAAGGAAAGGAAAGGAGACCAAGACCGAGACATTAACATCCGAGAAAAAGAGGGAAAGGACACGAAAGGAAACCAAAAAAACGAGAAAAACAAAAAAAACAAACAAACAAACAAACAAACAAACAACAACAAAACAACAAACAAAACAAAACAAAACAAAACAAAGGAAATGAATACAAAACAAAACAAAAAAAAAAAAAAAAAAAAAGGAAACGGCCGCAATAACTAAACAAATCATCCCTGCCCTCATATGAATCAAACCAAATCAAATCAGAACATTATATCGATCTGCATTGCACATTGCACATTGCACATTGCACATTGCACATTGCACATTGCACTGACACCGTGAATCGTGTCCTCTCGCTCTCGCTCTCGCAACTAGCTCTTGTTCTTTCTTTTTCTCTCACGCTTTGCTTTTTTTTGTTTTGTTTTTCGTTTTGTTTTTCGTTTTGTTTTTCGTTTTTTTTTCGTTTTTTTTTTTTTTTTTTTTTTTGAACCAAAAATTGCGCTCCCTCCGAATGAACAAGAATCTGCATGGAGAACTAAGAGGCACATCCAAGACCAAGTCGCGCGTCACGCCATGAATCCTGCACCAATGGACATGAACATTGGCATACAGCAAGAGGAACAAAAGTTAAATACAAGAGAACAAACGCGAGACCCATAATGGTCGTGTAGAAGGCGCACGTGGTATTGAAAAGTGACGGAAAAGTGACGAAAAACAATAAAGCAAAAACGAGAATCAACAGAAATAAAAAGGACGTGTCCGACATGAAGATGGCGTGCTGTGCAGCGAATACTGCATGGATCCGCATGCAAATTGTCTGGAAGGTGGAGGAACAAAAGACAAAGAAAAGGATGCAAACACGAGAGTTGTAATGGTGATGTAAGAGTGTGTTTGGTGTATAAATTTGGTGGTTGATGTACCGTGAATCCGTGAATGAATGAAAGTAAAAGTAAAGCATGATGTGGTAAAAGAGCGAAAAGAGTGGGGCCCTGCCGGAGATCGAATCCGGGACCTCTCGGACCCAAACCGAGAATCATACCACTAGACCACAGGGCCACATTGGAGGACTACACCACAAACTACTATATCAAAATTACAAAACACAAACACACAACAACAACAACACACACGACCTCAAAACTCAAACTCAAAACTCAAAACTCAAAACAACAACAAAACAACAACAAAAACAACAAAACAACAACAAAAACAAAAACAACCAACAACCAACAACAACAACACACACACGACCTCAAAACTCAAAACAACCAACAACAACAAAAAACGAACCGAACAAACAAACAACAACATGAAAAGGAAAGGAAAGGAAAGGAGACCAAGACCGAGACATTAACATCCGAGAAAAAGAGGGAAAGGACACGAAAGGAAACCAAAAAAACGAGAAAAACAAAAACAAACAAACAAACAAACAAACAAACAACAACAAAACAAAACAAAACAAAACAAAACAAAACAAAGGAAATGAATACAAAACAAAACAAAAAAAAAAAAAAAAAAAAAAAAAGGAAACGGCCGCAATAACTAAACAAATCATCCCTGCCCTCATATGAATCAAACCAAATCAAATCAGAACATTATATCGATCTGCATTGCACATTGCACATTGCACATTGCACATTGCACATTGCACATTGCACTGACACCGTGAATCGTGTCCTCTCGCTCTCGCTCTCGCAACTAGCTCTTGTTCTTTCTTTTTCTCTCACGCTTTGCTTTTTTTTGTTTTGTTTTTTCGTTTTGTTTTTCGTTTTGTTTTTCGTTTTGTTTTCGTTTTTTTTTCGTTTTTTTTTTTTTTTTTTTGAACCAAAAATTGCGCTCCCTCCGAATGAACAAGAATCTGCATGGAGAACTAAGAGGCACATCCAAGACCAAGTCGCGCGTCACGCCATGAATCCTGCACCAATGGACATGAACATTGGCATACAGCAAGAGGAACAAAAGTTAAATACAAGAGAACAAACGCGAGACCCATAATGGTCGTGTAGAAGGCGCACGTGGTATTGAAAAGTGACGGAAAAGTGACGAAAAACAATAAAGCAAAAACGAGAATCAACAGAAATAAAAAGGACGTGTCCGACATGAAGATGGCGTGCTGTGCAGCGAATACTGCATGGATCCGCATGCAAATTGTCTGGAAGGTGGAGGAACAA
>JAHRIK010000038.1:2500-20000 GCA_020085045.1 Pythium oligandrum | reverse complement strand
TTTTTTTTTTTTTTTTGAACCAAAAATTGCGCTCCCTCCGAATGAACAAGAATCTGCATGGAGAACTAAGAGGCACATCCAAGACCAAGTCGCGCGTCACGCCATGAATCCTGCACCAATGGACATGAACATTGGCATACAGCAAGAGGAACAAAAGTTAAATACAAGAGAACAAACGCGAGACCCATAATGGTCGTGTAGAAGGCGCACGTGGTATTGAAAAGTGACGGAAAAGTGACGAAAAACAATAAAGCAAAAACGAGAATCAACAGAAATAAAAAGGACGTGTCCGACATGAAGATGGCGTGCTGTGCAGCGAATACTGCATGGATCCGCATGCAAATTGTCTGGAAGGTGGAGGAACAAAAGACAAAGAAAAGGATGCAAACACGAGAGTTGTAATGGTGATGTAAGAGTGTGTTTGGTGTATAAATTTGGTGGTTGATGTACCGTGAATCCGTGAATGAATGAAAGTAAAAGTAAAGCATGATGTGGTAAAAGAGCGAAAAGAGTGGGGCCCTGCCGGAGATCGAATCCGGGACCTCTCGGACCCAAACCGAGAATCATACCACTAGACCACAGGGCCACATTGGAGGACTACACCACAAACTACTATATCAAAATTACAAAACACAAACACACAACAACAACAACACACACGACCTCAAAACTCAAACTCAAAACTCAAAACTCAAAACAACAACAAAAACAACAAAAACAACAAAAACAAAAAACAACCAACAAAAACAAAACAACCAACAACCAACAACAACAACACACACACGACCTCAAAACTCAAAACAACCAACAACAACAAAAAACGAACCGAACAAACAAACAACAACATGAAAAGGAAAGGAAAGAAAAGAAAGGAGACCAAGACCGAGACATTAACATCCGAGAAAAAGAGGGAAAGGACACGAAAGGAAACCAAAAAAACGAGAAAAACAAAAACAAACAAACAAACAAACAAACAAACAAACAACAACAAAACAAAACAAAACAAACAAAACAAAGGAAATGAATACAAAACAAAACAAAAAAAAAAAAAAAAAAAAAAAGGAAACGGCCGCAATAACTAAACAAATCATCCCTGCCCTCATATGAATCAAACCAAATCAAATCAGAACATTATATCGATCTGCATTGCACATTGCACATTGCACATTGCACATTGCACATTGCACATTGCACTGACACCGTGAATCGTGTCCTCTCGCTCTCGCTCTCGCAACTAGCTCTTGTTCTTTCTTTTTCTCTCACGCTTTGCTTTTTTTTGTTTTTCGTTTTTTTTTCGTTTTGTTTTTCGTTTTGTTTTCGTTTTTTTTTTTTTTTTTTTTTTTTTTTTTTTTGAACCAAAAATTGCGCTCCCTCCGAATGAACAAGAATCTGCATGGAGAACTAAGAGGCACATCCAAGACCAAGTCGCGCGTCACGCCATGAATCCTGCACCAATGGACATGAACATTGGCATACAGCAAGAGGAACAAAAGTTAAATACAAGAGAACAAACGCGAGACCCATAATGGTCGTGTAGAAGGCGCACGTGGTATTGAAAAGTGACGGAAAAGTGACGAAAAACAATAAAGCAAAAACGAGAATCAACAGAAATAAAAAGGACGTGTCCGACATGAAGATGGCGTGCTGTGCAGCGAATACTGCATGGATCCGCATGCAAATTGTCTGGAAGGTGGAGGAACAAAAGACAAAGAAAAGGATGCAAACACGAGAGTTGTAATGGTGATGTAAGAGTGTGTTTGGTGTATAAATTTGGTGGTTGATGTACCGTGAATCCGTGAATGAATGAAAGTAAAAGTAAAGCATGATGTGGTAAAAGAGCGAAAAGAGTGGGGCCCTGCCGGAGATCGAATCCGGGACCTCTCGGACCCAAACCGAGAATCATACCACTAGACCACAGGGCCACATTGGAGGACTACACCACAAACTACTATATCAAAATTACAAAACACAAACACACAACAACAACAACACACACGACCTCAAAACTCAAACTCAAAACTCAAAACTCAAAACAACAACAAAAACAAAAACAACAAAAACAAAAACAACAACAAAACAAAAAACAACCAACAACCAACAACAACAACACACACACGACCTCAAAACTCAAAACAACCAACAACAACAAAAAACGAACCGAACAAACAAACAACAACATGAAAAGGAAAGGAAAGAAAAGAAAGGAGACCAAGACCGAGACATTAACATCCGAGAAAAAGAGGGAAAGGACACGAAAGGAAACCAAAAAAACGAGAAAAACAAAAACAAACAAACAAACAAACAAACAAACAAACAACAACAAAACAAAACAAAACAAAACAAAACAAAACAAAGGAAATGAATACAAAACAAAACAAAAAAAAAAAAAAAAAAAAAGGAAACGGCCGCAATAACTAAACAAATCATCCCTGCCCTCATATGAATCAAACCAAATCAAATCAGAACATTATATCGATCTGCATTGCACATTGCACATTGCACATTGCACACACATTGTGCACTGATGAATCGTGTCCTCTCGCTCTCGCTCTCGCAACTAGCTCTTGTTCTTTCTTTTTCTCTCACGCTTTGCTTTTTTTGTTTTGTTTTTTCGTTTTGTTTTGTTTTTCGTTTTGTTTTTCGTTTTTTTTTTTTTTTTTTTTTTTTTTTTGAACCAAAAATTGCGCTCCCTCCGAATGAACAAGAATCTGCATGGAGAACTAAGAGGCACATCCAAGACCAAGTCGCGCGTCACGCCATGAATCCTGCACCAATGGACATGAACATTGGCATACAGCAAGAGGAACAAAAGTTAAATACAAGAGAACAAACGCGAGACCCATAATGGTCGTGTAGAAGGCGCACGTGGTATTGAAAAGTGACGGAAAAGTGACGAAAAACAATAAAGCAAAAACGAGAATCAACAGAAATAAAAAGGACGTGTCCGACATGAAGATGGCGTGCTGTGCAGCGAATACTGCATGGATCCGCATGCAAATTGTCTGGAAGGTGGAGGAACAAAAGACAAAGAAAAGGATGCAAACACGAGAGTTGTAATGGTGATGTAAGAGTGTGTTTGGTGTATAAATTTGGTGGTTGATGTACCGTGAATCCGTGAATGAATGAAAGTAAAAGTAAAGCATGATGTGGTAAAAGAGCGAAAAGAGTGGGGCCCTGCCGGAGATCGAATCCGGGACCTCTCGGACCCAAACCGAGAATCATACCACTAGACCACAGGGCCACATTGGAGGACTACACCACAAACTACTATATCAAAATTACAAAACACAAACACACAACAACAACAACACACACGACCTCAAAACTCAAACTCAAAACTCAAAACTCAAAACAACAACAAAAACAACAAAAACAACAAAAACAAAAACAACCAACAAAAACAAAAACAACCAACAACCAACAACAACAACACACACACGACCACAAAACACAAAACAACCAACAACAACAAAAAACGAACCGAACAAACAAACAACAACAAGAAAAGGAAAGGAAAGGAGACCAAGACCGAGACATTAACATCCGAGAAAAAGAGGGAAAGGACACGAAAGGAAACCAAAAAAACGAGAAAAACAAAAACAAACAAACAAACAAACAAACAAACACACAAACAACAACAAAACAACAACAAAACAACAACAAAACAAAACAAAGAAAATGAATACAAACAAAACAAAAAAAAAAACAAAAAAAAAAGGAAACGGCCGCAATAACTAAACAAATCATCCCTGCCCTCATATGAATCAAACCAAATCAAATCAGAACATTATATCGATCTGCATTGCACATTGCACATTGCACATTGCACATTGCACATTGCACATTGCACTGACACCGTGAATCGTGTCCTCTCGCTCTCGCTCTCGCAACTAGCTCTTGTTCTTTCTTTTTCTCTCACGCTTTGCTTTTTTTTGTTTTTTTTTTTCGTTTTGTTTTTTTTTGTTTTCGTTTTGTTTTCGTTTTTTTTTTTTTTTTTTTTTTTGAAACCAAAAATTGCGCTCCCTCCGAATGAACAAGAATCTGCATGGAGAACTAAGAGGCACATCCAAGACCAAGTCGCGCGTCACGCCATGAATCCTGCACCAATGGACATGAACATTGGCATACAGCAAGAGGAACAAAAGTTAAATACAAGAGAACAAACGCGAGACCCATAATGGTCGTGTAGAAGGCGCACGTGGTATTGAAAAGTGACGGAAAAGTGACGAAAAACAATAAAGCAAAAACGAGAATCAACAGAAATAAAAAGGACGTGTCCGACATGAAGATGGCGTGCTGTGCAGCGAATACTGCATGGATCCGCATGCAAATTGTCTGGAAGGTGGAGGAACAAAAGACAAAGAAAAGGATGCAAACACGAGAGTTGTAATGGTGATGTAAGAGTGTGTTTGGTGTATAAATTTGGTGGTTGATGTACCGTGAATCCGTGAATGAATGAAAGTAAAAGTAAAGCATGATGTGGTAAAAGAGCGAAAAGAGTGGGGCCCTGCCGGAGATCGAATCCGGGACCTCTCGGACCCAAACCGAGAATCATACCACTAGACCACAGGGCCACATTGGAGGACTACACCACAAACTACTATATCAAAATTACAAAACACAAACACACAACAACAACAACACACACGACCTCAAAACTCAAACTCAAAACTCAAAACTCAAAAAACAACAAAAACAACAAAAACAAAAACAACAACAACAAAAACAAAACAACCAACAACCAACAACAACAAAACACACACGACCTCAAAACTCAAAACAACCAACAACAACAAAAAACGAACCGAACAAACAAACAACAACATGAAAAGGAAAGGAAAGAAAAGAAAAGGAGACCAAGACCGAGACATTAACATCCGAGAAAAAGAGGGAAAGGACACGAAAGGAAACCAAAAAAACGAGAAAAACAAAAACAAACAAACAAACAAACAAACAAACAACAACAAAACAAAACAAAACAAAACAAAACAAAACAAAGGAAATGAATACAAAACAAAACAAAAAAAAAAAAAAAAAAAAAAAAGGAAACGGCCGCAATAACTAAACAAATCATCCCTGCCCTCATATGAATCAAACCAAATCAAATCAGAACATTATATCGATCTGCATTGCACATTGCACATTGCACTGACACCGTGAATCGTGTCCTCTCGCTCTCGCTCTCGCAACTAGCTCTTGTTCTTTCTTTTTCTCTCACGCTTTGCTTTTTTTTGTTTTGTTTTTTCGTTTTGTTTTTCGTTTTTTTTCGTTTTGTTTTCGTTTTGTTTTTTTTTTTTTTTTTTTTTTTTGAACCAAAAATTGCGCTCCCTCCGAATGAACAAGAATCTGCATGGAGAACTAAGAGGCACATCCAAGACCAAGTCGCGCGTCACGCCATGAATCCTGCACCAATGGACATGAACATTGGCATACAGCAAGAGGAACAAAAGTTAAATACAAGAGAACAAACGCGAGACCCATAATGGTCGTGTAGAAGGCGCACGTGGTATTGAAAAGTGACGGAAAAGTGACGAAAAACAATAAAGCAAAAACGAGAATCAACAGAAATAAAAAGGACGTGTCCGACATGAAGATGGCGTGCTGTGCAGCGAATACTGCATGGATCCGCATGCAAATTGTCTGGAAGGTGGAGGAACAAAAGACAAAGAAAAGGATGCAAACACGAGAGTTGTAATGGTGATGTAAGAGTGTGTTTGGTGTATAAATTTGGTGGTTGATGTACCGTGAATCCGTGAATGAATGAAAGTAAAAGTAAAGCATGATGTGGTAAAAGAGCGAAAAGAGTGGGGCCCTGCCGGAGATCGAATCCGGGACCTCTCGGACCCAAACCGAGAATCATACCACTAGACCACAGGGCCACATTGGAGGACTACACCACAAACTACTATATCAAAATTACAAAACACAAACACACAACAACAACAACACACACGACCTCAAAACTCAAACTCAAAACTCAAAACTCAAAACAACAACAAAAACAACAAAAACAACAAAAACAAAAACAACCAACAAAAACAAAACAACCAACAACCAACAACAACAACACACACACGACCTCAAAACTCAAAACAACCAACAACAACAAAAAACGAACCGAACAAACAAACAACAACATGAAAAGGAAAGGAAAGAAAGGAGACCAAGACCGAGACATTAACATCCGAGAAAAGAGGGAAAGGACACGAATGAATACAAAACAAACAAAAAAAAAAAAAAAAAAAAAAAAGGAAACGGCCGCAATAACTAAACAAATCATCCCTGCCCTCATATGAATCAAACCAAATCAAATCAGAACATTATATCGATCTGCATTGCACATTGCACATTGCACATTGCACATTGCACATTGCACATTGCACTGACACCGTGAATCGTGTCCTCTCGCTCTCGCTCTCGCAACTAGCTCTTGTTCTTTCTTTTTCTCTCACGCTTTGCTTTTTTTTGTTTTTTTTTTCGTTTTGTTTTTCGTTTTGTTTTTCGTTTTGTTTCGTTTTTTTTCGTTTTTTTTTTTTTTTTTTTTTTTTTTTTTTGAACCAAAAATTGCGCTCCCTCCGAATGAACAAGAATCTGCATGGAGAACTAAGAGGCACATCCAAGACCAAGTCGCGCGTCACGCCATGAATCCTGCACCAATGGACATGAACATTGGCATACAGCAAGAGGAACAAAAGTTAAATACAAGAGAACAAACGCGAGACCCATAATGGTCGTGTAGAAGGCGCACGTGGTATTGAAAAGTGACGGAAAAGTGACGAAAAACAATAAAGCAAAAACGAGAATCAACAGAAATAAAAAGGACGTGTCCGACATGAAGATGGCGTGCTGTGCAGCGAATACTGCATGGATCCGCATGCAAATTGTCTGGAAGGTGGAGGAACAAAAGACAAAGAAAAGGATGCAAACACGAGAGTTGTAATGGTGATGTAAGAGTGTGTTTGGTGTATAAATTTGGTGGTTGATGTACCGTGAATCCGTGAATGAATGAAAGTAAAAGTAAAGCATGATGTGGTAAAAGAGCGAAAAGAGTGGGGCCCTGCCGGAGATCGAATCCGGGACCTCTCGGACCCAAACCGAGAATCATACCACTAGACCACAGGGCCACATTGGAGGACTACACCACAAACTACTATATCAAAATTACAAAACACAAACACACAACAACAACAACACACACGACCTCAAAACTCAAACTCAAAACTCAAAACTCAAAACAACAACAAAAACAACAAAAACAACAAAAACAACAAAAACAAAACAAAAACAAAAACAACAACAACAACCAACAAAACAACAACACAACACACACGACCTCAAAACTCAAAACAACCAACAACAACAAAAAACGAACCGAACAAACAAACAACAACATGAAAAGGAAAGGAAAGGAAAGGAGACCAAGACCGAGACATTAACATCCGAGAAAAAGAGGGAAAGGACACGAAAGGAAACCAAAAAAACGAGAAAAACAAAAACAAACAAACAAACAAACAAACAAACAACAACAAAACAAAACAAAACAAAACAAAACAAAACAAAGGAAATGAATACAAAACAAAACAAAAAAAAAAAAAAAAAAAAAAAAAACGGCCGCAATAACTAAACAAATCATCCCTGCCCTCATATGAATCAAACCAAATCAAATCAGAACATTATATCGATCTGCATTGCACATTGCACATTGCACATTGCACATTGCACATTGCACATTGCACTGACACCGTGAATCGTGTCCTCTCGCTCTCGCTCTCGCAACTAGCTCTTGTTCTTTCTTTTTCTCTCACGCTTTGCTTTTTTTGTTTTTTTTTTTCGTTTTGTTTTTCGTTTTGTTTTTCGTTTTGTTTTCGTTTTTTTTTCGTTTTTTTTTTTTTTTTTTTTTGAACCAAAAATTGCGCTCCCTCCGAATGAACAAGAATCTGCATGGAGAACTAAGAGGCACATCCAAGACCAAGTCGCGCGTCACGCCATGAATCCTGCACCAATGGACATGAACATTGGCATACAGCAAGAGGAACAAAAGTTAAATACAAGAGAACAAACGCGAGACCCATAATGGTCGTGTAGAAGGCGCACGTGGTATTGAAAAGTGACGGAAAAGTGACGAAAAACAATAAAGCAAAAACGAGAATCAACAGAAATAAAAAGGACGTGTCCGACATGAAGATGGCGTGCTGTGCAGCGAATACTGCATGGATCCGCATGCAAATTGTCTGGAAGGTGGAGGAACAAAAGACAAAGAAAAGGATGCAAACACGAGAGTTGTAATGGTGATGTAAGAGTGTGTTTGGTGTATAAATTTGGTGGTTGATGTACCGTGAATCCGTGAATGAATGAAAGTAAAAGTAAAGCATGATGTGGTAAAAGAGCGAAAAGAGTGGGGCCCTGCCGGAGATCGAATCCGGGACCTCTCGGACCCAAACCGAGAATCATACCACTAGACCACAGGGCCACATTGGAGGACTACACCACAAACTACTATATCAAAATTACAAAACACAAACACACAACAACAACAACACACACGACCTCAAAACTCAAACTCAAAACTCAAAACTCAAAACAACAAAAACAACAAAAACAACAAAAACAACAAAAACAAAAACAACCAACAAAAAACAAAAACAACCAACAACCAACAACAACACACACACACGACCTCAAAACTCAAAACAACCAACAACAACAAAAAACGAACCGAACAAACAAACAACAACATGAAAAGGAAAGGAAAGAAAAGAAAAGGAGACCAAGACCGAGACATTAACATCCGAGAAAAAGAGGGAAAGGACACGAAAGGAAACCAAAAAAACGAGAAAAACAAAAACAAACAAACAAACAAACAAACAAAAACAACAACAAAACAAAACAAAACAAAACAAAACAAAACAAAGGAAATGAATACAAAACAAAACAAAAAAAAAAAAAAAAAAAAAAAAGGAAACGGCCGCAATAACTAAACAAATCATCCCTGCCCTCATATGAATCAAACCAAATCAAATCAGAACATTATATCGATCTGCATTGCACATTGCACATTGCACATTGCACATTGCACATTGCACATTGCACTGACACCGTGAATCGTGTCCTCTCGCTCTCGCTCTCGCAACTAGCTCTTGTTCTTTCTTTTTCTCTCACGCTTTGCTTTTTTTTGTTTTGTTTTTTTTTCGTTTTGTTTTCGTTTTGTTTTTCGTTTTGTTTTCGTTTTGTTTTCGTTTTTTTTTTTTTTTTTTTTTTGAACCAAAAATTGCGCTCCCTCCGAATGAACAAGAATCTGCATGGAGAACTAAGAGGCACATCCAAGACCAAGTCGCGCGTCACGCCATGAATCCTGCACCAATGGACATGAACATTGGCATACAGCAAGAGGAACAAAAGTTAAATACAAGAGAACAAACGCGAGACCCATAATGGTCGTGTAGAAGGCGCACGTGGTATTGAAAAGTGACGGAAAAGTGACGAAAAACAATAAAGCAAAAACGAGAATCAACAGAAATAAAAAGGACGTGTCCGACATGAAGATGGCGTGCTGTGCAGCGAATACTGCATGGATCCGCATGCAAATTGTCTGGAAGGTGGAGGAACAAAAGACAAAGAAAAGGATGCAAACACGAGAGTTGTAATGGTGATGTAAGAGTGTGTTTGGTGTATAAATTTGGTGGTTGATGTACCGTGAATCCGTGAATGAATGAAAGTAAAAGTAAAGCATGATGTGGTAAAAGAGCGAAAAGAGTGGGGCCCTGCCGGAGATCGAATCCGGGACCTCTCGGACCCAAACCGAGAATCATACCACTAGACCACAGGGCCACATTGGAGGACTACACCACAAACTACTATATCAAAATTACAAAACACAAACACACAACAACAACAACACACACGACCTCAAAACTCAAACTCAAAACTCAAAACTCAAAACAACAACAAAAACAACAAAAACAACAAAAACAACAAAAACAAAACAAAAACAAAACAACCAAACACAAAACAACCAACAAACAACAACAACACAACAACACGACCTCAAAACTCAAAACAACCAACAACAACAAAAAACGAACCGAACAAACAAACAACAACATGAAAAGGAAAGGAAAGAAAAGAAAAGGAGACCAAGACCGAGACATTAACATCCGAGAAAAAGAGGGAAAGGACACGAAAGGAAACCAAAAAAACGAGAAAAACAAAAACAAACAAACAACACAAACAAACAAACAAACAAACAAACAAAACAAAACAAAACAAAACAAAACAAAGGAAATGAATACAAACAAAACAAAAAAAAAAAAAAAAAAAAAAAAAAGGAAACGGCCGCAATAACTAAACAAATCATCCCTGCCCTCATATGAATCAAACCAAATCAAATCAGAACATTATATCGATCTGCATTGCACATTGCACATTGCACTGACACCGTGAATCGTGTCCTCTCGCTCTCGCTCTCGCAACTAGCTCTTGTTCTTTCTTTTTCTCTCACGCTTTGCTTTTTTTTTTTTTGTTTTTTCGTTTTGTTTTTCGTTTTGTTTTCGTTTTGTTTTCGTTTTTTTTTTTTTTTTTTTTTTTTTTTGAACCAAAAATTGCGCTCCCTCCGAATGAACAAGAATCTGCATGGAGAACTAAGAGGCACATCCAAGACCAAGTCGCGCGTCACGCCATGAATCCTGCACCAATGGACATGAACATTGGCATACAGCAAGAGGAACAAAAGTTAAATACAAGAGAACAAACGCGAGACCCATAATGGTCGTGTAGAAGGCGCACGTGGTATTGAAAAGTGACGGAAAAGTGACGAAAAACAATAAAGCAAAAACGAGAATCAACAGAAATAAAAAGGACGTGTCCGACATGAAGATGGCGTGCTGTGCAGCGAATACTGCATGGATCCGCATGCAAATTGTCTGGAAGGTGGAGGAACAAAAGACAAAGAAAAGGATGCAAACACGAGAGTTGTAATGGTGATGTAAGAGTGTGTTTGGTGTATAAATTTGGTGGTTGATGTACCGTGAATCCGTGAATGAATGAAAGTAAAAGTAAAGCATGATGTGGTAAAAGAGCGAAAAGAGTGGGGCCCTGCCGGAGATCGAATCCGGGACCTCTCGGACCCAAACCGAGAATCATACCACTAGACCACAGGGCCACATTGGAGGACTACACCACAAACTACTATATCAAAATTACAAAACACAAACACACAACAACAACAACACACACGACCTCAAAACTCAAACTCAAAACTCAAAACTCAAAACAACAAAACAACAAAAACAACAAAACAACAAAAACAAAACAACAACAAAAACAAAAACAAAAACAACCAACAACCAACAACAACAACAACACACAACACACACGACCTCAAAACTCAAAACAACCAACAACAACAAAAAACGAACCGAACAAACAAACAACAACATGAAAAGGAAAGGAAAGAAAAGAAAAGGAGACCAAGACCGAGACATTAACATCCGAGAAAAAGAGGGAAAGGACACGAAAGGAAACCAAAAAAACGAGAAAAACAACAAACAAACAAACAAACAAACAAACAAACAACAACAAAACAAAACAAAACAAAACAAACAAAACAAAGGAAATGAATACAAACAAAACAAAAAAAAAAAAAAAAAAAAGGAAACGGCCGCAATAACTAAACAAATCATCCCTGCCCTCATATGAATCAAACCAAATCAAATCAGAACATTATATCGATCTGCATTGCACATTGCACATTGCACTGACACCGTGAATCGTGTCCTCTCGCTCTCGCTCTCGCAACTAGCTCTTGTTCTTTCTTTTTCTCTCACGCTTTGCTTTTTTTTGTTTGTTTTTTCGTTTTGTTTTTTCGTTTTGTTTTTCGTTTTGTTTTCGTTTTTTTTTTGTTTTTTTTTTTTTTTTTTTTTTGAACCAAAAATTGCGCTCCCTCCGAATGAACAAGAATCTGCATGGAGAACTAAGAGGCACATCCAAGACCAAGTCGCGCGTCACGCCATGAATCCTGCACCAATGGACATGAACATTGGCATACAGCAAGAGGAACAAAAGTTAAATACAAGAGAACAAACGCGAGACCCATAATGGTCGTGTAGAAGGCGCACGTGGTATTGAAAAGTGACGGAAAAGTGACGAAAAACAATAAAGCAAAAACGAGAATCAACAGAAATAAAAAGGACGTGTCCGACATGAAGATGGCGTGCTGTGCAGCGAATACTGCATGGATCCGCATGCAAATTGTCTGGAAGGTGGAGGAACAAAAGACAAAGAAAAGGATGCAAACACGAGAGTTGTAATGGTGATGTAAGAGTGTGTTTGGTGTATAAATTTGGTGGTTGATGTACCGTGAATCCGTGAATGAATGAAAGTAAAAGTAAAGCATGATGTGGTAAAAGAGCGAAAAGAGTGGGGCCCTGCCGGAGATCGAATCCGGGACCTCTCGGACCCAAACCGAGAATCATACCACTAGACCACAGGGCCACATTGGAGGACTACACCACAAACTACTATATCAAAATTACAAAACACAAACACACAACAACAACAACACACACGACCTCAAAACTCAAACTCAAAACTCAAAACTCAAAACAACAAAAAAAACAACAAAAACAAAAAAAACAACAAAAAAAAACAACCAACAAAAACAAAAACAACAACAACCAACAACCAACAACAACAACACACACACGACCTCAAAACTCAAAACAACCAACAACAACAAAAAACGAACCGAACAAACAAACAACAACATGAAAAGGAAAGGAAAGAAAAGAAAAGGAGACCAAGACCGAGACATTAACATCCGAGAAAAAGAGGGAAAGGACACGAAAGGAAACCAAAAAAACGAGAAAACCAAAAACAAACAAACAAACAAACAAACAAACAAACAACAACAAAACAAAACAAAACAAAACAAAACAAAACAAAGGAAATGAATAAAAACAAAACAAAAAAAAAAAAAAAAAAAAAAAGGAAACGGCCGCAATAACTAAACAAATCATCCCTGCCCTCATATGAATCAAACCAAATCAAATCAGAACATTATATCGATCTGCATTGCACATTGCACATTGCACATTGCACATTGCACTGTGAATCGTGTCCTCTCGCTCTCGCTCTCGCAACTAGCTCTTGTTCTTTCTTTTTCTCTCACGCTTTGCTTTTTTTGTTTTGTTTTTTCGTTTTGTTTTTTCGTTTTGTTTTTCGTTTTGTTTTCGTTTTTTTTTTTTTTTTTTTTTTTTTTTGAACCAAAAATTGCGCTCCCTCCGAATGAACAAGAATCTGCATGGAGAACTAAGAGGCACATCCAAGACCAAGTCGCGCGTCACGCCATGAATCCTGCACCAATGGACATGAACATTGGCATACAGCAAGAGGAACAAAAGTTAAATACAAGAGAACAAACGCGAGACCCATAATGGTCGTGTAGAAGGCGCACGTGGTATTGAAAAGTGACGGAAAAGTGACGAAAAACAATAAAGCAAAAACGAGAATCAACAGAAATAAAAAGGACGTGTCCGACATGAAGATGGCGTGCTGTGCAGCGAATACTGCATGGATCCGCATGCAAATTGTCTGGAAGGTGGAGGAACAAAAGACAAAGAAAAGGATGCAAACACGAGAGTTGTAATGGTGATGTAAGAGTGTGTTTGGTGTATAAATTTGGTGGTTGATGTACCGTGAATCCGTGAATGAATGAAAGTAAAAGTAAAGCATGATGTGGTAAAAGAGCGAAAAGAGTGGGGCCCTGCCGGAGATCGAATCCGGGACCTCTCGGACCCAAACCGAGAATCATACCACTAGACCACAGGGCCACATTGGAGGACTACACCACAAACTACTATATCAAAATTACAAAACACAAACACACAACAACAACAACACACACGACCTCAAAACTCAAACTCAAAACTCAAAACTCAAAACAACAACAAAAACAACAAAAACAACAAAAACAAAAACAAAAACAAACAACAAAAACAACAACAACCAACAACCAACAACCAACAACAACAACAACACACACACACGACCTCAAAACTCAAAACAACCAACAACAACAAAAAACGAACCGAACAAACAAACAACAACATGAAAAGGAAAGGAAAGGAAAGGAGACCAAGACCGAGACATTAACATCCGAGAAAAAGAGGGAAAGGACACGAAAGGAAACCAAAAAAACGAGAAAAACAAAAACAAACAAACAAACAAACAAACAAACAACAACAAAACAAAACAAAACAAAACAAAACAAAACAAAGGAAATGAATACAAAACAAAACAAAAAAAAAAAAAAAAAAAAAAAAAGGAAACGGCCGCAATAACTAAACAAATCATCCCTGCCCTCATATGAATCAAACCAAATCAAATCAGAACATTATATCGATCTGCATTGCACATTGCACATTGCACATTGCACATTGCACATTGCACTGACACCGTGAATCGTGTCCTCTCGCTCTCGCTCTCGCAACTAGCTCTTGTTCTTTCTTTTTCTCTCTCGCTTTGCTTTTTTTTTGTTTCGTTTTTTCGTTTTGTTTTTCGTTTTGTTTTTCGTTTTTTTTTCGTTTTTTTTTTTTTTTTTTTTTTTTTTTTTTTTTTGAACCAAAAATTGCGCTCCCTCCGAATGAACAAGAATCTGCATGGAGAACTAAGAGGCACATCCAAGACCAAGTCGCGCGTCACGCCATGAATCCTGCACCAATGGACATGAACATTGGCATACAGCAAGAGGAACAAAAGTTAAATACAAGAGAACAAACGCGAGACCCATAATGGTCGTGTAGAAGGCGCACGTGGTATTGAAAAGTGACGGAAAAGTGACGAAAAACAATAAAGCAAAAACGAGAATCAACAGAAATAAAAAGGACGTGTCCGACATGAAGATGGCGTGCTGTGCAGCGAATACTGCATGGATCCGCATGCAAATTGTCTGGAAGGTGGAGGAACAAAAGACAAAGAAAAGGATGCAAACACGAGAGTTGTAATGGTGATGTAAGAGTGTGTTTGGTGCATAAATTTGGTGGTTGATGTACCGTGAATCCGTGAATGAATGAAAGTAAAAGTAAAGCATGATGTGGTAAAAGAGCGAAAAGAGTGGGCCCTGCCGGAGATCGAATCCGGGACCTCTCGGACCCAAACCGAGAATCATACCACTAGACCACAGGGCCACATTGGAGGACTACACCACAAACTACTATATCAAAATTACAAAACACAAACACACAACAACAACAACACACACGACCTCAAAACTCAAACTCAAAACTCAAAACTCAAAACAACAACAAAAACAACAAAAACAACAAAAACAAAAACAACCAACAAAAACAACCAACAACCAACAACCAACAACAACAACACACACACGACCTCAAAACTCAAAACAACCAACAACAACAAAAAACGAACCGAACAAACAAACAACAACATGAAAAGGAAAGGAAAGAAAGGAGACCAAGACCGAGACATTAACATCCGAGAAAAAGAGGGAAAGGACACGAAAGGAAACCAAAAAAACGAGAAAAACAAAAACAAACAAACAAACAAACAAACAAACAAACAACAAAACAAAACAAAACAAAACAAAACAAAACAAAGGAAATGAATACAAAACAAAACAAAACAAAAAAAAAAAAAAAAAAAAAGGAAACGGCCGCAATAACTAAACAAATCATCCCTGCCCTCATATGAATCAAACCAAATCAAATCAGAACATTATATCGATCTGCATTGCACATTGCACATTGCACTGACACCGTGAATCGTGTCCTCTCGCTCTCGCTCTCGCAACTAGCTCTTGTTCTTTCTTTTTCTCTCACGCTTTGCTTTTTTTGTTTCGTTTTTTCGTTTTGTTTTTCGTTTTGTTTTTTCGTTTTGTTTTTCGTTTTTTTTCGTTTTTTTTTTTTTTTTTTTTTTTTTTGAACCAAAAATTGCGCTCCCTCCGAATGAACAAGAATCTGCATGGAGAACTAAGAGGCACATCCAAGACCAAGTCGCGCGTCACGCCATGAATCCTGCACCAATGGACATGAACATTGGCATACAGCAAGAGGAACAAAAGTTAAATACAAGAGAACAAACGCGAGACCCATAATGGTCGTGTAGAAGGCGCACGTGGTATTGAAAGTGACGGAAAAGTGACGAAAAACAATAAAGCAAAAACGAGAATCAACAGAAATAAAAAGGACGTGTCCGACATGAAGATGGCGTGCTGTGCAGCGAATACTGCATGGATCCGCATGCAAATTGTCTGGAAGGTGGAGGAACAAAAGACAAAGAAAAGGATGCAAACACGAGAGTTGTAATGGTGATGTAAGAGTGTGTTTGGTGTATAAATTTGGTGGTTGATGTACCGTGAATCCGTGAATGAATGAAAGTAAAAGTAAAGCATGATGTGGTAAAAGAGCGAAAAGAGTGGGGCCCTGCCGGAGATCGAATCCGGGACCTCTCGGACCCAAACCGAGAATCATACCACTAGACCACAGGGCCACATTGGAGGACTACACCACAAACTACTATATCAAAATTACAAAAACAAACACACAACAACAACAACACACACGACCTCAAAACTCAAACTCAAAACTCAAAACTCAAAACAACAACAAAACAACAAAAACAACAAAAAACAAAAACAACCAACAAAAACAAAAACAACCAACAACAACAACAACAACACACACACGACCTCAAACTCAAAACAACCAACAACAACAAAAAACGAACCGAACAAACAAACAACAACATGAAAAGGAAAGAAAGAAAGGAGACCAAGACCGAGACATTAACATCCGAGAAAAGAGGGAAAGGACACGAAAGGAAACCAAAAAAACGAGAAAAACAAAACAAACAAACAAAAAACAAACAAACAAACAACAACAAAACAAAACAAAACAAAACAAAACAAAACAAAGGAAATGAATACAAAACAAAACAAAAAAAAAAAAAAAAAAAAAAAGGAAACGGCCGCAATAACTAAACAAATCATCCCTGCCCTCATATGAATCAAACCAAATCAAATCAGAACATTATATCGATCATTGCATTGCACATTGCACATTGCACTGACACCGTGAATCGTGTCCTCTCGCTCTCGCTCTCGCAACTAGCTCTTGTTCTTTCTTTTTCTCTCACGCTTTGCTTTTTTTGTTTTGTTTTTTTCGTTTTGTTTTCGTTTTGTTTTTCGTTTTGTTTTCGTTTTTTTTCGTTTTTTTTTTTTTTTTTTTTGAACCAAAAATTGCGCTCCCTCCGAATGAACAAGAATCTGCATGGAGAACTAAGAGGCACATCCAAGACCAAGTCGCGCGTCACGCCATGAATCCTGCACCAATGGACATGAACATTGGCATACAGCAAGAGGAACAAAAGTTAAATACAAGAGAACAAACGCGAGACCCATAATGGTCGTGTAGAAGGCGCACGTGGTATTGAAAAGTGACGGAAAAGTGACGAAAAACAATAAAGCAAAAACGAGAATCAACAGAAA
>JAHRIK010000037.1:172500-177726 GCA_020085045.1 Pythium oligandrum | reverse complement strand
ACCCAAGTACATCAATGCACATGCCTAGATCTTTCTTTCTCCTTATCCTTTCATCTAACCCTGTTTTAGCTCGCTAGTTCATACGGTGCATATTTCTGACATATTCTTACGAATATGCCACACACCTCGTCAAAATCGAGAACCGTTCATGTGTGTCCGACTTCAGGTCGTTTTGGATGTGAAACACGGTCGTTTATATTTTTTAGCTTGTTATTATTATATTTTTCATGTCATGTCGTTTTTGGTTTGGTTTGGTTTGGTTTGGTTTGGTTTGGTTTGGTTTGGTTTTTGGTTTACTTCTTTGATTCCATCTGATTTCAATCGATTGCTCCTTGTCACAATTTCAGTAACGCATCGTCTCTCTCTCTCTCTCTCTCTCTCTCTCTCTCTCTCTCTCTCTCTCTCTCTCTCTCTCTCGTTTTTTTTTTTTTTTTTTTTTTTTTCTCTTTCGATCCATATCCTTCACCCATTGATGACGTTGAAGTGTGCGTTGCCATCAAATCGATGCTCAATCAGCAGGGTCGCAATAACTAAACAAGACCGCAATAACTAAACAAGGCCCCAATAACTAAACAAGGCCCCAATAACTAAACAAGACCCCAATAACTAAACAAGACCCCAATAACTAATAAACAAGGCCGCTACAGCCACAATCAAAACGAAGAAAAAGGGATGGATGGGACGAAGAGAAAGAGAAGAAGAACAACAAAAAAATCACAATATCCATCAGGGATAAACAAAATGAACAGAATAGAAGTGCAGAATGGAGCAATAGGACAAAGAACCAAGAGCCATAGCGAAAAGAGAGTGGAGGAGAATATGAATATGAATATGAATTGGAATAGGAAGATGAAGATGGAAGAAAAGGTGTGTGGTGTGTGGTAAAACGAGCTAAAAAGTATCAAAGAGTACGCGATGCGGGACTCGAACCCGCAACCCCCAGATTCGAAGTCTGATACGCTATCCATTGCGCCAACCGCGCCTCGAAAAAGATACTTCGACGCATTTTACACAACAACCCAAACCCTACGAAACCAAACCACACACACAAAACAATCGACACACAAAACAAACAACCACAAAACCATCCACACTACACACTACACACACCAACAACACATACACACAACATACAACAAATCAACACCAAAACTATGCAAAAAAAACAAAAACAAAAACAAAAAATGAACCAAATGATCCCGACACATACTTAAACACACACACAAATCTACCACCAACCCGTCAAAATACAACACAACAAACATCAATAGCCACCCAAGTACATCAATGCACATGCCTAGATCTTTCTTTCTCCTTATCCTTTCATCTAACCCTGTTTTAGCTCGCTAGTTCATACGGTGCATATTTCTGACATATTCTTACGAATATGCCACACACCTCGTCAAAATCGAGAACCGTTCATGTGTGTCCGACTTCAGGTCGTTTTGGATGTGAAACACGGTCGTTTATATTTTTTAGCTTGTTATTATTATATTTTTCATGTCATGTCATTTCGTTTGGTTTGGTTTGGTTTGGTTTGGTTTGGTTTGGTTTCTTTGATTCCATCTGATTTCAATCGATTGCTCCTTGTCACAATTTCAGTAACGCATCGTCTCTCTCTCTCTCTCTCTCTCTCTCTCTCTCTCTCTCTCTCTCTCTCTCTCTCTCTCTCTCTCTCTCTCTTTTTTTTTTTTTTTTTTTTTTTTTTCATTCTCTTTCGATCCATATCCTTCACCCATTGATGACGTTGAAGTGTGCGTTGCCATCAAATCGATGCTCAATCAGCAGGGTCGCAATAACTAAACAAGACCGCAATAACTAAACAAGGCCCCAATAACTAAACAAGGCCCCAATAACTAAACAAGACCCCAATAACTAAACAAGACCCAATAACTAAACAGGGCCCCAATAACTAAACAAGGCCGCTACAGCCACAATCAAAACGAAGAAAAAGGGATGGATGGGACGAAGAGAAAGAGAAGAAGAACAACAAAAAAATCACAATATCCATCAGGGATAAACAAAATGAACAGAATAGAAGTGCAGAATGGAGCAATAGGACAAAGAACCAAGAGCCATAGCGAAAAGAGAGTGGAGGAGAATATGAATATGAATATGAATTGGAATAGGAAGATGAAGATGGAAGAAAAGGTGTGTGGTGTGTGGTAAAACGAGCTAAAAGTATCAAAGAGTACGCGATGCGGGACTCGAACCCGCAACCCCCAGATTCGAAGTCTGATACGCTATCCATTGCGCCAACCGCGCCTCGAAAAAGATACTTCGACGCATTTTACACAACAACCCAAACCCTACGAAACCAAACCACACACACAAAACAATCGACACACAAAACAAAACAACCCAAAACCATCCACACTACACACTACACACACCAACAACACATACACAACAACATACAACAAATCAACACCAAAAACTATGCAAAAAAAACAAAAACAAAAACAAAAAATGAACCAAATGATCCCGACACATACTTAAACACACACAAAATCTACCACCAACCCGTCAAAATACAACACAACAAACATCACATAGCCACCCAAGTACATCAATGCACATGCCTAGATCTTTCTTTCTCCTTATCCTTTCATCTAACCCTGTTTTAGCTCGCTAGTTCATACGGTGCATATTTCTGACATATTCTTACGAATATGCCACACACCTCGTCAAAATCGAGAACCGTTCATGTGTGTCCGACTTCAGGTCGTTTTGGATGTGAAACACGGTCGTTTATATTTTTTAGCTTGTTATTATTATATTTTTCATGTCATGTCATTTCGTTTGGTTTGGTTTGGTTTGGTTTGGTTTTTTGGTTTGGTTTGGTTTGGTTTACTTTGATTCCATCTGATTTCAATCGATTGCTCCTTGTCACAATTTCAGTAACGCATCGTCTCTCTCTCTCTCTCTCTCTCTCTCTCTCTCTCTCTCTCTCTCTCTCTCTCTCTCTCTCTCTCTCTCTCTCTCTCTCTCTCTCTCTGTTTTTTTTTTTTTTTTTTTTTTTTTTCATTCTCTTTCGATCCATATCCTTCACCCATTGATGACGTTGAAGTGTGCGTTGCCATCAAATCGATGCTCAATCAGCAGGGTCGCAATAACTAAACAAGACCGCAATAACTAAACAAGGCCCCAATAACTAAACAAGGCCCCAATAACTAAACAAGACCCAATAACTAAACAAGACCCCAATAACTAACAAAATACAAGGCCGCTACAGCCACAATCAAAACGAAGAAAAAGGGATGGATGGGACGAAGAGAAAGAGAAGAAGAACAACAAAAAATCACAATATCCATCAGGGATAAACAAAATGAACAGAATAGAAGTGCAGAATGGAGCAATAGGACAAAGAACCAAGAGCCATAGCGAAAAGAGAGTGGAGGAGAATATGAATATGAATATGAATTGGAATAGGAAGATGAAGATGGAAGAAAAGGTGTGTGGTGTGTGGTAAAACGAGCTAAAAAGTATCAAAGAGTACGCGATGCGGGACTCGAACCCGCAACCCCCAGATTCGAAGTCTGATACGCTATCCATTGCGCCAACCGCGCCTCGAAAAAGATACTTCGACGCATTTTACACAACAACCCAAACCCTACGAAACCAAACCACACACACAAAACAATCGACACACAAAACAAAACAACCACAAAACCATCCACACTACACACTACACACCCAACAACACATACACAACAACATACAACAAATCAACACCAAAAACTATGCAAAAAAACAAAAACAAAACAAAAAAATGAACCAAATGATCCCGACACATACTTAAACACACACAAAATCTACCACCAACCCGTCAAAATACAACACAACAAACATCAAATAGCCACCCAAGTACATCAATGCACATGCCTAGATCTTTCTTTCTCCTTATCCTTTCATCTAACCCTGTTTTAGCTCGCTAGTTCATACGGTGCATATTTCTGACATATTCTTACGAATATGCCACACACCTCGTCAAAATCGAGAACCGTTCATGTGTGTCCGACTTCAGGTCGTTTTGGATGTGAAACACGGTCGTTTATATTTTTTAGCTTGTTATTATTATATTTTTCATGTCATGTCATTTCGTTTGGTTTGGTTTGGTTTGGTTTGGTTTGGTTTGGTTTGGTTTGGTTTTACTTTGATTCCATCTGATTTCAATCGATTGCTCCTTGTCACAATTTCAGTAACGCATCGTCTCTCTCTCTCTCTCTCTCTCTCTCTCTCTCTCTCTCTCTCTCTCTCTCTGTTTTTTTTTTTTTTTTTTTTTTTTCATTCTCTTTCGATCCATATCCTTCACCCATTGATGACGTTGAAGTGTGCGTTGCCATCAAATCGATGCTCAATCAGCAGGGTCGCAATAACTAAACAAGACCGCAATAACTAAACAAGGCCCCAATAACTAAACAAGGCCCAATAACTAAACAAGACCCCAATAACTAAAAGACCGCAATAACTAAACAGGCCCCAATAACTAAACAAGGCCGCTACAGCCACAATCAAAACGAAGAAAAAGGGATGGATGGGACGAAGAGAAAGAGAAGAAGAACAACAAAAAAATCACAAATATCCATCAGGGATAAACAAAATGAACAGAATAGAAGTGCAGAATGGAGCAATAGGACAAAGAACCAAGAGCCATAGCGAAAAGAGAGTGGAGGAGAATATGAATATGAATATGAATTGGAATAGGAAGATGAAGATGGAAGAAAAGGTGTGTGGTGTGTGGTAAAACGAGCTAAAAAGTATCAAAGAGTACGCGATGCGGGACTCGAACCCGCAACCCCCAGATTCGAAGTCTGATACGCTATCCATTGCGCCAACCGCGCCTCGAAAAAGATACTTCGACGCATTTTACACAACAACCCAAACCCTACGAAACCAAACCACACACACAAAACAATCGACACACAAAACAAAACAACCACAAAACCATCCACACTACACACTACACACACCAACAACACATACACAACAACACAACAAATCAACACCAAAAACTATGCAAAAAAAACAAACAAAAACAAAAAAATGAACCAAATGATCCCGACACATACTTAAACACACACAAAATCTACCACCAACCCGTCAAAATACAACACAAACAAACACAATAGCCACCCAAGTACATCAATGCACATGCCTAGATCTTTCTTTCTCCTTATCCTTTCATCTAACCCTGTTTTAGCTCGCTAGTTCATACGGTGCATA
>JAHRIK010000037.1:0-167500 GCA_020085045.1 Pythium oligandrum | reverse complement strand
TGCACATGCCTAGATCTTTCTTTCTCCTTATCCTTTCATCTAACCCTGTTTTAGCTCGCTAGTTCATACGGTGCATATTTCTGACATATTCTTACGAATATGCCACACACCTCGTCAAAATCGAGAACCGTTCATGTGTGTCCGACTTCAGGTCGTTTTGGATGTGAAACACGGTCGTTTATATTTTTTAGCTTGTTATTATTATATTTTTCATGTCATTTCGTTTGCGTTTGGTTTGGTTTGGTTTGTTTGGTTTGGTTTTTTTACTTTGATTCCATCTGATTTCAATCGATTGCTCCTTGTCACAATTTCAGTAACGCATCGTCTCTCTCTCTCTCTCTCTCTCTCTCTCTCTCTCTCTCTCTCTCTCTCTCTCTCTCTCTCTCTCTCTCTCTCTCTGTTTTTTTTTTTTTTTTTTTTTTTTTTTCATTCTCTTTCGATCCATATCCTTCACCCATTGATGACGTTGAAGTGTGCGTTGCCATCAAATCGATGCTCAATCAGCAGGGTCGCAATAACTAAACAAGACCGCAATAACTAAAGGCCCCAATAACTAAACAAGGCCGCTACAGCCACAATCAAAACGAAGAAAAAAGGGATGGATGGGACGAAGAGAAAGAGAAGAAGAACAACAAAAAAATCACAATATCCATCAGGGATAAACAAAATGAACAGAATAGAAGTGCAGAATGGAGCAATAGGACAAAGAACCAAGAGCCATAGCGAAAAGAGAGTGGAGGAGAATATGAATATGAATATGAATTGGAATAGGAAGATGAAGATGGAAGAAAAGGTGTGTGGTGTGTGGTAAAACGAGCTAAAAAGTATCAAAGAGTACGCGATGCGGGACTCGAACCCGCAACCCCCAGATTCGAAGTCTGATACGCTATCCATTGCGCGCCAACCGCGCCTCGAAAAAGATACTTCGACGCATTTTACACAACAACCCAAACCCTACGAAACCAAACCACACACACAAACAATCGACACACAAAACAAAACAACCACAAAACCATCCACACTACACACTACACACACCAACACACATACACAACAACATACAACAAATCAACACCAAAAACTATGCAAAAAAAAACAAAACAAAAACAAAAAAATGAACCAAATGATCCCGACACATACTTAAACACACACAAAATCTACCACCAACCCGTCAAAATACAACACAACAAACATCACATAGCCACCCAAGTACATCAATGCACATGCCTAGATCTTTCTTTCTCCTTATCCTTTCATCTAACCCTGTTTTAGCTCGCTAGTTCATACGGTGCATATTTCTGACATATTCTTACGAATATGCCACACACCTCGTCAAAATCGAGAACCGTTCATGTGTGTCCGACTTCAGGTCGTTTTGGATGTGAAACACGGTCGTTTATATTTTTTAGCTTGTTATTATTATATTTTTCATGTCATTTCATTTGGTTTGGTTTGGTTTGGTTTGGTTTGTTTGGTTTGGTTTTGGTTTGGTTTGGTTTGACTTTGGTTTACTTTGATTCCATCTGATTTCAATCGATTGCTCCTTGTCACAATTTCAATAACGCATCGTCTCTCTCTCTCTCTCTCTCTCTCTCTCTCTCTCTCTCTCTCTTTTTTTTTTTTTTTTTTTTTTTTTTTTCATTCTCTTTCGATCCATATCCTTCACCCATTGATGACGTTGAAGTGTGCGTTGCCATCAAATCGATGCTCAATCAGCAGGGTCGCAATAACTAAACAAGACCGCAATAACTAAACAAGGCCCCAATAACTAAACAAGGCCCAATAACTAAGACCCAATAACTAAACAAGACCCCAATAACTAAACAGGCCCCAATAACTAAACAAGGCCGCTACAGCCACAATCAAAACGAAGAAAAAGGGATGGATGGGACGAAGAGAAAGAGAAGAAGAACAACAAAAAATCACAATATCCATCAGGGATAAACAAAATGAACAGAATAGAAGTGCAGAATGGAGCAATAGGACAAAGAACCAAGAGCCATAGCGAAAAGAGAGTGGAGGAGAATATGAATATGAATATGAATTGGAATAGGAAGATGAAGATGGAAGAAAAGGTGTGTGGTGTGTGGTAAAACGAGCTAAAAAGTATCAAAGAGTACGCGATGCGGGACTCGAACCCGCAACCCCCAGATTCGAAGTCTGATACGCTATCCATTGCGCCAACCGCGCCTCGAAAAAGATACTTCGACGCATTTTACACAACAACCCAAACCCTACGAAACCAAACCACACACACAAAACAATCGACACACAAAACAAAACAACCACAAAACCATCCACACTACACACTACACACACCAACAACACATACACAACAACATACAACAAATCAACACCAAAAACTATGCAAAAAAAACAAAAACAAAACAAAAAAATGAACCAAATGATCCCGACACATACTTAAACACACACAAAATCTACCACCAACCCGTCAAAATACAACACAACAAACATCAAATAGCCACCCAAGTACATCAATGCACATGCCTAGATCTTTCTTTCTCCTTATCCTTTCATCTAACCCTGTTTTAGCTCGCTAGTTCATACGGTGCATATTTCTGACATATTCTTACGAATATGCCACACACCTCGTCAAAATCGAGAACCGTTCATGTGTGTCCGACTTCAGGTCGTTTTGGATGTGAAACACGGTCGTTTATATTTTTTAGCTTGTTATTATTATATTTTTCATGTCATGTCATTTCGTTTGGTTTGGTTTGGTTTGGTTTGGTTTGGTTTGGTTTACTTTGATTCCATCTGATTTCAATCGATTGCTCCTTGTCACAATTTCAGTAACGCATCGTCTCTCTCTCTCTCTCTCTCTCTCTCTCTCTCTCTCTCTCTCTCTCTCTCTCTCTCTCTCTCTCTCTCTGTTTTTTTTTTTTTTTTTTTTTCATTCTCTTTCGATCCATATCCTTCACCCATTGATGACGTTGAAGTGTGCGTTGCCATCAAATCGATGCTCAATCAGCAGGGTCGCAATAACTAAACAAGGCCCCAATAACTAAACAAGGCCCCAATAACTAAACAAGACAATAACTAAACAAGACCCCAATAACTAAACAGGGCCCCAATAACTAAACAAGGCCGCTACAGCCACAATCAAAACGAAGAAAAAGGGATGGATGGGACGAAGAGAAAGAGAAGAAGAACAACAAAAAATCACAATATCCATCAGGGATAAACAAAATGAACAGAATAGAAGTGCAGAATGGAGCAATAGGACAAAGAACCAAGAGCCATAGCGAAAAGAGAGTGGAGGAGAATATGAATATGAATATGAATTGGAATAGGAAGATGAAGATGGAAGAAAAGGTGTGTGGTGTGTGGTAAAACGAGCTAAAAAGTATCAAAGAGTACGCGATGCGGGACTCGAACCCGCAACCCCCAGATTCGAAGTCTGATACGCTATCCATTGCGCCAACCGCGCCTCGAAAAAGATACTTCGACGCATTTTACACAACAACCCAAACCCTACGAAACCAAACCACACACACAAAACAATCGACACACAAAACAAAACAACCACAAAACCATCCACACTACACACTACACACACCAACAACACATACACAACAACATACAACAAATCAACACCAAAAAACTATGCAAAAAAAACAAAAACAAAAACAAAAAATGAACCAAATGATCCCGACACATACTTAAACACACACAAAATCTACCACCAACCCGTCAAAATACAACACAACAAACATCACATAGCCACCCAAGTACATCAATGCACATGCCTAGATCTTTCTTTCTCCTTATCCTTTCATCTAACCCTGTTTTAGCTCGCTAGTTCATACGGTGCATATTTCTGACATATTCTTACGAATATGCCACACACCTCGTCAAAATCGAGAACCGTTCATGTGTGTCCGACTTCAGGTCGTTTTGGATGTGAAACACGGTCGTTTATATTTTTTAGCTTGTTATTATTATATTTTTCATGTCATTTCGTTTGGTTTGGTTTGGTTTGTTTGGTTTGGTTTGGTTTGTTTGGTTTGGTTTGGTTTACTTTGGTTTGGTTTACTTTGATTCCATCTGATTTCAATCGATTGCTCCTTGTCACAATTTCAGTACGCATCGTCTCTCTCTCTCTCTCTCTCTCTCTCTCTCTCTCTCTCTCTCTCTCTCTCTCTCTCTCTCTCTCTCTCTCTCTCTCTCTCTCTCTCTCTCTCTCTTTTTTTTTTTTTTTTTTTTTTTCATTCTCTTTCGATCCATATCCTTCACCCATTGATGACGTTGAAGTGTGCGTTGCCATCAAATCGATGCTCAATCAGCAGGGTCGCAATAACTAAACAAGACCGCAATAACTAAACAAGGCCCCAATAACTAAACAAGGCCCCTAACTAAGGCCGCTACAGCCACAATCAAAACGAAGAAAAAGGGATGGATGGGACGAAGAGAAAGAGAAGAAGAACAACAAAAAATCACAATATCCATCAGGGATAAACAAAATGAACAGAATAGAAGTGCAGAATGGAGCAATAGGACAAAGAACCAAGAGCCATAGCGAAAAGAGAGTGGAGGAGAATATGAATATGAATATGAATTGGAATAGGAAGATGAAGATGGAAGAAAAGGTGTGTGGTGTGTGGTAAAACGAGCTAAAAAGTATCAAAGAGTACGCGATGCGGGACTCGAACCCGCAACCCCCAGATTCGAAGTCTGATACGCTATCCATTGCGCCAACCGCGCCCTCGAAAAAGATACTTCGACGCATTTTACACAACAACCCAAACCCTACGAAACCAAACCACACACACAAAACAATCGACACACAAAACAAAACAACCACAAACCATCCACACTACACACTACACACACCAACACACACATACAAACAACATACAACAACAACACCAAAAACTATGCAAAAAAACAAAACAAAAACAAAAATGAACCAAATGATCCCGACACATACTTAAACACACACAAAATCTACCACCAACCCGTCAAAATACAACACACAAACATCAAATAGCCACCCAAGTACATCAATGCACATGCCTAGATCTTTCTTTCTCCTTATCCTTTCATCTAACCCTGTTTTAGCTCGCTAGTTCATACGGTGCATATTTCTGACATATTCTTACGAATATGCCACACACCTCGTCAAAATCGAGAACCGTTCATGTGTGTCCGACTTCAGGTCGTTTTGGATGTGAAACACGGTCGTTTATATTTTTTAGCTTGTTATTATTATATTTTTTCATGTCATGTCATTTCGTTTGGTTTGGTTTGGTTTGGTTTGGTTTGGTTTGGTTTACTTTGATTCCATCTGATTTCAATCGATTGCTCCTTGTCACAATTTCAGTAACGCATCGTCTCTCTCTCTCTCTCTCTCTCTCTCTCTCTCTCTCTCTCTCTCTCTCTCTCTCTCTCTCTCTCTGTTTTTTTTTTTTTTTTTTTTTTTTCATTCTCTTTCGATCCATATCCTTCACCCATTGATGACGTTGAAGTGTGCGTTGCCATCAAATCGATGCTCAATCAGCAGGGTCGCAATAACTAAACAAGGCCCAATAACTAAACAAGGCCCCAATAACTAAACAAGACCCCAATAACTAAACAAAGACCCAATAACTAACAATAACTAAACAAGGCCGCTACAGCCACAATCAAAACGAAGAAAAAGGGATGGATGGGACGAAGAGAAAGAGAAGAAGAACAACAAAAAAATCACAATATCCATCAGGGATAAACAAAATGAACAGAATAGAAGTGCAGAATGGAGCAATAGGACAAAGAACCAAGAGCCATAGCGAAAAGAGAGTGGAGGAGAATATGAATATGAATATGAATTGGAATAGGAAGATGAAGATGGAAGAAAAGGTGTGTGGTGTGTGGTAAAACGAGCTAAAAAGTATCAAAGAGTACGCGATGCGGGACTCGAACCCGCAACCCCCAGATTCGAAGTCTGATACGCTATCCATTGCGCCAACCGCGCCTCGAAAAAGATACTTCGACGCATTTTACACAACAACCCAAACCCTACGAAACCAAACACACACACAAAACAATCGACACACAAAACAAAACAACCACAAAACCATCCACACTACACACTACACACACCAACAACACATACACAACAACATACAACAAATCAACACCAAAACTATGCAAAAACAAAACAAAAACAAAAAATGAACCAAATGATCCCGACACATACTTAAACACACACAAAATCTACCACCAACCCGTCAAAATACAACACAACAAACATCACATAGCCACCCAAGTACATCAATGCACATGCCTAGATCTTTCTTTCTCCTTATCCTTTCATCTAACCCTGTTTTAGCTCGCTAGTTCATACGGTGCATATTTCTGACATATTCTTACGAATATGCCACACACCTCGTCAAAATCGAGAACCGTTCATGTGTGTCCGACTTCAGGTCGTTTTGGATGTGAAACACGGTCGTTTATATTTTTTAGCTTGTTATTATTATATTTTTCATGTCATTTCGTTTGGTTTGGTTTTTGGTTTGGTTTGGTTTGGTTTGTTTGGTTTGGTTTGGTTTACTTTGACTTTGGTTTATTTGATTCCATCTGATTTCAATCGATTGCTCCTTGTCACAATTTCAATAACTCGTCTCTCTCTCTCTCTCTCTCTCTCTCTCTCTCTCTCTCTCTCTCTCTCTCTCTCTCTCTCTCTCTCTCTCTCTCTCTCTCTCTCTCTCTCTCTTTTTTTTTTTTTTTTTTTTTTTTTCATTCTCTTTCGATCCATATCCTTCACCCATTGATGACGTTGAAGTGTGCGTTGCCATCAAATCGATGCTCAATCAGCAGGGTCGCAATAACTAAACAAGACCGCAATAACTAAACAGGCCCCAATAACTAAACAAGGCCCCAATAACTAAACAAGACCCCAATATAACTACTAAGGCCCCAATAACTAAACAAGGCCGCTACAGCCACAATCAAAACGAAGAAAAAGGGATGGATGGGACGAAGAGAAAGAGAAGAAAACAACAAAAAATCACAATATCCATCAGGGATAAACAAAATGAACAGAATAGAAGTGCAGAATGGAGCAATAGGACAAAGAACCAAGAGCCATAGCGAAAAGAGAGTGGAGGAGAATATGAATATGAATATGAATTGGAATAGGAAGATGAAGATGGAAGAAAAGGTGTGTGGTGTGTGGTAAAACGAGCTAAAAAGTATCAAAGAGTACGCGATGCGGGACTCGAACCCGCAACCCCCAGATTCGAAGTCTGATACGCTATCCATTGCGCCAACCGCGCCTCGAAAAAGATACTTCGACGCATTTTACACAACAACCCAAACCCTACGAAACCAAACCACACACACAAACAATCGACACACAAAACAAAACAACCACAAAACCATCCACACTACACACTACACACACCAACAACACATACAACAACATACAAACAAATCAACACCAAACTATGCAAAAAAACAAAAAACAAAACAAAAAAATGAACCAAATGATCCCGACACATACTTAAACACACACAAAATCTACCACCAACCCGTCAAAATACAACACAACAAACATCAAATAGCCACCAAGTACATCAATGCACATGCCTAGATCTTTCTTTCTCCTTATCCTTTCATCTAACCCTGTTTTAGCTCGCTAGTTCATACGGTGCATATTTCTGACATATTCTTACGAATATGCCACACACCTCGTCAAAATCGAGAACCGTTCATGTGTGTCCGACTTCAGGTCGTTTTGGATGTGAAACACGGTCGTTTATATTTTTTAGCTTGTTATTATTATATTTTTCATGTCATGTCATTTCGTTTGGTTTGGTTTGGTTTGGTTTGGTTTGGTTTGGTTTACTTTGATTCCTTGATTTCAATCGATTGCTCCTTGTCACAATTTCAATAACGCATCGTCTCTCTCTCTCTCTCTCTCTCTCTCTCTCTCTCTCTCTCTCTCTCTCTCTCTCTCTCTCTCTTTTTTTTTTTTTTTTTTTTTTTTTTCATTCTCTTTCGATCCATATCCTTCACCCATTGATGACGTTGAAGTGTGCGTTGCCATCAAATCGATGCTCAATCAGCAGGGTCGCAATAACTAAACAAGACCGCAATAACTAAACAAGGCCCAATAACTAAACAAGGCCCAATAACTAAACAAGACCCAATAACTAACAAGACGCAATAACTAAACAGGGCCCCAATAACTAAACAAGGCGCTACAGCCACAATCAAAACGAAGAAAAAGGGATGGATGGGACGAAGAGAAAGAGAAGAAGAACAACAAAAAAAATCACAATATCCATCAGGGATAAACAAAATGAACAGAATAGAAGTGCAGAATGGAGCAATAGGACAAAGAACCAAGAGCCATAGCGAAAAGAGAGTGGAGGAGAATATGAATATGAATATGAATTGGAATAGGAAGATGAAGATGGAAGAAAAGGTGTGTGGTGTGTGGTAAAACGAGCTAAAAAGTATCAAAGAGTACGCGATGCGGGACTCGAACCCGCAACCCCCAGATTCGAAGTCTGATACGCTATCCATTGCGCCAACCGCGCCTCGAAAAAGATACTTCGACGCATTTTACACAACAACCCAAACCCTACGAAACCAAACCACACACACAAAACAATCGACACACAAAACAAACAACCACAAAACCATCCACACTACACACTACACACACCAACAACACATACACAACAACATACAACAAATCAACACCAAAAACTATGCAAAAAAACAAAACAAAAACAAAAAAATGAAACCAAATGATCCCGACACATACTTAAACACACAAATCTACCACCAACCCGTCAAAATACAACACAACAAACATCAAATAGCCACCCAAGTACATCAATGCACATGCCTAGATCTTTCTTTCTCCTTATCCTTTCATCTAACCCTGTTTTAGCTCGCTAGTTCATACGGTGCATATTTCTGACATATTCTTACGAATATGCCACACACCTCGTCAAAATCGAGAACCGTTCATGTGTGTCCGACTTCAGGTCGTTTTGGATGTGAAACACGGTCGTTTATATTTTTTAGCTTGTTATATTATATTTTTCATGTCATGTCATTTCGTTTGGTTTGGTTTGGTTTGGTTTGGTTTACTTTGGTTTGGTTTGGTTTGGTTTACTTTGATTCCATCTGATTTCAATCGATTTCCTTGTCACAATTTCAGTAACGCATCGTCTCTCTCTCTCTCTCTCTCTCTCTCTCTCTCTCTCTCTCTCTCTCTCTCTCTCTCTCTCTCTCTCTCTCTCTTCTCTGTTTTTTTTTTTTTTTTTTTTTTTTCATTCTCTTTCGATCCATATCCTTCACCCATTGATGACGTTGAAGTGTGCGTTGCCATCAAATCGATGCTCAATCAGCAGGGTCGCAATAACTAAACAAGACACCGCAATAACTAAACAAGGCCCCAATAACTAAACAAGGCCCCAATAACTAAACAAGACCCAATACTAAACAATAACTAAACAGGGCCCCAATAACTAACAAGGCCGCTACAGCCACAATCAAAACGAAGAAAAAGGGATGGATGGGACGAAGAGAAAGAGAAGAAGAACAACAAAAAAATCACAATATCCATCAGGGATAAACAAAATGACAGAATAGAAGTGCAGAATGGAGCAATAGGACAAAGAACCAAGAGCCATAGCGAAAAGAGAGTGGAGGAGAATATGAATATGAATATGAATTGGAATAGGAAGATGAAGATGGAAGAAAAGGTGTGTGGTGTGTGGTAAAACGAGCTAAAAAGTATCAAAGAGTACGCGATGCGGGACTCGAACCCGCAACCCCCAGATTCGAAGTCTGATACGCTATCCATTGCGCCAACCGCGCCTCGAAAAAGATACTTCGACGCATTTTACACAACAACCCAAACCCTACGAAACCAAACCACACACACAAACAATCGACACACAAACAAAACAACCACAAAACCATCCACACTACACACTACACACAACCAACAACACATACACAACAACATACAACAAATCAACACCAAAAACTATGCAAAAAAACAAAACAAAAACAAAAAAATGAACCAAATGATCCCGACACATACTTAAACACACACAAAATCTACCACCAACCCGTCAAAATACAACACAACAAACATCACATAGCCACCCAAGTACATCAATGCACATGCCTAGATCTTTCTTTCTCCTTATCCTTTCATCTAACCCTGTTTTAGCTCGCTAGTTCATACGGTGCATATTTCTGACATATTCTTACGAATATGCCACACACCTCGTCAAAATCGAGAACCGTTCATGTGTGTCCGACTTCAGGTCGTTTTGGATGTGAAACACGGTCGTTTATATTTTTTAGCTTGTTATTATTATATTTTTCATGTCATGTCATTTCGTTTGGTTTGGTTTGGTTTGGTTTGGTTTTTGGTTTGGTTTGGTTTGGTTTACTTTGATTCCATCTGATTTCAATCGATTGCTCCTTGTCACAATTTCAGTAACGCATCGTCTCTCTCTCTCTCTCTCTCTCTCTCTCTCTCTCTCTCTCTCTCTCTCTCTTGTTTTTTTTTTTTTTTTTTTTTTTCATTCTCTTTCGATCCATATCCTTCACCCATTGATGACGTTGAAGTGTGCGTTGCCATCAAATCGATGCTCAATCAGCAGGGTCGCAATAACTAAACAAGACCGCAATAACTAAACAAGGCCCCAATAACTAAACAAGGCCCAATAACTAAACAAGACCCAATAACTAAACAGACCGCAATAACTAAACAGGGCCCCAATAACGGCCGCTACAGCCACAATCAAAACGAAGAAAAAGGGATGGATGGGACGAAGAGAAAGAGAAGAAGAACAACAAAAAATCACAATATCCATCAGGGATAAACAAAATGAACAGAATAGAAGTGCAGAATGGAGCAATAGGACAAAGAACCAAGAGCCATAGCGAAAAGAGAGTGGAGGAGAATATGAATATGAATATGAATTGGAATAGGAAGATGAAGATGGAAGAAAAGGTGTGTGGTGTGTGGTAAAACGAGCTAAAAAGTATCAAAGAGTACGCGATGCGGGACTCGAACCCGCAACCCCCAGATTCGAAGTCTGATACGCTATCCATTGCGCCAACCGCGCCTCGAAAAAGATACTTCGACGCATTTTACACAACAACCCAAACCCTACGAAACCAAACCACACACACAAAACAATCGACACACAAAACAAAACAACCACAAAACCATCCACACTACACACTACACACACCAACAACACATACACAACAACATACAACAAATCAACACCAAAACTATGCAAAAAAAACAAAAACAAAAAAATGAACCAAATGATCCCGACACATACTTAAACACACACAAAATCTACCACCAACCCGTCAAAATACAACACAACAAACATTAGCCACCCAAGTACATCAATGCACATGCCTAGATCTTTCTTTCTCCTTATCCTTTCATCTAACCCTGTTTTAGCTCGCTAGTTCATACGGTGCATATTTCTGACATATTCTTACGAATATGCCACACACCTCGTCAAAATCGAGAACCGTTCATGTGTGTCCGACTTCAGGTCGTTTTGGATGTGAAACACGGTCGTTTATATTTTTTAGCTTGTTATTATTATATTTTTCATGTCATGTCATTTCGTTTGGTTTGGTTTGGTTTGGTTTGGTTTACTGGTTTGGTTTGGTTTGGTTTACTTTGATTCCATCTGATTTCAATCGATTGCTCCTTGTCACAATTTCAGTAACGCATCGTCTCTCTCTCTCTCTCTCTCTCTCTCTCTCTCTCTCTCTCTCTCTCTCTCTCTCTCTCTCTCTCTGTTTTTTTTTTTTTTTTTTTTTCATTCTCTTTCGATCCATATCCTTCACCCATTGATGACGTTGAAGTGTGCGTTGCCATCAAATCGATGCTCAATCAGCAGGGTCGCAATAACTAAACAAGACCGCAATAACTAAACAAGGCCCCAATAACTAAACAAGACCCCAATAACTAAACAAGACCGCAATAACTAAACAGGGCCCCAATAACTAAACAAGGCCGCTACAGCCACAATCAAAACGAAGAAAAAGGGATGGATGGGACGAAGAGAAAGAGAAGAAGAACAACAAAAAAATCACAATATCCATCAGGGATAAACAAAATGAACAGAATAGAAGTGCAGAATGGAGCAATAGGACAAAGAACCAAGAGCCATAGCGAAAAGAGAGTGGAGGAGAATATGAATATGAATATGAATTGGAATAGGAAGATGAAGATGGAAGAAAAGGTGTGTGGTGTGTGGTAAAACGAGCTAAAAAGTATCAAAGAGTACGCGATGCGGGACTCGAACCCGCAACCCCCAGATTCGAAGTCTGATACGCTATCCATTGCGCCAACCGCGCCTCGAAAAAGATACTTCGACGCATTTTACACAACAACCCAAACCCTACGAAACCAAACCACACACACAAAACAATCGACACACAAAACAAAACAACCACAAAACCATCCACACTACACACTACACACACCAACAACACATACACAACAACATACAACAAATCAACACCAAAAACTATGCAAAAAAAACAAAAACAAAAACAAAAAAATGAACCAAATGATCCCGACACATACTTAAACACACACAAAATCTACCACCAACCCGTCAAAATACAACACAACAAACATCAAATAGCCACCCAAGTACATCAATGCACATGCCTAGATCTTTCTTTCTCCTTATCCTTTCATCTAACCCTGTTTTAGCTCGCTAGTTCATACGGTGCATATTTCTGACATATTCTTACGAATATGCCACACACCTCGTCAAAATCGAGAACCGTTCATGTGTGTCCGACTTCAGGTCGTTTTGGATGTGAAACACGGTCGTTTATATTTTTTAGCTTGTTATTATTATATTTTTCATGTCATGTCATTTCGTTTGGTTTGGTTTGGTTTGGTTTGGTTTTTTGGTTTGGTTTGGTTTGGTTTACTTTGATTCCATCTGATTTCAATCGATTGCTCCTTGTCACAATTTCAGTAACGCATCGTCTCTCTCTCTCTCTCTCTCTCTCTCTCTCTCTCTCTCTCTCTCTCTCTCTCTCTCTCTCTCTCTGTTTTTTTTTTTTTTTTTTTTTTTCATTCTCTTTCGATCCATATCCTTCACCCATTGATGACGTTGAAGTGTGCGTTGCCATCAAATCGATGCTCAATCAGCAGGGTCGCAATAACTAAACAAGACCGCAATAACTAAAGGCCCAATAACTAAACAAGGCCCCAATAACTAAACAAGACCCCAATAACTAAACAAGACCGCAATAACTAAACAGGCCCCAATAACTAAACAAGGCCGCTACAGCCACAATCAAAACGAAGAAAAAGGGATGGATGGGACGAAGAGAAAGAGAAGAAGAACAACAAAAAAATCACAATATCCATCAGGGATAAACAAAATGAACAGAATAGAAGTGCAGAATGGAGCAATAGGACAAAGAACCAAGAGCCATAGCGAAAAGAGAGTGGAGGAGAATATGAATATGAATATGAATTGGAATAGGAAGATGAAGATGGAAGAAAAGGTGTGTGGTGTGTGGTAAAACGAGCTAAAAAGTATCAAAGAGTACGCGATGCGGGACTCGAACCCGCAACCCCCAGATTCGAAGTCTGATACGCTATCCATTGCGCCAACCGCGCCTCGAAAAAGATACTTCGACGCATTTTACACAACAACCCAAACCCTACGAAACCAAACCACACACACAAAACAATCGACACACAAAACAAAACAACCACAAAACCATCCACACTACACACTACACACACCAACAACACATACACAACAACATACAACAAATCAACACCAAAAACTATGCAAAAAAAACAAAAACAAAAACAAAAAAATGAACCAAATGATCCCGACACATACTTAAACACACACAAAATCTACCACCAACCCGTCAAAATACAACACAACAAACATCAAATAGCCACCCAAGTACATCAATGCACATGCCTAGATCTTTCTTTCTCCTTATCCTTTCATCTAACCCTGTTTTAGCTCGCTAGTTCATACGGTGCATATTTCTGACATATTCTTACGAATATGCCACACACCTCGTCAAAATCGAGAACCGTTCATGTGTGTCCGACTTCAGGTCGTTTTGGATGTGAAACACGGTCGTTTATATTTTTTAGCTTGTTATTATTATATTTTTCATGTCATGTCATTTCGTTTGGTTTGGTTTGGTTTGGTTTGGTTTACTTTGGTTTGGTTTGGTTTGGTTTACTTTGATTCCATCTGATTTCAATCGATTGCTCCTTGTCACAATTTCAGTAACGCATCGTCTCTCTCTCTCTCTCTCTCTCTCTCTCTCTCTCTCTCTCTCTCTCTCTCTCTCTCTCTCTCTCTCTCTGTTTTTTTTTTTTTTTTTTTTTCATTCTCTTTCGATCCATATCCTTCACCCATTGATGACGTTGAAGTGTGCGTTGCCATCAAATCGATGCTCAATCAGCAGGGTCGCAATAACTAAACAAGACCGCAATAACTAAACAAGGCCCCAATAACTAAACAAGGCCCAATAACTAAACAAGACCCCAATAACTAAACAAGGCAATAACTAAACAGGGCCCCAATAACTAAACAAGGCCGCTACAGCCACAATCAAAACGAAGAAAAAGGGATGGATGGGACGAAGAGAAAGAGAAGAAGAACAACAAAAAAATCACAATATCCATCAGGGATAAACAAAATGAACAGAATAGAAGTGCAGAATGGAGCAATAGGACAAAGAACCAAGAGCCATAGCGAAAAGAGAGTGGAGGAGAATATGAATATGAATATGAATTGGAATAGGAAGATGAAGATGGAAGAAAAGGTGTGTGGTGTGTGGTAAAACGAGCTAAAAAGTATCAAAGAGTACGCGATGCGGGACTCGAACCCGCAACCCCCAGATTCGAAGTCTGATACGCTATCCATTGCGCCAACCGCGCCTCGAAAAAGATACTTCGACGCATTTTACACAACAACCCAAACCCTACGAAACCAAACCACACACACAAAACAATCGACACACAAAACAAAACAACCACAAAACCATCCACACTACACACTACACACACCAACAACACATACACAACAACATACAACAAATCAACACCAAAAACTATGCAAAAAAAACAAAAACAAAACAAAAAAATGAACCAAATGATCCCGACACATACTTAAACACACACAAAATCTACCACCAACCCGTCAAAATACAACACAACAAACATCAAATAGCCACCCAAGTACATCAATGCACATGCCTAGATCTTTCTTTCTCCTTATCCTTTCATCTAACCCTGTTTTAGCTCGCTAGTTCATACGGTGCATATTTCTGACATATTCTTACGAATATGCCACACACCTCGTCAAAATCGAGAACCGTTCATGTGTGTCCGACTTCAGGTCGTTTTGGATGTGAAACACGGTCGTTTATATTTTTTAGCTTGTTATTATTATATTTTTCATGTCATGTCATTTCGTTTGGTTTGGTTTGGTTTGGTTTGGTTTACTTTGGTTTGGTTTGGTTTGGTTTACTTTGATTCCATCTGATTTCAATCGATTGCTCCTTGTCACAATTTCAGTAACGCATCGTCTCTCTCTCTCTCTCTCTCTCTCTCTCTCTCTCTCTCTCTCTCTCTCTCTCTCTCTCTCTCTCTGTTTTTTTTTTTTTTTTTTTTTTTCATTCTCTTTCGATCCATATCCTTCACCCATTGATGACGTTGAAGTGTGCGTTGCCATCAAATCGATGCTCAATCAGCAGGGTCGCAATAACTAAACAAGACCGCAATAACTAAACAAGGCCCCAATAACTAAACAAGGCCCCAATAACTAAACAAGACCCAATAACTAAACAAGACCGCAATAACTAAACAGGGCCCCAATAACTAAACAAGGCCGCTACAGCCACAATCAAAACGAAGAAAAAGGGATGGATGGGACGAAGAGAAAGAGAAGAAGAACAACAAAAAAATCACAATATCCATCAGGGATAAACAAAATGAACAGAATAGAAGTGCAGAATGGAGCAATAGGACAAAGAACCAAGAGCCATAGCGAAAAGAGAGTGGAGGAGAATATGAATATGAATATGAATTGGAATAGGAAGATGAAGATGGAAGAAAAGGTGTGTGGTGTGTGGTAAAACGAGCTAAAAAGTATCAAAGAGTACGCGATGCGGGACTCGAACCCGCAACCCCCAGATTCGAAGTCTGATACGCTATCCATTGCGCCAACCGCGCCTCGAAAAAGATACTTCGACGCATTTTACACAACAACCCAAACCCTACGAAACCAAACCACACACACAAAACAATCGACACACAAAACAAAACAACCACAAAACCATCCACACTACACACTACACACACCAACAACACATACACAACAACATACAACAAATCAACACCAAAAACTATGCAAAAAAAACAAAAACAAAAACAAAAAATGAACCAAATGATCCCGACACATACTTAAACACACACAAAATCTACCACCAACCCGTCAAAATACAACACAACAAACATCAAATAGCCACCCAAGTACATCAATGCACATGCCTAGATCTTTCTTTCTCCTTATCCTTTCATCTAACCCTGTTTTAGCTCGCTAGTTCATACGGTGCATATTTCTGACATATTCTTACGAATATGCCACACACCTCGTCAAAATCGAGAACCGTTCATGTGTGTCCGACTTCAGGTCGTTTTGGATGTGAAACACGGTCGTTTATATTTTTTAGCTTGTTATTATTATATTTTTCATGTCATGTCATTTCGTTTGGTTTGGTTTGGTTTGGTTTGGTTTACTTTGGTTTGGTTTGGTTTGGTTTACTTTGATTCCATCTGATTTCAATCGATTGCTCCTTGTCACAATTTCAGTAACGCATCGTCTCTCTCTCTCTCTCTCTCTCTCTCTCTCTCTCTCTCTCTCTCTCTCTCTCTCTCTCTCTCGTTTTTTTTTTTTTTTTTTTTTTTCATTCTCTTTCGATCCATATCCTTCACCCATTGATGACGTTGAAGTGTGCGTTGCCATCAAATCGATGCTCAATCAGCAGGGTCGCAATAACTAAACAAGACCGCAATAACTAAACAAGGCCCCAATAACTAAACAAGGCCCCAATAACTAAACAAGACCCCAATAACTAACAAGACCGCAATAACTAAACAGGGCCCCAATAACTAAACAAGGCCGCTACAGCCACAATCAAAACGAAGAAAAAGGGATGGATGGGACGAAGAGAAAGAGAAGAAGAACAACAAAAAAATCACAATATCCATCAGGGATAAACAAAATGAACAGAATAGAAGTGCAGAATGGAGCAATAGGACAAAGAACCAAGAGCCATAGCGAAAAGAGAGTGGAGGAGAATATGAATATGAATATGAATTGGAATAGGAAGATGAAGATGGAAGAAAAGGTGTGTGGTGTGTGGTAAAACGAGCTAAAAAGTATCAAAGAGTACGCGATGCGGGACTCGAACCCGCAACCCCAGATTCGAAGTCTGATACGCTATCCATTGCGCCAACCGCGCCTCGAAAAAGATACTTCGACGCATTTTACACAACAACCCAAACCCTACGAAACCAAACGACGTTTGTTTTCGTCGAGTTTGAAATCGAGAGGTCTCCAATGGAAGGTCCATTTTATCTGCGCTTGTAAGATAAAGTACCGGCTTTTAGTTCATGAAATCCGTTTCAACCCTGACGGGTTTGGTTGGTGGTTGGTTTCGTGTGTGTATGTGTTGGATCTTTTTTTTTTTTTTGCGGTGTTTGGTGTTGATTTGTTGTATTTTGTTGTGTATTCGTGGCTGCTGTGTGCAGTGTGGCAACGCGATGGTTTTGTGGTTGTTTTGGTGTTGTGTATCGATTGTTTGTTTTGTCTTTCCACTCCAAATGTAGTTTTTAATGTAGTTTTATTATTTTGTATTTGGCAAGCCTGTATTACCACCGGACTTGTATTCAATAGAGCTCTTATGATTAATAAATCCCGCTGCTTTGATTGCTTGATTTTCTAGCATTCAACCTAGACAAGTATGTTATTGTGACCTCTACCCTGGTAATAAATTCCTAACCTACTGAATTAAGGTATTTTCAATTACTTCCGCTTTCCAAACCGTCCACGTCATCCTTGGAAGTTTACCGTCCCCACCCTCGTTCTTTTCCCCGAATATTCTCGATCCTTGACTGTGATGATGCAATCTTTCCTCCATGCTTCGTAATATTCGCGCGATATCTTCCCAGTGCAACCAAAGCCGGGGGGCGACTTCACTCGAAGAAGAGAGGCACAGGACCAAGCGATCAACCCACGGTACGTCTCCGTTGCACGCGCTCCATGCGTCTCTGCGACTTCGCAGCGCAGCGGCGACGCCTCCATGAGGAAGCCCACGCCCTGGCGGTTCAGTGGTGGTCTTTGTGGCTTCTAGTTGTCGCTGGAAGCCACAAGGAAGCCCAAGGAACTCGATGTCGCGCCGCCTGGAGACGCCCCGAGTCGTGCAACAAAAGAAACTCACGTTGTGTTGTGTGTAGGTAGCGCGTCTGCAGACTTTCGTCGAGAAGAATGAGCAAGGAAGAGTTTAACACGGCGATCATGGACCGCAAGCGCGCGCCGAACCGCTTGATCGTGGACGAAGCCACGAACGATGACAACTCGGTCATCGCCTTGAGCATGAACAAGATGGAGGAGTTGCAGCTCTTCCGTGGTGACACGGTACTCATCAAGGGCAAGAAGGGCCGCGACACGGTCTGCGTCGTCTTGCAGGACGACACGGTCGAAGATTCCAACGTGCGCATGAACAAGGTCGTGCGCAAGAACCTCCGCGTGCGTCTCGGCGACGTCGTGACCATCACCACGTGCGGGGACGTGCCGTACGGCAAGCGCATCCACGTGCTGCCGATCGACGACACGATCGAGGGCGTCACGGGCAACTTGTTTGATGTCTACTTGAAGCCATACTTCGTGGAAGCGTACCGTCCGGTGAAGAAGGGCGACCTCTTCCTCGTGCGTCAGGCCATGCACCCAGTGGAGTTCAAGGTCGTCGAGTGTGAGCCAGCACCATACTGTATCGTCGCGCCGGACACGATTATCCACTGCGAAGGCGAGCCCGTGCGTCGCGAAGACGAAGAAAAGATGGACGACGTCGGCTACGATGACATTGGCGGCTGCCGTCGTCAGATGGCACAGATTCGTGAAATGATTGAGTTGCCATTGCGTCACCCAACGCTGTTCAAGACGCTCGGTGTCAAGCCGCCACGTGGTGTGCTGCTCTACGGTCCTCCTGGTTCTGGTAAGACGTTGATCGCGCGTGCCGTCGCGAACGAGACGGGCGCCTTCTTCTTCTTGATCAACGGCCCAGAGATCATGTCGAAGATGGCTGGTGAGTCGGAATCGAACCTCCGTAAGGCGTTCGAGGAAGCCGAGAAGAACGCCCCTGCTATTATCTTCATTGATGAAATCGACTCGATCGCGCCAAAGCGTGAGAAGACCAACGGTGAAGTCGAGCGTCGTATCGTCTCGCAGCTCTTGACGTTGATGGACGGCTTGAAGCAGCGTGCCAGCGTCGTCGTGATCGGTGCTACGAACCGTCCTAACAGTATGGATCCTGCGTTGCGTCGTTTCGGTCGTTTCGATCGTGAAATCGACATTGGTGTTCCAGATGAGAACGGCCGTTTGGAGATCTTCCGTATCCACACGCGTAACATGAAGTTGGCCGACGACGTCGACCCAGAGGCGATCGCCCGTGACACCCAGGGTTTCGTCGGTGCCGATATGGCCGCCTTGTGTACCGAAGCCGCCTTGCAGTGTATTCGTGAAAAGATGGACGTCATTGATATCGAAGACGAGTCGATCGACGCCGAGATCTTGGACGCCATGCAGGTGACGATGGCTCACTTCAAGTACGCCCTTGGTGTCTCGAACCCATCGTCGCTCCGTGAAACGACGGTCGAAGTGCCAAACACGAGCTGGAAGGACATTGGTGGCCTCGAGGATGTCAAGCGCGAGCTCCGCGAGTTGGTGCAGTACCCTGTCGAGCACCCAGAAAAGTTCGAGAAGTACGGTCTCAGCCCATCGAAGGGTGTGCTCTTCTACGGCCCACCTGGTTGTGGTAAGACGTTGTTGGCCAAGGCTGTGGCTAACGAGTGCCAGGCCAACTTCATCTCGGTGAAGGGTCCAGAACTCTTGACGATGTGGTTCGGTGAGTCGGAAGCTAACGTCCGTGAGGTGTTCGACAAGGCCCGTGCCGCTGCTCCGTGCGTTCTTTTCTTCGATGAGTTGGATTCGATTGCTCAGCAGCGTGGCAGCAGCTCCGGTGACGCTGGTGGTGCTGGTGACCGTGTCATGAACCAGCTTTTGACCGAAATGGACGGTATGGGTGTGAAGAAGAACGTGTTCATCATTGGTGCGACGAACCGTCCTGACATTATCGATCCAGCTTTGATGCGTCCTGGTCGTCTTGACCAGTTGATTTTCATCCCAATGCCAGACTTTGAGTCGCGATTGAGCATCTTGAAGGCTGTGTTGCGAAAGAGTCCTATCTCGAAGGAGGTTGACCTCAACTTCCTCGCCCAGTCGACGGACAAGTTCACTGGTGCCGATCTTACGGAGATTTGTCAGCGTGCTGCCAAGTTGGCGATTCGTGAAAGCATTGCCCGTGACATGGAACGTGACCGTTTGCGTGCTGAGGCTGGTGACGAGATGGAGGACATTGAAGAGGATGACCCAGTGCCAGAGATTACGCCTCGCCACTTTGAGGAGGCTGTGCGCAATGCTCGTCGTTCGGTGAGCGACCGTGATCTTGCGCAGTACTCGACGTTCGCGCAGACGCTCCAGCAGGCCCGATCTCACGTGACGGCTGGTGGCTCCTCGCTCTCCAACTTCTCGTTCCCACAGCGAAACAACTACACGGCTGGCAGCGGTCCAGTGGGCACGGCCGCGGCTGCTGAGGAGGACGAAGAGGACCTCTACAGCTAGATTCAATCCTGTCGCGAGTAGTTCATTCTCTCCAGCTCGACCAGGCATCTCGTGGATTGAACAGCGGTTTGCTAGTTGGTGGCTATCTTTTCTTAATACAATTTGATCTGTTTGACCGAGACGCATTCTTCATTTTACAATACAAGTGCTAGCGACACACAGACGGCGACGAGTGTGCCCAGGCTTGGGGTCGCTACGACCGAAGACGAGTCGTCTGTGCGTGCACTGGGTACTCTGGAGGTCGAGTTGCCATGCGAAACGTCCCCTCTGTCTGCTGCGTCACCGGCTGCTGCATCTTCGAGAGAGCCATTGCTATTGTGCTTCGGGAATTGAATCTCGTCACCACTGCTACGGGAGCTCGAACCTGAGCCTGAGCCAGAAGATGACGACGATGATGAATGATTGTGTCGTGCTGAGATTGGTGACTTGTAGGTCACGTGAGCTCCATCAATTGGCGCTGGGTGATGAGGAAACATCCCAACTGGACGCGGCAGCGTAGACGGCGAGAAGGTACGTGGAGGTGGCGTCTTGATAGGCTTGACAGGCACCACTTGCGGCATTGACGACGCTGGGGTATCTGGTCGTTGCGGAGAACTCACAGCTGGGACGCTATTGACCACTGGGGGATGAATACTTCCCGGAAGGCGCTGTGGGATTGTGGCAGCATTTGCACCGGAGACAAACAGCACAACGAGTGTAAGCGCAGAAGCAGGCTTCATGACGCTTGTGTAGAGGAGTAATCTGGTTGAAGAGTGAGTCGTCTTGGTGGCTTTGCCTCGCTCATCCAGTCATGGAGCTGTGCATCCTCGCGTGTATCATCGCACGAGTGTCATGAGGAGAGGAAACGCATTGACCTTGTGTCACAAGGCATCTAAATGCAGGAAACATCGCATTCACCGTCGCGTGGGATCAAGCAAAGAAGCAGAGAGGAAGTCGCGACGCAACTTTGAGCATGAGGAGCTCCTGAAATGGCTACAGAATGCTTTTTGACCAATCAGAAAGCACAAATCTTCCCAGACCTGATGCCACCATCTGATTCTGATCTCCATCTGGCTGATGAGTCCAAGGTAGGAAGGACCCTAGGGGCCCTAGGTGCCTCATGCGATTCCCTCGCTCGTCGTGGCCTCTGCGCATGTCGTCACTGCCATGGACGCCTGGCTGGTGTACCTCACAATGCGTCTACGAATCCCTCATTTCCCCTTTCAATGCGCTGTGCCAGCTCACTCCTCTCGTCCGATTGGTGCGATTGGCCGAAGGATCGGGGAAACCAGCTGGCGTGGCGGACGGCAGATGTGCCCAGCGATGACTGACGAGGCCGTTGAGAGATACAACCAATGACTCAAGTGAGACCCAGGTGGTCTCGTGGAAGTATCAGGTAGCAGCTCACTCGATTGCCGAGGCAGAGACACAGTGCCCGTGCTCAAACATGACGCCGAGGGACTGAGCCATTCGCCATTTTCCAGCTCTGGAGACTCGTCGACCCTCTACGACCATGCGCTTCACCTCCGTGCTCTCCTCGCTCGCCGCGATCGTCGCGTGCGTCGCCACCGGCGTCAACGCGCAGTCCAAGTCGCTCCCATGGGACGGCCGTGGCCAGGATCTCACGGTCGCCACGCTTGGTGACAAGTACATGCTCCACATTCTCAACCAGCGCATGGGCGGCCAGGGCAATCCCGCCGACTACGTGACCGTGGAGCCCACTGGCCGTTCGCCCGCGTACAACGGCGACACGGGCGTCATCAGCGTCGGTGTGGACGAGAAGGCCATTTTCAACGGCCAGACCACGTTCCGTCGCTCGGAACTGGTGCAGAACGTCAAGGGCGACACGGGCGGCACCACCTTCTTCCGTGCGAGTATCATGGCCAAGGAGGCGCTGCAGAACAAGTACATGTGGCAGGTCTACTTCCCCGAGTCGCACAACTGGGAGGTGTTTGTGGACGCCACCAAGACGCCGCAGATGATTCAGTTCCGCACGGACGCCAACGTGCGGTGGGAGACCGAGTTCACGCCGGGCACGTGGTACAACTTTGGCATCGCGCTCCAGTCGAGCGGGATCACGCTCTACCAGAGCGAGGGCGACGCCGCGTTGGCCAAGGCGTACTCGACCGACAAGGCCTTCTCGGTGCCGAGCGACACGGAGCTCCACTACGGTCTGCTCACGCTCTCGACGGACGGCAGTCAGCCGGCGATGGTAAAGAACCACCAGGACATTCTCTACTTTAACGGCGTGACGGTCGAGACCTCGGTCTCGGGCACCAGTGGGTCGGCTCCTGCGCCTGCTCCTTCCAAGACGCCAAAGCCGTCGACCACCACGCCAGCTTCGTCCACGCCAGCCACCACTGCGCCTGCTTCGTCCACGCCTGCGACCACCAAGCCAGCGTCGACGACCCCAGCGTCGACGACCCCAGCCACGACCAAGCCAGCCACGACCAAGCCAGCGAGTGCCGCCCCAGCGCCATCGCCATCGCCGTCGAGTGGCAAGTGCTTGCGTCGTCGTGATTAAGCCAACGTCGACGTGGTCTCGCTCTTTGTCTGTCGTGCGAGGTTCTGTTTCTATCTAAAAGCCACAATATAGATGCGTTCGGTGTCACTTGGAGATCTTTCATGATGAGTGAGTAAGTGAGGCGTCTCCTCCGCGCGTCCTGACCACCCGCCGGTCGTGTTGCTTCCATCGATTGGTCTCTGATTAGCGTTTCGTGCGTAGGTTGGATCCAGTGACGTGCCCCTTGAGATACGCCACACGCAGAGCCAGCCGGACCCATTAGCTTGAAGGAATCACCGCTCTCTTCCGCGCTATTGACGCACAACTAGCTGCTTTCTTCCATGCCTCATCGTCCTCTCGTGGTTCGCACGCGCTCTGCCACACCAGCTGGCATTCCGGACATGATCTCTTCTCAGAATCAATCGAGAAATCCATGATCACATCACATAAACTATTTGTTTTAAAGTTTACAATACCAATTTATATTGAAAACGTTAAAATCATCTTGAAGAGGATATGTAGGATGGACGTATGTCCGACGGCGGATTCCTTATGTGATCAGCGCCTCATGCGTGATCTCTGGGTCACCCACAGACGTCACCCACGCCTCGCTCAAGGAGACACTCGGGCTGATCACGAGGGCCATGGCTCACGACGACTCGGGTCAGTTTGCATTTTGCACAATCCCATTCACTACATTCCCCAGTCATCCACGCACTTGACAAGCCATGGTCAAATTGTACACTCTCGTCTTGGCCTCGGCCCTCGCCGTGAGCAGTGCCACCAAGATCAACTTTGTCAACAAGTGCTCGCATGAAGTGGACTTGCAGCACAGTCAGCTGGCCACCACGTTCAAGTCGATCGCCAAGATCGCGCCAGGCGCCACGTTCTCCCACGACGCCAATGGCGCCGCGCACGCCTACCGTCATGGCAGCAGCAACGCCGCAACCAGTACGTCTCGATTGTTGTTGTTGGACCTGTGCGCACAGCATACTCACCTTGTTTGTTTTGATAGTGGCCGAGTTCTCGATCCCGTCGGGCCAGCCATGGTACGACATCAGCATCATCCCGCCAATGCCAGGCAACTGCAACAGCTACAGCAACTGCAAGGCCGTGACCAAGAGCGTGGGCTTCAACGTCGCCATGAACATTGTGCCCAAGTCGAACGACAACGGCGCCAACTGCCGTACGCTCAAGTGTCCATCGGACGACCCATCCGCGTGTTCGGACGCGTACCACTTCCCCGACGACGTCAAGACGCACGATTGCCCAGCGGGTACCGAGTTTGATGTCGTCTTCTGTCCAAATGGCAACGCAGTGTCGGCTTCCAACCCAGAACCAACGCCAGTACCGACGCTAGCTCCAGCACCAGTGGTGAACCCAGCACCAGTGGTCACGCCAGCCCCAGTCAACCAGTCGCCTCCGACCCAGGCCCCTGCTTCGGATGCTTACCAGCCAGGTGTCGTCTCGTCCGGTGACTCGACTGTTGCTAGTGACGCCGAGGTGACCGCGGTCTCCTCTGGCACCATCAAGGGAACCTACTCGTACAAGGGCAAGTACGCTGGCAACGTCGCCGGTAGCTACGACCGCGTCACGTCACTCAACAACTGCCAAAAGACCAAGGTCAACGTGAACAACCCGATCGGTCCAATGAGCGAAGGTGTGTCCATGGTGTTCCGAGGCCCAATGAACATCCACAACGTTGCTGTCTTCCAGCAGACCAATAACAAGTGGAGTCGTGTGTCGTCGTTCGCTCAGGGCGGCAACACGGAGAACATGGTGTTCATGAACAACAAGAACATCGACTACAGTGGCCAGGGCAAGCACGGTCCGCAGGGTCTCGCCTCGACCGATGGCTTGTCGGTGGCGTCCAAGGTCGAGCAGTTCAGCGGCAAGTTGATCGAAGCCAAGGAATCTGCCAACATCTACGGCGGCCCAGGTATCGCCAGTGGTGCGGAAGTCAACATCTTGACGGGTGACAAGTGCAACGGTCAGTGTCTTGGCTACAGTGGCGACAACGACTACAAAGGCTGGAGCGGAGGCAAGAAGATCTTCGTGACCAAGGTGCAGATGCCACAGGGCACTTCACCTAACCAGCCTGCCATCTGGATGCTCAATGACCAGGTGGTGCACTCGAACCAGTACGGCTGCAACTGTCGTGGCATGGGTGCTGCCGGTGGTTGTGGTGAGTTGGACATTGCCGAGGTGATTGAGACGAACGCGGCGCGTGACCGTGTGTCGGCGCACTACTACTTCTACGACGGCACGTTGAACGCGCCGAACGGCGACAACTGGGGTGCGCGTCCAACGAACGCGCCGACTGTGTATGTGACGGTGATGGACGACTCTGGCGAGGGTTTGATCAAGATTTTGGAGCTGTCGGACTTCGACTTCAACTCGAAGACGATCAGCAACGATTTGTACCAGCAGTGGCTCAAGGCCTAAGGTAGCGTTGGTGCTGAAGTAGTGTATCCACTAAGTAATCGTCAATGATTTTGTTTTCTGGTTAAAAGAATTGATGTTGGAAGACTTGTTGGATTCCGTGAGGTATGGGCTTGGCTTCTACGACCTTCTAGAATGCGGAACTCGAGCTAAGTCTCTCTTTACGTGAGCACATGAGGAATACCATGATAGGTAGTGCTACCTTTATGCGTATACATCCGTTCCTGGACAGACTTGAGCAGCTCGTATCATCGCGCATCACGGGTGCCACTGTCAATTTGATAGCATCCAGCCACAGACTCTGATAGTCAAAGTCTGTGGCTGGAAGAATCACGAAAGCCCAGAAGGCGCGAAAGAAAGAACACAGACGATGTTTTCATGTCCTGTGCTTCATGAAAACGCAGAGTGACGAAGGTTCGAACGACGGTCTCTTCAAGGTTTGATGAACGACTCGGCTTTGAAAAGGGCCGCCAATAAACTCGGAACGACAATTCCTTGACCAGATGGAGTGTACTCTTGGCTCAGGAGTATACGAACAATCCGCAAATCCAGAAGCCCGAGATTCACACTGACATACTCACGATGCTAGATACACAATTAGTGGCTCGGAACGACTCAGTCAGCGTTGAGTCATACCAATTCGGATAATCTTGGATTTGGGTGCTTCAATATCCACAGCGTTGAATTGCCCTTATCTACTAGACCGGCTATCTTTTTTATCCATCTACTGAGCTCCAGCCAAGGCGACAGTGCGCTCGTCGGTTCGTTCGCTTAAATGATGAATAGTCGCCTTGGCCACGCCTCTTCAGTTCTCAATTCGCCTTCAGCCGCAGATCTCTACCACGCAAGATGATCAAGACCGTTGCCCTCGTCGCGACGCTGATGGTCGCCCAAGAAGCTGCTGCCACGCGCATCAACTTCATCAACAATTGCAACTTTAACATCGATCTCCAGCACAGCCAGGTCGGCAGTGCCTGACGCTCGATCGCCAACTTCCCACGGGGCAAGTCGCACACGTTCGACGCCAACGGACCAGCCCATGCGTTCCGTCATGGTGGCTCAGACCAGTCGACTCGTAAGTACTCTGGATCGCTTTTTGGACGCGACGATTCATTTCTAATGGTGTGCTTCCTCCAGTCGCCGAGTTCACCATTACGAACCAGCCTTGGTTCGACATAAGCATCATCCCGCCAGCTCCAGGATGGTGCGACAGCTACGAAAACTGCCGTCAGGTGACTGGCCGCAGCGACTTCAACGTCGCCATGCGCATTGAGCCAAAGTCCGACCGCAACGGCGCCAATTGCCGCGTTCTCAACTGCCCGGTCTACGATAAGGTGGGGGTGTGCGGACGCTTACCACTTCCCAAACGACAAGAAGACCCACGACTGCCCACCTGGCACCGATTTCGACGTCTTCTTCTGCTAAGCAGCACCGTGTTGAAACGGAACTTCGTCGTAGAGTGAGATCCCCACTTGATGTTAACTCTTGAATGGACATGTCCAGTGCAAAATTCAGGCTCGTAATGAAGAGGCAACCAAAGACTCAACGATGCAAGCTTTTGACTGTTTCAATACTTTTTATTTCGTGAATATTAGGATGTTTTCGTAGTGCACTGGTAGACTTCAATAATCCTATTGCAATAGTATTGCAACTCTTCGATGCTGACAATTGACGAAAGGCGTTCGGAGATGGATGGATGGAACTTCGATTCTGACTTTACGCGAACATCTAACGAATCAAACGAATGAGCGCGCATAACGATCGCTCATCATGCACACATTACTCTTCATCGCTACGCAAGCGACGGCCCTTTGAGCAGAAAATGACATCAATGTCCGTACTAGTCGCACACGCCTGCTTCTCCTTGTCGTACGCAGCCGCACACGCTGCCTTGTCGGTCTTGGGGCACTTGACTGGGCGACAGCTGGCACCACTGGCCTTCTTCGGCGCGATGTCCATGCCGAGCTTGCTGATGATGGCGCACTCACTTGTATTGCACTGGCCAGCCGATGGGTCGACGCTGATGTCGTAGGTGACTCCAGTGGCCGTCACGGAGAACTCGGCCGCTGTATGATAGAGACACACATCATATCAGCCAGGGGTCATACTTCAGTGCAGACCGCGATCGAGTAACGTATAGAGTAGACGTACCAGCGCTTGATCCGGCGAATCGGAAGGAGTGGGTTCCCTTGTTGATGGCCTGTGCGCGGGCGCCACCCATTGGAATCTTGGCGATGGTCTTAAAGGAGGAGAACATGCCGGACGCATGCTGGAGGTCGATAGCCTTCGGGCAGTTGTTGGTGAATCGGACGTTGACGGCAGATGCTGGCGTGACGAGCAGGAGTGCGGAGAGGGTGAGGAGACTGCGGATGAGTTGAACCATTGTGTTGATCGGGAGCTTTTTCGAGAATGAAGACGGAGGACTGGTAGGATGGTTGAATGATCAGACGCATAACTTAGCACGAAATTACATCACGTCACATCATGCCGCAGACTTAGGTGGTGGTGGTCGTGTGTATCCTTTGGTGTTGCAGGTGTGTCGTTTCTTGGTGGCTCACCTCTAGAGTAATCGGGGCCATTGCTTACGATAATAAGGGGCAGGAAATCTGATGCGATGTGAACGCAGACAGCTTGGTTTCGGTGGACATTGGGTGGTGTCTTGGTGGCGTGGGTTGCGAGCACACAGCGTCTGACCTCGTCGTCGATCTATGAGAGACGTCTCCTGTATTGTACTCGGAGTGTAAGATGACCGTTGCTTAGCTGTCGGTGGCGTAACTCCGGTTGAGGTCTGATTTCGTTTCTGAGATGTGGCGTAGTGCAACAAAAACAAAAAGCTAGTCTTGCAGTTCCCAAGGACCCATAACCACGCGCTACGGGAAACCCTGGCGTCAGTGAAGTGGGTAACATCTTGACGCACCGGATCCGCCGAAGTCAGTTGTCCTCCACTTCAATAACATGTCCAAAGGTCCAAAACCATTGTTGAGTCTAGTTCAACAATATCCACAATAATTGCGAGCTAGGAAAGGCGCCATTCATTCATCGGCCCAATGCGAGCTATCCATCTGACTCAGGAGTGGCACTTCACATCAGTTGAGTCAGACGGCGAGACGCTTTATTGGCAGCTGGACAGTCCACGGCATCAAAGTACTTGCACGACAGACTTCTGAGATGTGAACTGTGGCCGGGACAATAATATTCACGTGAAAGGCTCTTTGTGTCATGAGATTGACATTATACTACAACCAAGCCACATCAGCCCGCATTCAATGTGATCTCAATTGACAGTGGACGTAAGACCCGGTATTTTCGTCCTCATGCTGGCTGAGTCATCAGCACAGTCTACAACGTTCACTGTATTTTGTGTGGGCCATACTAATTTATGTGAAGCAGGTCCTTCCCAAGTTTTATGATTTAGTGTGACCCACGCTAACTGCCAACCCACACTAATATACAGTATTTAACCCAAATAGTCAACAGATACCACTGTCAGTGTTATGAACGGTTATCAAAAACAGTTGGTGTAAGGCATATTTAGTAGAAACAAATTCATAATGTTTCATATCGTTTTACAAGGGTATTAACTTTGTCTCTGTTGACTATTCGGGATAAATACTGTATGTTGAGAAATCATCAGTTTAGGCCACACTATTTTGTGTTGATTTGAAGTAAAACGTAAATTTCCAGTTAGGTTTTGCATTAGGGTTCACTCTTCATACGAAAGGCATTTTATCGTGACTGCTTTTAGCCTTAATTGTCATCTGGAAGTTGGCGAACGGCAATAGCACCACCACCTGTTATGATGCACCCACCTGTTATGATGCACAGACCTGCGAGAGAGATATCACCGTCCCGTGTACAAGAAAAGCTCTGTCATTGTCGATGCAATCTTTCATTACCACTTTAGGCCACACTATTTCTGAATTTTTATAGAATAAAGAATATCGATCCACATGAAATAGTATGGGCCACACTATTTGCAACCCACACTATTTTGCCACTCACACTAAATACAGTAACGGTGTAGATTGGGCAGTTCTTGCTGATGATATATTGTTGAACAATACTCAACAATAATTTTGGACCTTTGGGCCGCCATTCTACTGAAGACGAGGAGGAGACTGACGCCAGGCTTCCCGCGTCGCGTTCTTATGGAGCCTACCTGGCGGCGCCTTTGTCGTTTTTTAGTTCGTTGCACTGCGCCACAGCCCAGAAACGAACTCAGACCAAAAACGGAGTTACGCCACCGACAACTGAGCAACGGTTATCTTACAGTACACGAAGTGTCTCTCATGGGTCGACGACGAGGTCAGACACCATGTATTCGCAGCCCACGCCATCAAGACACCACCCAATGTCCACCGAAACCAAGCCGTCTGTGTTCGCGTCTCCTCAGAATTCCCGCGCCTTATTATCGTAAGCAATGACCCCGACTACTCTAGAGGTGAGCCTCCTAGAATGACGCTCCTGCAACAACAAAGGGCCCCACAGAACCGCCACCGGCGCCTATGTCTGCCGTGCGATGTGATGTGATTGATTTCGTGCGATGCATTCGGCCATCCATTCTCATTTTTGAAAAGGCTCCCGATCAACACAATGGTTCAACTCATCCGCAGTCTCCTCACCCTCTCCGCACTCCTGCTCGTCACGCCAGCATCTGCCGTCAACGTCCGATTCACCAACAACTGCCCGAAGGCTATCGACCTCCAGCATGCGTCCGGCATGTTCTCCTCCTTTAAGACCATCGCCAAGATTCCAATGGGTGGCGCCCGCGCACAGGCCATCAACAAGGGAACCCACTCCTTCCGATTCGCCGGATCAAGCGCTGGTACGTCTACTCTACACGTTACTCGATCGCGGTCTGCACTGAAGCATGACCCCTGGCTGATATGATGTGTGTCTCTATCATACAGCGGCCGAGTTCTCCGTGACGGCCACTGGAGTCACCTACGACATCAGCGTCGACCCATCGGCTGGCCAGTGCAATACAAGTGAGTGCGCCATCATCAGCAAGCTCGGCATGGACATCGCGCCGAAGAAGGCCAGTGGTGCCAGCTGTCGCCCAGTCAAGTGCCCCAAGACCGACAAGGCAGCGTGTGCGGCTGCGTACGACAAGGAGAAGCAGGCGTGTGCGACTAGTACGGACATTGATGTCATTTTCTGCTCAAAGGGCCGTCGCTTGCGTAGTGATGACGAGTAAGCTGGAGCGCCGTCCTATCGTGACGCGCTTTTACTTGTTTGATTCGTTAGATGTTGGCATAAAGTCAGAATAGATCTATCTCCATTGGTGTAAAGCGAGGTCGCAGTCTAGATGAGCTGGATGGCCCTCGGAATTCGCCTTCGCTAGAGTGATGAGCAGGAGCACGACGAGTCCAGCATATCGATTCCTGGTCCATTTATCATACCGCTTTCATCGTTCGCTACTTCGCATACGTCTTCTTCCTGCCTGTGACCGAGGTTGGAGAGAAATCGTTCCCTGGTGCATCTGCCAACATTCAGACCACCTGTCACTCTGTTCCAACAAGCGACTGTGACGCTCTCAACAAATGACTGTCTTCGAGTGGGGCGATCTCTTGACATAAACTGCTCAGTGGCTAACGTCAAGACTGACAGTTTGCGCTCTGTCTCACCGCGATGGGATGTTTTGAAATGATAACAGGGCTTAAACTTCAAGTTGGGCAGAAGCTGCGGCAGTTCGTGTTAACAAGGCAAAAGACTTGTTCCACACCAGCGCTTCCGGTTCAGTTGACGTCGTGTGCTGATGATACAGTACGCTCGGAACCATCCATGCGCGATGAAGACCGACTCTACTGGGCAAACCACACTTTCCGTGAACGTGGACGAATAAATGTCAACTGTTGACTCATGATCGAGTTCACTATCCCTGATGCGTTCCTCACTCGGACGATCGCTCTATGTAAAGCTCGCGATCTTCCGAGTGTACATCCACTTGACTGACAATAACTTATTGATGGATCACCCCATGTTCACCGACCATATGTTCCACGAGATCATATGACTCACGCAATTCATACCTGTGGTACGTGCCCCTCTGACTGAGACTATGCCATGGGGAACGAGAGAACGCATTTGTGTGGATGTCGGCATTTTCGCGTGGATAATTCTCATTTGAGAGTGCATGCTTATCACCTGACATAGTGGACCAGGGGCAGCTGTCACAGGATAGAAGAGTCCCTCGAGTGGCAAAGCTGTGTGCTTGCCATCCAATTCGTTCAGCGAACAAGCCGTCTGTTGACTCTGACCGCTTTCTCCCCAGGATCTAGTCCAGGAATGGTGTGAATAATCCTCTCGGTGGATGATGCCCGAGGTCATCATGAGATCGCCAGAGTATCAATGGCAAGGTCCAAGGACATGTGCCGTTGACTTTGGCAAGTCTCACTTCCCAACAAGCCCCCTATCGACACAATGGTCCAGCTCCTCCGCAGTCTCCTCGTGCTCTCGGCTCTCTTGCTCGCCGCGCCTGCGTCAGCCAACAAGATCCGATTTTTCAACAAGTGCCCGAAGGAGATGGAGCTCCAGCACGCGTCTGGCTTGTTCAGCTCCTTCAAGACGATCGCCAAGATCCCACCAGGCGGCATGCGAACGGGTGCTATCACCAAGGGCTCGCACGCTTTCCGTCGCGCTGGCTCCACCACGATGGCTGAATTCACGGCGTCGGGGAGTGGGGTTGTCTTCGACATCAGTTCTGACCCAACGTCCGGCAAGTGCTCGACGAACGAATGCGCGATTACCACCAAGTACGGCGTGAACATTACGCCAACGACCAAGGCCAGTGGCGCGAGCTGCCGCATGGTCACGTGTACGAAGGACGACAAAGCTGCGTGTGCCGCTGCGTACGACAATTTCAAGCAAGCCTGCGCGCTTGCTACGGACTACGACATCACTTTCTGTCCATCCGGCACGCGTCGTCTGCGAGGCGATAGCCAGTAAGCTTATGAGGGCAGCGCTAGTTTGACGCGCTTGTATTCGTTTTGTTTTGAAGTAAAGAGAGAATAGAAGTATCATTCATCCATCTAGTAATCCTCTGCTCGTTGACGGATTGGTCCACATTTACGATGGGAATCGGTTGTTTGTCGAAGCAGCGTTAAGGAAAAACGGACATTCGGATCTGACCGATGAATGTATGGTCAAGAGCAACCGAGTGAGGAAAGACCAGTCTAGATTTCATCACTATCCAGACAGTGAGCTTTGCTCGATGGTGGCCTCCGAACGACCATAATGTCGACAACGAAATCAATTCTCGCTTTGTTCTGGGATTGCTACCAAGGCCTACCTTTAGAGTGACAAGAAATTCCTGACTGGCATGTGCCTGTCAAGACCAAATGCAATATTCCCGTGTTCTTCCGTCAGTTACCAGCACACTCTGACTACTAGTAACGCTCTACGGCGTACAGCAGCAGCCAGACATTAATCACTCGTAGAGTTCTCTATCAGCGGAACAGTAGGTCCACACGAATGAATTTCGTGTTGTCGAATCTGTAGCGCGCTTGAGATCTTTGTCTCTAGCTTGGTCACTCTTGAAGTCGATGGGGATCACCACGGCTCTCTCGACATGGGTTCCTTCAACTCGAAAATCAGACAGCCTCGTGTGTACAGTACGATGAGGCACTTTACCGGTCATAAAAGACCCTGAATCTATCTAGACGTCACATTTCACGTGGATGAGCAACGCAGAGGAGCCCACGATGGGTGGCGGCTTGATGGCGGAGGGTCCACAAACCACCAACAGCTGGCTTCGCTCAATGAGCAGGTGGGAACCTCAATATTCTATTATATGTTAGTATATCATACTATATCGATCATCACTTTATAAAGTGAATGAGACCTTATTAAAGTTTTGACTAGCAAACGAATTAGAAAGGTAATGTCATCTAGGACTTTTCGAAGCGAGGACACAGACGAGACCAGACTGAACAATGGCCATGTGAGGGAAGGCGCTCGTCGGCACTCTCCAAAGAGCTCTCGATCAACACGATGGTCAAAGTCACTGCCAGCCTCGTCGCGCTCTCGGCGCTCGTACTCGCCGCCCCAGCGTCGGCCGTGAAGATCAACTTCCTCAACAAGTGCTCGCACGAAATCGACTTGCAGCATGCGCAGGGCGCGGTGACCTGGAAGTCGATCGCCAAGATCCCGACCGGCGGCTCGCACACGCACGACACGATCGGCGAGGCGCACGCCTTCCGTCACGGCAGCTCGACCCAGTCGACTCGTAAGTGTTTTTGTCTCTACAGTGTTCTTGCTCGATTCCTAGGAAGCTGACCTGTGTGTCTTATAGTGGCTGAGTTCTCGGTGCCAAACAACTGGCCATGGTACGATATCAGTATCATCCCACCTATGCCAGGTAACTGCCGTGGCTACGAAGGCTGCAAGGCTGCGACCAAGTCCGTAGGCTTCAACGTCGCGATGGACATTGTGCCAAAGTCGAACGCCAACGGCGCCAACTGTCGCCACCTCAAGTGTCCAAAGGACGACAAGAACGCATGTGCGGACGCGTACCACTTCCCAGATGACACGAAGACGCACGACTGTCCTACCGGCACCGACTTTGACGTCATTTTCTGTCCAAACGGTGCTCCTCCTCCAGCTCCAGCTCCAAAGCCAGCTCCGGCCCCTGCTCCAGCTCCTGCCCCAGCTCCAGCTCCAAAGCCAGCTCCAGCTCCAGCTCCAGCTCCGGCCCCTGCTCCAGGCCCAGGCGGCTTCAAGTACGTCGGTGCCCCACGCCCTGACAGTGCGGCTCTCGACGTGTGGTGCAACCAGAACTGCCCAAGCTTCTGCCCTGGCGACATGTGCGGTCGCAAGTAAGCAGTGTATTTAGAGTTTCACGGCGCTCTAGTGTTTGTTGCGTTCTATCCTAAAGCCAAATCCCCTGTTTTCCAAACGCTCTCTAATTTCCTTGTTGTCCAGTTGCAAGCATGAGCTCCACAAGATCTGCTCGTGGAATCCACACACAAAAACGAGCAATCATTTGTCGATGGAAATCAGGATGTGCATCACGCTCTCCATCCGATCGCGTCCCGCTTCTCTGCACCGTGCCGTCATTCCAGCTGTTCCAGCTCACCAAATCAACTCAGATCTGGAAGGCAGTTTCCATCTGAAATGCCTGTTTCGCAACCAGCTGGTGTACACTGCCGACATTACTCACCGCCACGCGAGACAATGCTGGATGGCCGATTCGTGGCCCAGAGCAGACATCACCACCGCAACGTTGAGGCCGTCAATCCAGATTGACTGGCCGTCCCTCTATGCAGAGACACGGGCTAATCGATGGCCATGGCCGTGTTCGTCTTAGTGGGTTAATAGACAGCTCGTGTTGAGCAGTGGTTGTCCTTCACACGGCCAGGCCAGGCGAGACCACCCTCCACTGAACTCGTCAGTTCTCAATTCGCCTCTCGAGTCGCAGATCTCCATCCCCCACGATGATCAAGACCGTCGCCCTCGTCGCGACGCTGTTGGTCGCCCAGGAAGCTACGGCGACCAAGATCACCTTCCGCAACAACTGCAACTTTAAGCTCGACCTTCAGCACAGCCAGAGCGGCAGCGCGTGGAAGTCGATCGCCAAGTTCGACAAGGGCAAGACCCACACGTTCGACGCCAAGGGACCAGCTCATGCCTTCCGTCACGGCGGCTCGGACCAGTCGACCCGTAAGTTCTATCGTTACATGGTTTGCATCTAAAATGGCTCTCTAACCCAGTGTTTCGTATGTCCACAGTCGCTGAATTCTCCATTCCTGCTGGTCAGCCATGGTACGACATCAGCATCATCCCACCTGCTCCAGGATGGTGCAACAGCTACGATAACTGTCGTCAGGTGACCGGCCGCAAGGGCTTTAACGTCGCCATGCGCATCGAGCCAAAGTCCAACCGCAACGGTGCCAACTGCCGCATCCTCAACTGCCCAAGGTACGACAAGGTGGCGTGCAAGGACGCGTACCACTTCCCAAACGACGTCAAGACGCACGACTGCCCTGCCGGCACCAACTTTGACGTCATTTTCTGCTAGAAATGGTCGATCTGTACCGTAGAGTGTGATCTCCACCACTATATGTAAGCAGCCTCGGGCTGGCAATGAATGCGTCATGACAAAGATCCATAAGTTGTCTGTTAATTGACGCGACCGCTAGACGAATGGATCCCATTTCGACTAAGTGGACCAAACATGGAAGAAGATTCCTTGAATCTGCTTCCGATTCACTGGTGGACAATGACGACGAGATATGGAAGACTCGAGTTGTCTGGGCGCTACGATTTCGTGCCTTGATTTTGGCTGTTACGTGAAGAAACTAGTCGGAAATGAGCGTGGTCATCACTAGGAAAAATTACTGTAGGGCGCCAAAGCGAAGACGATACATACTTCTCGTATCCCAAGGAAACTCCACCCCGTGTAGTCGTCCAAACCATGGAAACCAATGCACTTTGACCAGTGAGATGGGCGACTTCCGCACCAGCGGAGCCACCTGAGCCACCACATACTTTGTTTGGTCAGCAAACTTGCCACTGAATTGCATCGACACAATCAGCCAACGCCGCGACGCGGTTGTAGCTACCCGGTACCGTTGCCTGCATGCTTGTCCTTGTACGAGCAAGAGCGCTAGACCATGTTCGACGCTGGTGCCGTGGTCAAGATCATAGTCTCGTTACCGAAGGACTCGATCTCGGAGACATCGGAGGCGAGGCCGCTTCAGCGACCACATCCGCCGCGTCCTGGGCAAAGGCTGGGACGGCCAAGCAGCTCATGACACCAAGCGTAAGGATCAGACTTGAGCTTCATTACATTATTCTGCACCGGTTTACATGTGGAGGGAGCGACTCTCTACGCTCCAGTCTATATACGAGTCCTCTCTAGCAGAAGACAACGTCGAAGCTCGTGCCAGCAGGGCAGTCGTGCGTCTTCTTGTCGGCTGGGAAGTGGTACGCGTCCGCACACGCGACCTTGTCGTAGCAAGGACACTTGAGCGTACGGCAGTTGGAGCCGTTCTGGTTGGACCCCCGTTGATACAGGCAGCAACCTCACTTGCAATCGTTCACTTGATTGCCCACCACCGAAGAGTAGCCGGTGAAGGATCTGGATTCGGGTGGTTCAACGTGGCGGTGCGAAGCACGCGCGTAACTCTGACAGCGTCGCCCGGAGCCACGAATCGGTTATCCAACATGAGCCTGTCAGCAAGTAATCCGGACAATGTACACCGTCTGGCTCACCACGAGACATTTCGTGTCGAAACTGAAGTGTAAGTCAGAGTCAAACTCAGCGTGTTGCACTTGTCGGTGAGACAACACGGCGCAAAGAACAGCTTTCTATCAGACCCCATCCTGCACTTGATGTCGGATGGGCATTCCGAGAGACATTTCAGAATGGGACCGATTGCTCATGATGTCAGGACAAATCTTGTGCATGGGGTTTCTGAAGAGAGAGCAGTCGGAAGCATTCCGCGTAGGTGGATCTGCACGCACGACAGAATGGCCAAGATGGGGCATGCATCCAGCACCTAGTGTGTCGTGATTGTGTGTCTACAAGAGGTGGAGACAAGTCAGTCCGGGTCAGATACGCAAAGTTGGGCATCTCAGGTGCCACGAAAGCAGCTGGCGTCACGATCGAAGGGCGCAGGACAATTTAGCAGACGCCAGTCACGGGTTCAACGAGTGTCTCCTTCCAGCACATCAACGCCAGGCGACCGTAGTTTCTTCGGACACAGCCAAATGCGACGTCTGAAGGGTAGGACATCGTGCATTTGCACGTAACACAGAATCCCTCACTGATCACCATCATCACCCTGCCACCGGCTTCGTACGGGACGGGATCGATGAGAGCGGCGACATCTGAGGCTGGGGCCACCTCAGCGATCGCACCTGTCACGTCCTGGACAAAAGCTGGGGCGATCAAGCTGCTCACGACACCAAAAGCCACAGCGACAAGACGAAGAGAGAGGCAGGCTTTGAAATGTGCGCAACGACGACATTTACCGAGCAACCTCGATATCTTGGTCGACAAGCGATAGACTACGCCGAACATCTACAGGACACACGCTTGAGAAACTTGACCTGTCAATGCTACTCGTCCGATGTCATTCGATCGTGACGCCAGCTGCTTTCGAAGCACTCTGAGATACCAGGGCTTTGCGTGCTCGACACGGAATGATTTGTCTCCACTGCATCAACAAGAGCTGGAGATTCTCAAGCTCTTGTTGAGACATATACTAGGTGCGATCAATGCACTCTCTCATCCTCGTTCACCTCGTCGTGACACCCGCCAATTCCGAGGGGATCCGCCTATGCGCAATTGCTCCGACTGCTGTTTCTTCAGGACTCCGATAGACAAGATCTTCAGGACTCCGATAGACAAGATCAGTGGGGGCGTCATGAGAAATCGACTCTTGGATTGCCCACCCGGCATCAAGTGCAGGATGGGGTCTGATAGAAAGCTGTTCTTTGCGCCGTGTTGTCTCGCCGAAGAGCGCAACACGCTGAATTTGACTCTCAACTACACCTCAGTTCTGACGTAAAATGTCTCGTCGTGAGCCAGATGGTGCATATTGTCCGGATTACTTGCTGACAGGCTCAAGTTGGATAACCGATTCGTGGCTCCGGGCGACGCTGTCAGAGTTACGCGCGTGCTTCGCACCGCCACGTTGAACTACCCGAATCCAGATTCTTGACCGGCTACTCTTCGGTGGTGGGCAATCATTTGAACGATTACGAGCGAGGTTGCTGCTTGTATCAATGGGGGACCCACAGCCAAGTTGACCCTCTCACTTGGGATGTAATCAAGCGGCGAGCAGTGGCCAATCCACTCCACTCCGTTCCACTTCACCTCAGTCCTCGATTCACCATCCAAGTCGTACATCTTCATCCTCAACTCAAGATGATCAAGACCATCGCCCTCGTCGCCACCACGCTCCTCCTCGCCCAGGACGTCACGGCCACCAAGATCAAGTTCATCAACAATTGAAACTTTAACCTCGACCTCCAGCACAGTCAGGGCGTCAGCGCGTGGAAGTCCATCGCTAACTTTGCCAAGGGCGCCTCACAGCTACCGGACCAGCTCACGCGTTCCGTCACGGCGGATCGGACCAGGCGACTCGTAAGTTTTCTCTCTATCATCACGTTCACTCCTAGAATGGCTCTCTAACCTGGTTTTTGGGTTGTCTACAGTTGCCGAGTTCGCGATCCCTTCGGGTCAGCCATGGTACGACATCAGCATCATTCCGCCAAAGCCAGGCAACTGCGACAGCTACGAGAACTGCCGCCAAGTGACTGGTCATAAGGGTTTCAACGTCGCCATGCGCATTGAGCCAAAGTCCAACCAGAACGGCTCCAACTGCCGTACGCTCAAGTGTCCTAGCTACGACAAGGTGGCGTGTGCGGACGCGTACCACTTTCCAAACGATAAGAAGACGCACGACTGTCCAGCCGGCACGAGCTTCGACGTTGTCTTCTGCTAAGGAGGCGTATATAGACTCGAGCGCAGAGAGTCGCTCCCTTTACATGTAAATCGATCCGAATGAAGCACAAGACGCTTTCAAAAACTGACGTGAGCATCATGATGTCTGTACCCATTTTGATTTAAACCAATCAGAATATTTAGACTATAATTTTCATCAATCAGAATGAGATACCCCATCAAATCTGTGACGTGCGACGAGAGTCAGCCAAGATTGAGCCTTCAGAGCATAGTTCCGGAGCTAATCGTTTCTTGCGAGTCAAGGCTTCCATCTCGACAATCTTGATAAAACGATCGCGTCTTGATCCACTACCACTTTTGACACGATTAACGCGTCAAAGGGCGACAGCCGGCCTTACGACAAGCCCAAGGTGTTCGTGACGGACTGTCGTTGGGTTTCTGAGGGATCCGGACGCGGCATTTGCACCTTGGTCGCGAAGATCTTGTTGTCTCCTCTCCTGCTGGCCATGAATGCGTGAAAACCGCAACCAACACGGAGATTTCTTGTAAATTGACGCCATCACTCTGGACTAATCATGGGATGAGATTCCTTGAATCTCTGACTGATCCCTCTCAGGCATTGTTGAAGACATGTTACGCAGCAGCTTCCTCGAGCCATCGACTAGTAGCTAAAACGATGATGAAGTCACGTTGTAGACTGAGCAAAGAGTGACTGAAAGCGTCCTGCGGAAGCATCTCAGGGCCTGACCAGTCTGTATCCTCATGGACTATTTTCAAGAGATGACAACGAGAGATACTGCTATAGATTGAAAACAAAGACGTCAACGAAATCTAGTACTGCTTCCTCATAACATTGAAGCTTTCACTCGGATTGAGAGACGCACTTGTCTATGCCTTGATCCACTGGTTGTACAAGTCACTGCTGATCGAGGTCATACCGAAGTCAAAGTCCTCGAGCTCCAAGATCTTGATGAGTCCATTGCCTGAGTCATTCATCACCGTCACGTACACCGTGGCCGAGTTGGTAGGACGAGGACCCCAGTTGTCGCCGTTTGGCGCGTTGATCTTGCCATCGTAGAAGTAGTAATGCGCCGACACACGGTCACGGGCCGCGTTGGTCTCGATGACCTCAGCAATGTCCAGCTCACCACAACCACCTGGCGCACCCATACCACGACAGTTGCAACCGTATTGACCCGAGTGGAGGGCCTGGTCGTTGAGCATCCAGATGGCTGGCTGGTTTGGCTTGCCGCCCTTTGGCATCTGCACCTTGGTGACGAAGATCTTCTTGCCTCCGCCCCAGCCCTTGTAGTCGTTCGAGCTGTGGAAGCCAGGACAGTTTTTGCTGGTGCACTTGGTGCCCGTCATGATGTTGACTTCGGCACCGGTCGAGATACCTGGGCCAGCGCCGACCTTGTTTGGCTCCTTGGCTTCCGAGAGCTTACCGCCGAACATCACGGGGCTACTGGCCGTTCCCAAGCCATTGGCGGTCGCGAGACCCTGCGGACCGTGCTTGTTCTGACCACTGTAGTCGATGTTCTTGTTGTTCATGAAGACCATGTTCTCGCGCTTCTTGCTCGCCTGCGAGTAGTACGACACGCGGTTCCACTTGCCACCGGATTGCTGGAAGACGGCTATGTTGTGGATGTTCATTGGGCCACGGAAGACCATCGAGACACCCTCACTCAGAGGACCAATGCCGTTCTTTACGCTCACCTTGCTCTTCTTGCAGCCAGCCAGCGCCGTGACGCGGTTGTAGCTGCCGGCGACGTTGCCAGCATACTTGCCCTTGTAGGAGTACGAGCGCTTGACCTTGTTCGACGCTGGTGCCGCGGCCAAGATCATCGTCTCGTTACCGAAGGATTCCGTCTCGGAGACATCGGTGGCTTCGTACGCGACGGCATCGATGAGCGGAGCGACATCGGAGGCTGGGGCCACCTCAGCGACCACATCCGTCGCATCCTGGGCGAATGCTGGGGCGGTCAAGCAGCTCACGACGCCAAGAGCCACGGCGACAAGACGGAGGGAGAGGCTGACCATGGTTTGCTGGGATCAAGTGAGTGCGAAGAGGACAATTGTCGAGTGACGTCAAGCTTGGTGGCTGTCTTGGTCCTGCAGAGACAGAAAACACGGAACATGTACACGACACTCCCGTGAAAAACTTGAACGGCCACTGCTAACTCGTCCTACGTCATTCAGTCGTGACGCCAGCTGCTTTTTAGCACCCTGAGATGCCCCACCAGACAAGCGCGTTGCGTATCCGACCCGGAATGACTTGTCTCCAGTTCATACAAACACGTTACTAGGTGCTAGCAACACGCTCATCCTCGGTCATGGTGTCGTGCCGCCCGCAAGTTCTGAGGGGATCCGGCGATGAGCAATCGCTCCGATTGCCTTGTCTCCTGCATTCCGATAGACAAGCTCAGTGGTGACGTCATGAGCAATCGATTTCCGTCCCGAATCGTCTCTCGGAATGCCCATCTGGCATCAAGTGCAGGATGGGCATCAGCTCGAAAGCCGCTCTCTGCGCCAAGTTGTCACAAGGACGAGAGCATATCGCTTAATTCAAGACAGTTTCGACTTAAACATGTCTTGTCGTGAACCAGATGGCGTACACTGCCGGGATTGCACACCGACAGGCTCGTCATGCTGGATGGCCGATTCGTGGCTCAGGATGACGCGGTCAGACTTCCGAGTATGCTTTCACCACCGCAACGTTGAAGCACCCGAATCCAGATTCTTGACCGGCTACTCTTTCGTGGTGGGCAAGCGATTGATTACCAGTGCGGATGCTGCTCGTGTCGATGGGGGATTCCCGCTGCTAAGTGGATCCTCCCACTGAGGGATGTAATCCATCGATGAGCCCCCGCCACTCCAACTCAGTCCTCAATTCGCCTCTCGAGTCGCAGATCTCCTTCCTCCATTCAAGATGCTCAAGACCGTCGCCCTCGTCGCTACCACGCTCCTCCTTGCCCAGGACGTCACGGCTACCAAGATCAAGTTCATCAACAACTGCAACTTCAAGCTCGACCTTCAGCACAGCCAGAGCGGCAGTGCGTGGAAGTCGATCGCCAAGTTCGACAAGGGCAAGTCCCACACGTACGACGCCAAGGGACCTGCCCACGCCTTCCGTCACGGTAGCTCGAACCAGGCGACCCGTAAGTGCTTTACTCACCATTTGATGCGTCTTGTATTGTTAATCTGACGATTGTATGTCCATAGTTGCCGAGTTTTCGATCCCATCAGGACAGCCATGGTACGACATCAGCATCATTCCTCCAGGACCAGGCAACTGTAACAGCTACGACAACTGCCGCAAGGTGACTGGCCGCAAGGGCTTTAACGTCGCCATGCGCATTAAGCCAAAGTCCAACCAGAACGGCTCCAACTGCCGTACGCTCAAGTGTCCTAGTTATGATAAGTCGGCATGCAAGGACGCGTACCACTTCCCAGCCGACAAGAAGACGCACGACTGCCCTGCTGGCACGAGCTTTGACGTTGTGTTCTGCTAAAGATGACTTGTGTAGGGACTTGAGCGCAGAGACCGTCCCCTTTATATGTAAACCGATCACAATAAAGCAAAAGCTTGATGCTTTCGTAAATTGACGTGTGCCACGTGACGTTGTGTACCCATTTTCGATTAATGACCAATCCCAACAGATGGTCTACTGATAATAAACCAATCAAGAAGAGAAAAACCACAATCTGTGACGTGTGACGAGAGTCAGCTCAAGGAGCGTTGATCCATTCAGCGTAGAGCTCGGGACTGATCGTTTCTTGCGCGAAATCAAAGTCCTCCACCTCGACGATCTTGATGAGACCTTCGCCTGAGTCATCAAACATCGTCACATACACTTTTGGCTTGTCAAAGGGCCGGTATGCCCAGTTGTCACCCTTTGGCGCGTTGATTGTGCCGTCGTAAAAGTAATAGTGTGTCGAGACGTGATCACGTAGCGGGTTGGTTTCGATGACTTCGGCGATATCCAGCTCACCACAGCCACCAGGAGCACCCATGCCACGGCAGTTGCACTTGTATTGGTTGGAATGCATCACCTGCGCGTTAAGCATCCAGATCGCAGGCTGATCGGGCTTCTGAGGACCCCGACGAGGCATTTGCACCTTGGTCACGAAGATCTTCTTGCCTCCTCCCCAGCCATGATAGTCGTTGTCACCGTGAAAGCCAGCACAGGCTCCGTTGCACTTTCCCCCTGTCATGATGTTGACTTCCGCACCAGTCGCGACGCCCTTGCCTCCGTAGATGTTACTTGGATCTGTGGCCTCGTCAAGAGTGCCGTTGAAGGCCGTTGGAGCCGTCGCACCCTTTGCTCCATTCTCACTCGCGTAACCCTGGGGACCGTGTTTGACACCTCCGTCGTAATCGATGTTCATGTTGTTCAGAAAGACGAGGTTCTTGGTGGCTTTGGTCGTCTGTGTGTAGGACGAGACGAGTGTCCAGTCGGTGGATACGACAGTCGGCTGGTACACTGCGATGTTGAAGATATCCATCGGACCACGAAAGATCATCGAGACTTCTTCCGAGAGTGGACCAACGGGGCTGCTGACACTCACTGGCGTCTTGGCGCAGTCCATTAATGCCGTCACGCGCTCGTATCTGCCTGGTACGTTTCCTGCAAACTGACCTTTGTACGAGTGCGTGATGTTGATATTCCCATTGACTCCTGGCAGAGCCTTCTCGGTCGGAGCTGAGACGATCCCCGGCTGCGCGTCGCCGGCGACAAGATCCGTCATACTGTAGGATGGTAGAGGAGGAGGAATTGGTGTCTGGACGAGTGTTGTAGCGAGAGGAGGGGGCGGCTGAGCAGCGGGTGATGGTGGTGGCGACGGAGGTAATTCAATAGGAGGAGGAGGAGGAAGAGGACTTGCACTTGGTTCGCCTTGGTTGTTGGGACAGAAAACCACATCAAAGTCCGTACCAGCTCCACAAGTGTGAGTCTTGGTGTCGTCCTTGGGGTACTTATACGCGTCAGCACATACGGCCTTGTCGTCTGCAAGATATGTGACCGTACGACAGCTGAGCCCATTCTGGTTGGACTTGGGTTCGATGCTCATGGCGACGTTGAAGCCGACATGCTTGGTCTCAGCCTTGCAGGCCTCGTAGCTGCCACACCAGCCTGGAGCAGGAGGGATGATACTGATATCGTACCAGGGTTGACCGGCTGCGATCGAAAACTCGGCCACTGCAAGCAAAACAACATCAACTTAGGGTCATTTCCGATACTGAATCGAGTAGGTTGTGACGTACAGGTGGCTTGATCCGTCACGTCGTGATGGAAAGCGTGCACTCCGACAATGTCCTTGACGAATTTGGTGCCTGTGGCGATTTTGGCGATCGAGGTCCAAGCAGAGCCTTGCTGATTGTGGTGCAGGTCGATTTCGTGTGAGCAGCGATTTATGAACGTGAGTTTAGTCGCCGAGACGGTCACGGCGAAGAGCGCTTTAGCGCCAAACACTAAAACACCGAAGCGTAGTGAGCCGATCATCAACAAACAGGGAAAGAAAGTAAATGGGAGCTTGTGCAGACGTCGTCCTGACCCCATAGAGGCGGTAGACGAGCTTAAAAGTGCCACATTTCGCAATGTGGCGATCCAAGAAGATCGTTCAACCTTAGTATACATAACCCGTATAAGTCGATTTGTGTATAACACATAGTGAGTTCGAATAGTACCTATAAGATAATTAAATGCATAATATGATCGTATCATATTGTACAAACTGAGCCGTGGCGCCTCGGCAGGTGACGTGGTCATGGACTGCTTCTGAAAGCGAACCCAACGCGCCACGACTGCGAAATCCTCCGTAAGTATGAGATATCGCGACGTCTTTGGCACCGGGAACGATATCCCCGACGTCTAATCGATCCACTTTGACGTGTTTGCTTAGTTGGAATGACTGAGCCCCAGCTCAGCGACTTGATGAGTCTATTTCTCTGATCTAGGACGACGCTAGCTTCACAACTGGGACGTTTTTCGCCATAAGGCCCGGAGTAATCGCCATCTGTGAGTCTCCTAGTCATGCGCTCACCCAGCTGCTTCTCGAAGCACATCCTTTCGGTAGGACCATCTGCGCACAACTGGATGACCGATTTGTGGACACCCAGCCACGGGATATGATTTGGGAATTCTAATCTTGAAGATGTCTGAGCGCCAGTGCCCTTGGACCAGTCGCTTGGGATTCGCAATGGACAAGGGGACTTGTGGTGAGACGCTCTGTGAGACCACTCAATGGGAGCTGATAGCTAACGGCGGGGAACCTCGTTTCTGGACCGAAGCGGAACACACGCCTGAGGCAGTGCAGCACCCGACACAGCAGACTCTGCGCACGGCATTCCGCAATCCGCCCTCCAATTCGTAGGTCTCCACTGTCCAAGATGATTAGGACCGTCGTTCTCGTCGCCACGTTGCTCGTTGCTCAGGAAGCTGCCGCCACGCAGATCACCTTCCACAACAACTGTAACTTTAACCTCGACCTCCAGCACAGCCAGAGCGGCAGCGGCTGGCGCTCGATCGCCAACTTTCCAAAGGGCAAATCGCACACGTTCGATGCCAACGGACCAGCGCACGCCTTCCGTCACGGTGGCTCGGACCAGTCGACCCGTAAGTCCGACTGTTGCATTATTTCCATCTAAAATGGCTCTCTAACCCAGTGTCTTTATGCCCATAGTTGCCGAGTTCTCGATTCCTGCCGGTCAGCCATGGTATGACATTAGTATCATCCCTCCAGCCCCAGGCAACTGCAACAGCTACGAAAACTGTCGTCAAGTGACGGGCCGTAGCGGCTTCAATGTCGGCATGCGCATTGAGCCAAAGTCCAACTTGAACGGCGCCAACTGTCGTGCTCTAAACTGCCCAGTGTACGACAAGGGTGCGTGTGGCGACGCCTACCTCTTCCCAGACGACAAGAAGACGCACGACTGCCCAGGCGGCACCAACTTCAACGTGGTGTTCTGCCCGTAAGCGTTAGAGTCTGATCAACTTTTTGGTGTTTGTCAAGTGCCTCATGTCAATAAACCAGTTTTAAATGTTGAGATCAAACGAGATGTTCCGTTTTATCATAAGGCCACTGTGACTTTGCGTATTACGCGTGGAGTGGGTCGATTAGGAACTTCCATTCTCGAAGTAATCGAGTTTGGTGCCATATTGTCCTTCACTTGAGAGGGAGACTCACAGTTTTGGCACTGGTTGGGCCTATCAAATGCTATCTCGAGTGGCCGGTGGACTTGAATCGCTTTCGTCGATGTCTGGACACCGACCGAAGGAGCCTCGGCTCTAGTAAGAGTGGACTTCGACTCACTGATAGACTGAATGCCCGGGACAACAGCCAAGTCGCTAACGCTTAGACGGACTTGCACAACTTTCCGCGGTTGCCGTCGTGGGTTTTGGTTCGACTGAACGTGCCCAGTGTTTACTGTCTCTCGTTGGTTCTGCTCTCGAGTCGGTGGGTTTCTTTCGATTTCTACTGGATTTGTGTCTCCTGTTGCATCGAAAGCTGTCATCCTGGACTTTTGAGTTTCGACATTGGCACTGTTGCTTCCACACGAGCGACTTCGAATCGTTCCACAGCCACTGAGCTTCTCGTGAATGAGCTTCTCCGCCTTTTGGTGCCATCCGCGCGGATGCTTCTCGCCTCGACGTCCATTCTTCTCGCTATCCAGCTCGTCGTGCTCCAATGCGATCGTATAGTCTTGGATGGCGCGATGGAACTTGCCTTCGCTGTTATAACAGCCAGCACTATTACGCACCCAAGAGTTAGATCACGAGCCGATAGATCTAGTAAACGCATCGTACCGAGCATATCGAGCCATAACATGGTGCGGACTGAGCTCCAGGACGCGCGTGAAGTCCGAATGAGCGTCTTCAATGCGTCCACTCTTGAACAAGGCCATACCACGACTAAAGCGGCCGTGGATGTCGTCTGGCCGTACATGTAGGATTATAGAAAAGTCTTCAATGGCTCTGGACCACATCTAGCAACCCGAGTCAGCACATTCCGTCTCGCTTTCGTGGGTTAGACCACATGTCATACCTTGGCTTTCATACAGGCATGGCCGCGAATGGCTCGAGTGTGGAGACACGTGGGCTCCTGCTGCAACGTCGCATCGCATTCCTCAATCAGCGTGAGGATATCCGCTCGATGCGTCGCCGCCGACGGCGTGGACGCGACCGGAGACCGCGCACTTGCCCGCATCCTGCCGAATCAGAACGCTTTTCAAAAGTGTAGCCATGTTGCTAATTGTAGCATTTAGAAATCCCATTTTAGAATTTAGAAGAACTGTCCAGAGCCACACAGGGGGTGGGATGGCACCACTCGGCATTTGTGGCGACTCGTCCAGAACTCTGGACTGTCCTGTCCATTGTCCGGATCCACTTCAACAATGCAGAACACGTGGGTAGCCCACCAATATGGCCGACTGGAGTGCCCGGGAAGCAGCTGGCGATAGGACCGCATGGCGAAGGACAAGGGAGTTAGCATCGGCCGGTCTCTCGACTCAGACGCCTCGCGTGGACCAGAAGCAGAGCGACAGAAGCTGATCTGCAGTCGGTCGTGTTTCTTTCCCTCTGCATCGGTCATCCCTCATGCCAAGTCATTCGCGATTTGAGACCTTCGCACTCATTTAATCCATCAAGATGGTCAGCCTCTCGCTTCGTCTCATCGCTGTGGCGCTTGGCGTCGTGAGCTGCATGACGGCGCCAGTCATGGCCCAGGATGCCACGGATGCGGACGTCGCCGCGATCCCAGCCTCGGTCCACGCCCCTCTCATCGAGCCTGTGGCGTACGAAGCCACCGACGTCGCGGAGACCGAGTCCGTCACGACCTACAACAACGAGTCGCTTCCTATCCTCTTGGCGGCGGCGCCAGCCTCGAACAGGGTCAAGCGCTCGTACTCGTACAAGGGCAAGTTCGCCGGTAACGTCGCGGGCAGCTACGACCGCGTCACGGCGCTTGCTGGTTGCAAGAAGACCAAGATCAACAAGAAGAACGGCATCGGTCCTTTGAGCGACGGTGTCTCGATGGTCTTCCGTGGCCCAATGAACATCCACAACATCGCCGTGTACCAGCCATCGAATGGCAAGTGGAACCGTGTGTCCTCGTTCGCGCAAGGCGGCAAGACGGTGAACATGGTCTTCATGAACAACAAGAACATCGACTACAGTGGTCAGAACAAGCACGGTCCGCAGGGTCTTGCCACGGCGGATGGTATCGGTCTTTCGAGCAACTCGGTGCAGTTCAGCGGCAAGCTTGCTGAAGCCAAGGAGCCAAACAAGATTGGTGGTGGCCCAGGTATCTCGACTGGTGCGGAAGTCAACATTCTCACTGGTGCGAAGTGCAATGGCCAGTGCATCGGTTTCCAGGGTGACAACGACTACAAGGGCTGGAGCGGTGGCAAGAAGATCTTCGTCACCAAGGTGCAGATGCCAAAGGGCGGCAAGCCAAACCAGCCAGCCATTTGGATGCTCAACGCTCAGGTGGTGCACTCGGGCCAGTACGGCTGCAACTGTCGTGGCATGGGTGCTGCCGGTGGCTGTGGTGAGCTTGACATTGCTGAGGTCATCGAGACCAATGCTGCTCGTGACCGCGTCTCGGCGCACTACTACTTCTACGACGGTACGCTCAATGCGCCAAACGGCGACAACTGGGGTCCACGTCCAACGAACGCGCCGACTGTGTACGTGACTTTGATGGACGAGTCGGGCGAGGGCCTCATCAAGATCCTCGAGCTCGAGGACTTTGACTTTGGCATGACCTCGATCAGCACTGACTTGTTCAACCAGTGGGTCAAGGCGTAAAGCAGTTAGTCTGATTCAATGTTTCAGTGTAATGTGAGAAAGAAATACAAACACTTTTGTCTCTCTATTGTCATTTCGTGAGATTTCTCTGCATTGGCTCACAGAAACGTAGTAGTAGTAGTAGTAAGTTAGTAAAACGTTAATTCGCGGCAGCCTATACAGAAACGTAGAATCGCCTAGCACTATGCATGTACTGTGCATGCGCCATCAGCAGCACGTGGAAGCCAAAGGAGAGCCCACACTCGACTGAGTGTCTGGTTTTACAGTGGGTGGCTCGCGAGTGGCTCCAATCAGACATTTGAAATCTTATCAAATCCAATATCATCGGACTATACATAATATAATATATAGGAATCAAATAGTATCGGAATGAGTCAATAATATCCATGTCAAAAAGATAATATTAGTTTTACAAGGTCCAGTCACTATGAGTGGTTCGTCTCATTGACGGCTCACCACTTGCCCCAGCCTATGTGACAAGCAATTGAGTCTCTCTTGCTCACGCGGGAAGGAATTACGCGTGATCATCAGGAACGCGTGCTAGGAACCCGATATCTACTCCATTATCGAATCTGATCTAGCAGGGACAATGGTGAAGGCGTCGTTGAGTCTCGCGGTTGTGGCGCTTGGCGTCGTGAGCTTCACGGCCGTGCCGCGTTTGGCTGTGGCCGCCCCAATGCACAGTGAAGATGCCAACGACTTGGATGAGAACCCTTTGGGCTCTGTCGTTGCCGCCGTGGCTGAAGCGCCTGCGGCTGGTGGCTGGGTCTACTCTGGACCTGCACGTCCAGACAGCGCGGTGTTCACTGACTGGTGCAACACGAACTGTGCTGCAGGATTCTGCCCTGCTGACATGTGCAAACCTGCTGGCGGAGCTCCTGCGCCAGCTCCTGCGCCAGCTCCAGCCCCAGCTCCTGCCCCAGCCCCTGCGCCAGCTCCAGCCCCTGCTCCAGCTCCAGCTCCAGCTCCCGCTCCAACCACCAAGCAGCCAGTCATTCCTCCATCGGATCTCGACTGCTTCTAAATGCGAAAGATCACTAAATGTATCAAATACCCTCAATGCGTTTGCCTCTATTTACTGTTGCTTCATTCTGATATTCAACCTGTTCCCTTCCCTTGTTCTATTACAACCCATCGCTTTTGAAGACCAACGTGAGCAAGCGGCCTTACTTGTTGAATTCCCTGGAAGACGAGTACACTGCAGTAGCTTGCTCCATCCAGGCTGGATTCCAGAAGAAACACACCCGCCCAGGAAGCGGACTCTTGCTGAGTCCACCGTCCTGATCGAGTCACTCGGCCACAATTCTTCTTCGCGCCGCCTCCACAGCTTGGTGCTCGCTGGCTTACAGTGGGTGGCTTGCGAGTGGATCCGCATCGTGCGTGGGGTCCACCTGGTGCGCGAAAACAAGCCAGCTCGTATATTTTCTCTCAATAATGATAGTATCATAAAGTAAAGCATATTTATTCTAGCATTACTTTTGAGTGCTAAGTAGCTTTACTTCGTATTGATTTGAAAGGGTATACATATGAGAGGATTCTATGATTTGTTTCGTCTGACTAGTGCCCCTGGCTGGCGTTCTGCCGCAGACTACCAGCCAGTCTCTGTCACTACGCACAGAGCGATGGACTCAATCGAGGTTTTGTTCATTCTCGCTTCTGCATCGTTTATTGTTCACGAGACACGATGGTCAAGGCGTCAGTAAGTGTGATTGTCGCCGCGCTCGGCGTTGTCAGTTTGTTGGCCGCGCCAGTCGCAGCCGTCCCAGTTGATTCGGATGCCGACATGGACTCGAACCCGTTGGGTTTTGTCGTGGCTGCGGCTCCGACCGGCGGTTTCGAATATAGCGGCCCAGCTCGTCCAGACAGTGCTGCGTTGACGGTATGGTGCAACCAAAACTGCCCAGCATTCTGTCCTGGTGATATGTGTCGACCAGTCGGCGGAGCCCCAGCCCCAGCTCCAGCTCCAGCGCCTGCTCCTCAGCCAGCGCCAGCTCCAGCTCCAGCTCCAGCCCCAAAGCCAGCGCCTCCACCTGCACCAGCCCCCGCCCCTGCTCCTCAGCCAGCTCCCCAGCCAGCGCCTCAACCAGCCCCAGCTCCAGCTCCAGCCCCAAAGCCAGTGCCAGCCCCAGCTCCAAAGCCATCTGAGGCACCGAAGCCTGCACCAGGTCCTGCTCCTGCCCCTGCTCCAGCCCCAAAGCCATCCGAGGCACCAAAGCCTGCCCCAACTCCTGCCCCAGCTCCAGCCCCAAAGCCAGTGCCTGCCAGCAAGATCAAGGGTACTTACTCGTACAAGGGCAAGTTCGCGGGTAATGTTCCAGGTAGCTACGAGCGCGTGACGGATCTGGTCGGCTGCAAGAAGACCAAGGTACATATCAACAACCCAATTGGTCCTATGAGCGAAGGCGTTTCAGTCATTTTCCGTGGCCCAATGAACATCCACGACATTGCCGTGTACCAGCCAAAGAACAACAAGTGGACGCGTGTGTCATCCTTTTCCCAGGCCAGCGGCAACACTGACAACTTGGTGTTCATGAACAACAAGAACATTGACTACAGTGGCCAGAACAAGCACGGTCCTCAGGGCTACGCCACTGCTGATGGTGCATCCAAGGCGGACAAGCCAGAGAAGTTCAGTGGCAAGCTCGCCGAAGCCAAGGAGCCTGCCAAGATCGGCGGTGGCCCAGGTCTCTCGACTGGTGCGGAAGTCAACATCATGACGGCCGAGAAGTGCAACGGCAAGTGTCCTGGCTACCACGGTGAGAACGACCACAAGGGCTGGTACGGTGGCAAGAAGATCTTCGTCACTAAGGTGCACATGCCACAGGGAGGATCGCCGAACCAGCCAGCCATCTGGATGCTCAACGACCAGGTCATGCACTCGGGTCAGTACGGCTGCAACTGTCGTGGCATGGGTGCGCCAGGTGGCTGTGGTGAGCTCGACTTTGCCGAGGTCATTGAAACCAACCCAGCGCGTGACCGTGTGTCGGCGCACTACTACTTCTACGACGGTACGCTCAACGCGCCAAACGGAGACAACTGGGCTCCTCGTCCTACGAATGGCCCAACGGTGTACGCTCTCGTGATGGATGACTCGGGTGAGGGTCTCATCAAGATCCTGGAGATGGAGGACTTTGACTTTGGCATGACGACCATCAGTCAGGAACTCTATGACCAGTGGATCAAGGCGAAGTAAAGCAGAAGCTAGAAGAAAAGCTGTCGATGTGATTTTGAGTACAAACGAATTATGGAATTTTGGGAATCAACGTCAACAAAGTGCATGGCTTAATCATGATTACGCCATCATATCATTATAGCCAATGAAGGTGCAGCCAGGTCATCGGTATCAAGCATTTTCATTGGCCGGTGGATACTTCGAATTTTAAGACCCTAAATTTACGTCAGTTTTAGGAAGAGGGTGCTAATTTTTCGAACGAGAACGGATGATGCGAAGGCAGCCAGTCCACCAGAGCTAGCAAAGGTATTGATCCTCGTCAGCTTTAATGGCATCGGATGAGCATGACTTGAGCTGTGATCATCACGGAATCCCAAAGATTGGCGAGACATCAAGATTACACGAACTCGGGTGTTATCGCTTCGCCTCGTTTACTGGATTGGACATGAGATTGGCGGAAGCTTTGGTTCGGATCCCCCACAACATGCATTTCAAAACCAGGTGACTCATGCGCACCCCAGCACACACTCTATGTAAGGAAAACGCACCCTCATGATCGAGCGCACGGTCGGCCAACAAAGAAAAAGATCTCCGTGTCAAGCTGAGTTCAGACGAGACGAGCAAAATCGACCAAGTCTCATACGTACACGGCTTTCAGACAGCAAAACAACCTCTTCAACGTCATACACAACTCACATGCGCTGGTGCGTTCCTTTCGCCACCCAACGTACTCAGCCCAGGTCAACCCACATTGCTTCCTCCTTGTTCTCTGTGTCGACCCGGATGACGCAATCGTGGCTCTTGGGGTGCGGCCGTTGTCCACCACGGGGACCAATCAGAGCGCCGCGTCCGTGTATGAAGTGACTGTGCGCTGCCCACACACACGCACACACACACAAAGTCGACGGAGCTACTCGGCCGGCCAGTCCAGTCCTTCTTCCTCGTCCGCATGCAGCCGTCGTCGTCTCCTGCGTCCTGTGCAGTGCATGGCACTGCGTCGTCGCCTCCGCCAGGCGCCTGTGGGCTCACCATGAGTCCCGTCAAGCACGTCTCCCACGACATCCTCGAGACCATCAAGCACCAGTGCACATGCGCGCCCGTGTCCATGGGCGAGTACCTCCCGAGTCCACGCCAATTGAACAAGACCGAAGTCACGTGGCTACTCGACAAGCCCACGGCGTTCGACGGCGTCGAAGTCGTCGTGGACGCAAGTGAGGACCTCCAGCACCACGAAAAGCACGCCACTAGTACGGTCTGGGGCTCCACGTTCACACTCACCAACACGATTCTCGGCTCGGGTACGCTCGCCGTGCCCTACGCCATTGCCTCGAGCGGCTGGCTGCTCGGCAATGCCGTCATGCTCGCCATTGCGCTCATCACGCGCTACTCAGTGTACCTCTTGCTCTCAGCGAGCGACCGCGCCGGTGTCAACTGTGCGCGCACGTACGAGTCCATTGGACACTACACCATGGGCGGCTTTGGGACCAAGCTCGCCGAGTTCACGTTCATTTTCGGTGGTTTCGGCACACTCGTGAGCTATTTCATGTTCATCACCGACCTCTTCACCGTCGTGCTCGGCGTCGACCAAGCGCACAAGTGGATCGTCACCTGTGTGTGCATGTCCTGTGTGATCCTGCCGCTCTCGTTGACGCGTCGACTTGGTCGTCTGCGTCTTTCGTCGGTGCTCGCGGTGCTCTCCATCACGTACGTCGTGGCGTTCGTGCTTATTGCGTTCTTCGTCGTGTACAACAACTCCACGGCGACGGTCTCGTCGCTCGACTTCTCGCGTGTCCAAGCGGTGCGATTCGAACCAGGCAGTGTGTACACCGTGACGCTGCTCATCGCCGCCTTTGCGTGCCACAACACGGCCTTGCCAGTGTACGACGAGCTCCGCAATCGCACCATCCAGCGCATGGATCGTGCCGTGTTAGGCGCCATCAGCATCGCGTTCTTGCTTTACGAAGCCATCGGTCTCTTTGGCTACTTGCAGTTCGGTGACGCCACCAAGGACAACATCCTGCTCAACTTCTCGGCGGAATACGTCGCCGCCAACTCGGCGATTCGTTTCCCACTGCTCCTGGGGCGTTTCTGTATGGCCGTGGCGCTCTTGCTCACGACGCCGATCGCCATGTGGCCGTTCCGCTCGTGCATCCTCAGTGTCGTGCTGCGTATCAAGAACAACGGCGTGCAGACGCCAAGCAGCGCCGCCACGTGGACGGAACACGCCGTCGTCACGCTTGTGAGCCAGGTGCTCATCTTGATTTGCAGCATCTTCGTGCCAAGCGTCAAGATCCCACTCAGCATTGTCGGCTCCGTCTCAGGTTCGCTGCTCATCTTCATCATGCCATCGCTCTTCTTCATGCTCCAGTCGCCACATCCAGTGCTGGACAAGCGCCACGTCGGTCCGCTGGTCATGTTTGGCGCTGGCTGCTGCGTTGGCGTCCTGGGCCTCTCGCTGACGCTCTACAAGATCTACAAGGAGCATTTCTAGAGTCAACTAGTGCACAATCGTCGACGCTCGACTGTGAAATATAGTGACAATCGCATTTCTTTATGCATGTTGTATAAAGCTCTAGTATGGGTTTATGGTCTTGGGATGAACGCCTCTGGCTTGGCGACGGTCTTGAAGCGCAAGCCATTCACTCGCACGAACGAGTACGGCTGAACCTGGTCCTGTGGGAAGCTCTCTTCCCCACTGGGGGTGTGAACACGCCACTTGGCCTCGGCTTCGGTGCGTTGCATGGCGTACAAGCTCACGAAGGGGCCGGTTGTGCTAGGAACTGGCGCGCGGCCTGTCGGATTGAAGAGATTCGCGGCCAGTGGATGCGTTGGCGCGACGCAAACGTACCAGTGACTGCTATCGTCCTGGAACATGTGATAGCCCTTGGTCCACAGACGCTGCTGGACGACTTTGAGCGAGTTCAGCGACTGGTTCTGGTAGCCCAACTCGACTTTCTCGCTGGATGGGACCATGGCGCCATTGCGAAGCGCACCAAAGAGCGTTTCGTAGAGGAGCGCTGGCTCGAGCTCCACGTCGTTCAGCGTCGCGTACACATCAAGCAGCAGGAGATGAAGCACACTGGCAAAGCACCGCGACTCGGAGCGCTGAGGCACGAGCAGATCGCGGCGATCGGCACCGAGGCAGTACGGGATGTCACTGCGTCCCCAGATGGGCAGACACTGCTCCCACTGCTTCTCTGTGTGATTTGCATCCACCGAGCACAAGAACGCGTGCTTTGCATCAAACACTGGCGGACCCGCGAGACCTGTGGCTGCGTGTACACGCTGAAGCTGCGCGTAGAAGCGTGGGTTTAACTGGTCGTTGTGTCCATCGAGGAAGACGGACAAGTCCACAGTCGGCGGCCTGCACGATCCTGTTGCAGGGGTTACGGAAGTTGGCTCGGGACGCTGTGTGTCAATCTGTGTGGACAAGCCGGTCGAATTGTCCATCGACAGACTTGCCGTCGAGTTGACTGGCGCTTCTGAAGTCGCATTTACGTCGGTCTTGGGCACAACCACGAGGACTTGGTCTTGATTTGACTTGGTACTTGACTCGTCCGAGCCCTTGAGCATCCAGGCGAGCGAGACTTCGGACGAGATCATGCCAAAGATCACCAGTGCGCCGAACGCCAGGAAGAGATAGAGCGTCCGACCGCCGCGACGTTGAGTCGACGATGGCGCGGGCCGTTCAAGCAGTTGAAAGCCGCTCTTCCCCGTCGATGGCATGTCTCTGGGAACCACAAGGGATAGTCTTCCAGCGTGTCGCACTGAGCACTGCTGTGATAATGCGGATGCGATCGAAGCGACGTCGACAAAGGTATTGATAGTGGTCGTATGGAGGCAATTTATAACTCAAGGCCGTTGGATCAGGACGAACAAAGTGACCAGAATGGGTATAAAGCCTCTACAAGACGGTTCTGTACGATCGCATTCGTTTAAAGTCTCTTGAGAGCGTTTAAAGTGGATGATAATATGCAACCATATCTCGTAATTCGATGCAGTTATCGTCGCGAAGGACGGCGTGAGGGCGTCACATAGTCGCTGCCGTACTCGGTCTCGACAAAGTCGATCGGGTCAGCGACCGTGTCAAATGTGAGGCCATTCATTACGACCTTGGAGTACGGTAGCATCTTGCCCTCTGGGATCTTGTGGCCTGGCTTGGCCGTCTCCACCGACCATTTGCCTGCGAATACTCCGATTTGCACGCGTTCCATGTGATAGAGATCGACGTACGGGATGTTGCAGCATCGTGGAAGTGCGTGGCTTGGATCGTAGAGGCGAGACGTCAGCGGATGCGTCGGCGCCACACACACGCGCCAGATCGCTTCGTGGAAAAGATGGTACCCGCGTTCAAAGACACGCTCACCGAGCTTGTCCAGGCCTGGTTGGTCGAGTTGATAGCCGATGTCTGCGTCTTCTGTGAACGGGATGGTCGCACCGTCGTGGATAGCACCGAGCAACGTGCCATAGACCAGCGCTGGTGAGCCGCCGATCTCCTTGATCACTTCGTATGCGTCGACCATGAGCATGTGGAGCACACTCGCGAAACACATGGTGTCTCTTGTGTGTGGAACGAGTAGATCCATGCGATCGGCAGCCGTACACAGCGGCTCGTTCTTTTGGCCAGAGATCGGGAGGCAGTACGCCATTCGCGTTGTCTACGGTTGTCAGCGCTGCAGAGTGCGCGATGGCTACCCTGGAAGACTGGGGGAGGTAGTCTGGGTCGCATCTGGTCCAACTGCGTGTAGAAGCGATGCTTGTGGTCGCGTGTGATGCTCGGTTCCGAGACATTGACGCTCTCAGGTGAGCAACGCTCGGGCAGCGAGGGATTCGAGCGAAGCGAATACGGCTCGGAGAAGTCGTCGTGGTCTGGTGTCGTCTCTTTATGCTCCTGGGGCGTGAAAGCCGTCGAGTCGAGGAGGCTTCGGGTCACTTGGTACGTGAATGTGCCCAGTAATGCCAGTAGTCCACTGGCCAGGACAACAAGAGCCTTTCGAGTGCTGACGGTCGCGCTGAATACTGGCGAGCGAGTTCTCGATGAAGGCGTCCTCTTCGTCCGCATAGACGTCATGGTCGTCCTGCCACTCGTCAGACCGTCGACGCGACGAGCTGAGGCGAAGCGAGTCGTCCAGGGGCATCTCACGAGTCAGGAAGACGGCAAATGGCGAGTCTGCACGAGACGAGCGACGCAAACCACGCAGAAATAGCCAGAGGAGACTAGAAAACGCCCCAAGTTGAAGTGGCTAGGTGCGCATGGTCCAAAAGCGAACTTAGTGCTAAGTGCGACCGATCTGTCGGACGAGCAGAAATGCGTCATGACGACGGAAGACGCGACGCGAACGAAGGCTTTGCGGGACGAAAACGACGCGGGAGGACTGGAAGATGGGCAGACGAGGGAGGTTTATGCCCTAGAGGCGCGGAAGGAGCGAAAGAACGCGGGGAAGCGACGCGGAATCGACTTCGAGCGATGGCTGTCGCCGTCCAGGTTGTTCAAGCTCTTGGTGGGTCTTGTGGTCACGTTGCTGGTGTTTGATGGTGTTGTGCAGTGGCATTTGCTCGCGACAGAACAAGACCACAATAGATCGCGTCTCTCGGCTCTCTGGCGACGCGTTGTCGCCTGTTCACCGCAAGTTGTGTCTCCTGACCCTTTGTCCCGAGGTCGTTTTCATGATCTTCTGCGAAACATGAAGCCATTTCCTCCACTGAGACTTCAAGGCGAGTTCCAGAAGCTCTGTGACGCATCGACGCGACAGAGTCAACACTTTGAATACTGTCTCCCAATCCACGGACGTCGTGACGAGCCGTTCTGCACGCGACCGGATCGAATGGATCTACTCGTCCGCTCGACGTCTCCCGACTTGTTCTGCTACGCCAGTGTGTTGCACATGCTCTTTGTCGACGTCTACGAGGAGCTCCATGCCATGAACGCCGCTCCTATCGCCGTGTATGGCACGTTGCTCGGCGCGGTCCGGAACCAGTCCCTGATCCCGTTCACCGAGGACGCCGACATCGCGTTCGTCGCCCTGAGCGGTGAGCAACTGACTCGGCTACGCGAACGCCTCTGGCAGCGCGGCTACCACATGTTCCACGCCACGATCTGGCGGATCTGCGTCGCGCCAAGCCATCCACTCGCCTCGACACTCTTCACCACCAAGAACGGACTCGTCCGGGACGACTTTAGCGTCCCGTATCTGGATCTCTACGAGATGCGTCCGGCGGATACACAGCAGCAATGGCACCTGGCCGGCACGCGGTTCCAGCGTCTGCTCCATGAAGACCAACTGGTTCCGTACGGGTCCGTGGAGATTAACGGAGACCTTTACGACACCGTAGCGGATCCCCTCGCGTTCCTACTGGCCGAGTATGGTCCAGAATGGCGAAAACCCGCGCGTCGACCACCACCCAAGCCTTTCGATCGCGTCGAGGACTTCCCCACGGCCTAGCGACAGCCACATGCTGTACGAACCATCTCTTTCAGTCCAAAAGATGACTGACATCCGGTGCGCATGAGGCAGGGCAGTGAACCCACTGACATTGGTTAACACACGATGACGAGCCGCCATACATCAGAGGGGAGATGGACCCGTGGAGATCACCTATCTCAGTAACATGTCAATGCCTTTTCGGAACCCTCCTGGCTTTTCTGTCCAAAAATCTTTTTGGCAAGTGGCCAAGCGACGAGCCGCTGTTTGTTTGTTTGTTCGTTCGTTCCCCATCTTCCCCTCCGTCCTCTTCTTCCCCTCCGCTTCCCCTCCGTCCCCTCCTCTCCTCTCGTTGTTCAGTCCGCGAGGTGACAGTCACGATGGCCGAGAAAGCGTTCCCCACGCGCGTGGCGTCGGCCGCGTCCGAGACGAATCATGCGAATGCGACCTCCACGCGCGGCTGGCACGTGCGCGCGACGCTCGTCTGCGTCGGCTTCACGCTCTGTCTCGTCGGCTACGACATCATCATGACCAGTCAGCTCTTCGAAGCAAGACGGCAGGGCAAGCACCGTCTCTTCTCGTCGTCAATGGAGCATCGCTCGTTCCTCTTTGAAGGCTCTCCGGAAGCGTGGCAACTCGGAATCGCAGGCAAAATGACGCCTCCAAACGAAACGAACGCAGCGTCGAACGGAACCGCGAGTACGCCGGTCGCGTCGTGCTCCCCGACACTGCTCGACTCGAAGGAGATCCATTATCGCCAGCCACACCGCTTCTACGAAGTCATGCAGTCGCTCAAGCCGTCCCTCCCTCCGCCCGTCTTCTACGGCGACAAGACCAAGCTCTGCGACGCCAAGAACGCCGACGAGAACCATTGGTCCTACTGTCTTCCGATCCGCGGCCGCAAGGACTCGCCGTACTGCGAGAAGCCCGACCGCATGGATCTCCTCACGCAGCCGCACACCCCCGACACCATGTGCTTTGCCAGTGCGTTGTACATGCTCCTGGTGGACGTCTACGACGAGCTCCAGGCACTGCATCACGACCCGGCATTGCTCTACGGCTCGATGCTCGGGGCCATGCGCGAGGGCTCGACCATCCCTTTCACCGAAGACGCCGACATTGGCTACCGCAACATGAGCGACTACCACTTGGAAGAAGTGCGTTTCCAGCTGCGTCGCAAGGGCTACCATTTCTTCAAGGACAACATCTACCGCGTCTGCATCGCGCCCAACCATCCACTGGCTGCTCAGCTCTACGACCCGTCGTTTGGCCTGCTCAATGCCGCGGTCCAATCGCCCTACGTCGACTTGTACGAGATGCGTCGCGAGAACGAGACGCACTGGGCCATTCAGGAGACGTGGGACCCCGCGTATCGCGTGCCGAACGCGCGCTTTGAGCCGTACAAGGCCATCCAGATGAACGGCCTCGTCTTCAACACGCTGGCCGACCCACAAGACTTTTTGGTGCGCGAGTACGGCAAGGACTACATGATCCCCAAGCCACGCCCCGAGTAAGTCAGGAAAGGAGGAGACGGCGGATGTACTATATTAGACAAATGGAAGTACTGATTAAGGAAGTATACGGGGTTCAGTTCCACCGGCCAGTATTCGAGGCGGTACCGAATAGTACCCCTCCCCCCATAGGGGGTACTATACCACCGCGAGTGTTCAGTGCGGCTGGCCCATCTCAGCGACCAGCCACATGCTTGTGGGTCGGAGGTGTATGGACGTTGGATGACGCGGCGGCTTCCACGCGTGTTCGCGTGTTCTTCCCGCCGCGCACTCGGCCTCACGCCAGCACACTCGCCAAGATGCAGATGCGCGCCGCCTCGCTGCGGGCCAAGTGGCCCTGGACGCGCGCCGCCATGCTCTCGCTGCTCTGGACGAGTCTGCTCTGGCTCGTCGTCGCCTCCAACGCGCGGCTGCTGCTCCAGCTCATGCTGCAGTCCTCGCACTCGTCCTTCTCGCTGCGTGGGGCGAGTCTCATGACACGGAGGTGTTCGCCCATTCGAATTGACACGACGACGCTTCCGACGGCGACCAAGAGTCACTGGACCCAAGAGCTCCAAAGCGTGCGACTGCCACCGTCGCCTGTGTTCCAGGACGATCGCCACGTGCTGTGTGACGCCACCAACGCCGACCAACTCGCGTGGGGCTATTGTCTGCCTCTCGGCCATCTACAGACATCGACCGCGTGTGAAAAGGCCGATCGAATGGGTCTTCTTCAAGGCAAGCGACCGGTTTGTCGCGCCAGTGTACAGCACATGCTCCTCGTCGACGTGTACGACGCCCTCGAGACACTCGCGTTCTCGCCGGCGCTGCTGTCCAACGCCACAAACGCAACGACAGACACGAGTCGTGTGAGTTACGTCGAGTCCAACGCAACGCACCACATGACCCAGACGCTGCGAGCACGCGGGTACCATGTCTTCCAGGACGACGACTGGCGTGTGTGTGTGGCACCGACGCATCCGCTCGCGGGACTGCTCTATGACCCGACCAAGACGATCCCCGTCGACTCCAGATCCACCCCACACATCCAGCTCCTCCAGCGGACACCCAGCGAGTCGCAAGAGCTCCTTCCACTCCAACTCCATGGCGACACTCTGCTCGCCATGCCCTCAGCATCATCATCATCTACTAGTACTTTGTGACATTACCACTTATGAACCCATGTATCACCACACGACGTGTTTTCTAACTCTGCATGTCCTTGAAGTCGATCGGCTGGAACTTGTCGAAGCAGCTCATGTCGATCTGGTCCAGGTCGCCACCGCCGAGCACGTAGGACGCGAGGATATCGGTGCCGCAGTCGTTGTGGTCCTCGGGCGTCGTGTTGATGAACTCGGAGCCGTGCGCGTTGGTCTCGAACTCGATGAGCTGGATGCTGTCGCCTCGCATCTCACTCATCTGCTCCTTGGCCCAGCTCGCAGGCATCTCAAAGTCGAGCTTGCTCGTCATGAGCAAAGCACTCGAGCCATCGGGGATGGTCGCAAACTTGCTGTAGTAGTCGTCAGGGGCGTACAGCAAGGACTGCATGTCCTTGATCGTCGAAAAGTCGATTGGCTTTGAGAGCTGCTCACCGTACTCCTTGAGCGCCGAGCACGACGGATCCGTCATGTTGCCGCTCAACACGCAGTGCCACGCGTAGTCGTACGTCTGGTAGGCTCCGAACGTGGTGGACTGGATCGACTTCTTGGCGTCCTCCCAAGAGCGCGACGGGTGGGCCCAGATCTCCGAGTGCTTGATGAGCTGCGTGAAGAACTCGGCGGGTCCCTCCTTGGCTGGGTCCGCCGTCGCCGTCTCCTGTTCCGCTTGGAACTCCTTGAGCATCTCGGCGAACGAGCCTTCCCCGCCCATGCGCTTCTGGAGCACCTTCACGTCGTCACAGTTCCACAACGTCTCCATGACGTCTGGGATCTCCTCGCGTGTCGCCGTGCTGCTGGCTGGGACACCCATTTCCAGGAGCTTGCGAACCATGTCGGATGGCGACACGTCCTTGCAGTCACCACACAAGAGCTTGGTGCATTCCGCGTACTTGGGGTCGCTCTTGGCCTCGTCGTACTTGGTCGCCAGGTTGTTCCAGATGTCTTTCATGCGCAGGTCTTCCGAGAGACTCTCGCCGTAGTTCTTGCGGCAATCCGGGCTCTTGTCACACAACGCCGCGAGTTCCGTGGCCGCTTGCTGGCGGTTCGAGCCGGCGTAGGCAAAGTTGCCCCGTTTCTCACTCACGACACGATCGAGGACGTAGCCCTTGACGTTGTCTGGCGCCATGTGCATCACACGAGCCGCAAGGTACGAGCCAATACCTGAACCATACACGAAGACGTCTCCCTTGTGCTCTCCAATGAGCGAGACCACGTCCTTGGCCGCACTTGTGACCGAGAAGGACGCAGGTTGTTCGTCCATCTGGGCGTAGATGTCCTTGGCACAGTCGGCGACGACGCGGAAGTCGACAGCAGCACCGGTCGTGTACTTGTCGGTGGCCTTGCAGCCGAGCAGCGTGCTGTTGCCAGTGCCTCGGATGTCCATCGTGTAGACATCGGCCTGGCCATCCAAAGCACGAGCGAGGCTGTCCAAACTGCCCTCAACTAGAGCAGATCAAAGGCAAGTGAGTGGACATGGGGGCAGCTGTAGTGCAAAATGCTAACTTACCCTTGGACGACGAGGCATCGGCGCCGCCCGTGAGGACCCACACGGCCTTGGACGCGGTCTTGGTGCCAGCGACACGCTTGACTTGCACCTCGACGGTCTTGTCACTATCACAAACGCCTTTGTGGCACAGCGGGAGAGTAGCGACGCTGCACTCGAACGAGACGATGAACTTTGAGCCACACGGAGCCCAGTCGGCGAGCAGAGACTCAGCTGAGGCCGAGACCGAGGCAAACACGGCGCCGAGGGCGAAAGTGAAGGGACGGAAGACGCGCATTGTGATTAGCTCTGGAAAAAAGCAAAGTGAATTGCGTGAGGATACATCACGCAAGGCTTCGTGTTAATGACGAGCATCATGTCCAGTCTTCAGCCAAAGCGCTGCGTAGCCACTGTTGCTTGGCTGGGCGTGGAGGACCCCACAGGCGCAGAGATTCGTCTGTCGCCGAGGGTATCACGTAAGACAACCTCTATAATATATTAAAATGTTAATTTTGAATATAAGGTAATCCATCTTCAACCGAGATAAAAGTCTTAAAAACCTGTATAAAAGAATAGGTAAACGTGAAATTTGACGAAGTGGCGACTGGTGGGTTTAGAACTTGACCAATCTCGGGGGTGATGGGAGTCATCTGAGTCAAACACCTGTCCAGGACAGGTGTTTGCAACTGATCCTCTGACTTAAAAATCGGCTGTTTGATAGGATGTACGAGGTACACAAAATGTGAGTGACTTCAACGACACTTCATCGGTAATACGACTATAAAATATGAGAGGTGATTAAGGAAGGAAACTTTTAAGTCAGAGCAACGACGTGTATAAACTTTTAGCCATTAATAAAAATTTATAGTGACCAATAGTATGACGCGATTATGGAAATCCTGGTACACCATTGGTGATCTATAAATTAATGGCTAAACTATTATAGAGATCGCCATCCCTGCTGTCCTGGGCTTGTTCAAGCGAGTGTATGGCTGTGTGTGCGTCAGGGAGCGAATTCTGGACTGCAAACTCAACGGGCCCGGCGCTGGACAAAACAGATTTGCTCGAACTCCTGGCGGCGTAAGCGCTGCGCATCAACACCAAACACGAAAACTCTAATCATCTTTACGACAAAGTTTATCCTCCTCCTCCTCCTACAGATACTGTACTAACAGAAATCTTTCCTGATCTCTTGTTTGCTCAGAACTGCCCACGCGTCACGGAGATGCTGACGGGGACGCCGACCTCCAAGAGCGTACGGAGCATATTCGATGGCGCCACCGTCTCCACTCACCTGCAAGTAATGCCACCGCTACAGTCCGATATGCCACGATGGTCTATAAAAGAGCGACAATAGTGTATGAAGCCTTTCGAGCTCACGGTGTCAGCCACAAGTCTCGTGTAGCCATCGGTGGATGGCTCTGCGTGGAGTACCACTGCAGGACCCCAAGCTACGGCTCGTCTTTATGACCTGGGTAAGCGTTCGTCTCGACGTCGTCTGCCGTCCACAGGCTCACGTAAAAGGACCTTTATGAGTTCTATATTTTGATACTAGGTCAGTGATCGCAAAGAGGGCAGTCTGATCACTCCTGCCTGCTCAATTGCCTTTCTGTTCACCGAAAGGCTTTGGCGTGGCTTTGGAATTCGATAATTTGGACCATATTCCCTCATCAGGAAGGTGAAGGGATCAGCCACCGTGTCGAACGTCTGACTGTGCATCCGGACTCGGCTGTATGGCTCGATCTGCTCGTCGGGAAGCGGATTCTGGACTGCAAACTCAATTGTCCAGGCGCTGGCCGTGAGGCGCGCCATCGAGTAAAGGTCCACGTAAGGCACGGTGCAACAGTCAGTTGTGATCGATTTGCTGGAATCGTAGAGTGCAGCAACCAGCGGGTGAGTGGGCGCCACGCACACACGCCAAATTGACGAATAGAACATGTGATAGCCTCTCGCCGCGAGTCGCCGGCGAAAGGCAAACATGTTGGCTCCCGAGGGAAGTTGATAACCTATGTCGGCGACTTCGGTGAAGGGAATTGTGGCTTCGTTTCGGATCGCACCGAGAAGCGAGCCATACAAAAGCGCTGGCTTGGCGTTTACTTGCTCCAACTCCTCGTATACATCCACGAGCAGCATGTGCAGAACGCTGGCGTAGCATCGTGCTTGTGGACCTCGGGCTGTGAGGAGGTCAAGGCGATCGGCATCCTCACAGAACGGGGAGTCTTTGTGCCCTGTAATTGGGAGACAGTAGTCCCACTCGTATCCTTTGTCCGCCTCGCACAGGCGTTGAGTCGTCCATAGAATGTAGGTGGTTCTCGCTGAGATGCCGTGCGTTGGACTTCGTCATAAAAACGCTCGCTTCTACCACCCGGTGGGAGGGAGACAGCCGTCAAGTCGACAGGTGTCGCTGTGTATCCAGAGTCCACTGATCGGAGATTCGATGTGGGCGCTCTTGGTGAAGTAGAAGTCTCTGGGGCGGATGGGACTGGGGGCGTCGAAGGGGTAGAATCGGCTGGGAAAAAGCCATGAATGTCGAAGTCATTGTTGGCTTGGGCTGTGCAGCAGAAGCCAGGAAGGCGATGGCCACAAGACGCCACAGTGGTCGACGCATGCTGAGAGGTAGCGCGAGAGGTGGGGAAACGGAGACTGTGAGACAACCCAGAACATAAAGGCATGGTCTCCTCAGTATAAGAAGCACTGGAGTTTTATCGTGAGTTGGCTCACCTGTAATAATACATAATATTTATGAGTCTATATGTGTTTTTTGCCTCTTTTACTGTTCTTCCGAACCTTTGTAAGGTGATACTGTTTTCCTGGGATAGCCAAGATCGTTTTGAACTATTCATGAAACTGAAACGAAAAAGCCAAATAAAGAGTTTGGGAAACGGAAAAGCTTGCATAACGGATAATTAAAACACTGCGATGAATGTCCCAAGCCAGGATAGACCCAGTGGCTGTAAATGACGGTCGCCTGACTTCTCAGTCGTAGGACCCGCATACAAACTCCTTGTCGTGGGTGCGTATGGTGTCTGTATTCATTTTATGGTCATCCATTTACTATACTAGGTCTCACGCAAATCAATTCGGTCAATGGTACGACTCGAATCGACGAGTGACTGGAAGAAACCTCCAGGCTTCCCCAATAGCACCTCTGGCGAGTCGTATTCCACTACACAACCCGCATCCAACACCAGGATCTTGTCGCTGTGCATGATCGTCTCAAGTCGGTGGGCAATGCACAGCACCGTCGTGTCCGTGCCTGCAAAACTCTCTTGCACCGTCAACTGGATCAGCTTGTCCGACTCCTGGTCGACGTTGGCTGTCGCTTCGTCCATCACGACCACCTTGCTCTGACGGATCAATGCACGCGCGATACAGAGGAGCTGGCGCTGACCCACCGAGAGGTTGTCGCCCTTCTCAGCCACCTCGTACTCGAGACCTCGACCCCACTGCTGCACTACATCAAACAAATGCACCTTCTTGAGTACGTCCCACAGCTCTGCGTCCGTCTTCTCGTCGAACGGATCGAGATTGACCCGTAGAGAGCCGCTGAAGAGCATCGGGTCCTGAGGGATGATCGTGAGTCTGGAACGCAACGCAAGCACAGACAACGTCGAAATATCCACACCGTCGATCAACACGCGGCCACTTGCACACTCAACGATGCGAAAGAGTACACTCATGAGAGACGACTTACCGGATCCCGTACGACCACACACGCCGATCTTCTCGCCGCTCTTCACGGTGAAGCTCACGTCCTTCAGTACCAACTCGAGCTCCGGACGGTAGCGCATGGTCACGTTCTCAAATGTGATGGCTCCGGTACGTGGCCACTGAGCCTCAACAACAGTCGACGTGGTGTGCTTGTGGCTCATCAGATAGCCTTCTTCGTCCAGAGTATCGTAGAACGCGATGCGTTCAAAGCACGTCATGATGTTTTCCGTCATGGTGGCCAAGCCAATCATGCGCTGGAAGGAGATTGTGAGCTGCGTCGCGTACGTCAAACTCAAGCCAGCCACTGCCGCACCGATACTTGACTTGGTCGCAACCGCGAGAATCGCCACACCACCGAGAATCGTCGCGATGAGCCACTCGGAACGCATAGCAAACCAGCGCGAGGCTGTCTGGAACAGGAAGAAGCATTTGCCGTTCGCATCTAGAAGATCATGACAACGACGTTCAAACGTGCTCGTCATCTTGCAGGATCGAATCGTCTCGATGCCTTGGATGGTTTCAGACACCAAGTTGAGGAAGGGCGAACGCGAGATGCTGTCGAGACGCTTGAGTTCCCGAGCAGTGCTCTGGTAATACCGAGTCACGAACACAAAGCCAAAGCCCAATGGGACGTAGAGGATCAGCAGGTACGGGTTGGCGACACCACAGACGAGCAAGGCGGCCGTGATCTGGAAGACGTACATGACCATCCACATACTGAAGAAGGGCAACGGGTTGTCCACTTGGTCCAAATCACGAGAGAATCGGTTGAGGATGCGACCGACAGGAGTGACATCGAAGAACGCAGTGACAGGTGCCAAGACCACCTTACGAAGGTACTTGGCGTGCAAGTTCTCCGAGCAACGCATGCACATTTCTGTGTAGTACAAGCTCCGTGTCGACGCAAAGACGGTGGCGATGACAATGATCCCGATGTAAATGCCCATGGACTGGTACTCGTCGAGCGTCTGACGATACGAGCCTTCTGACCACCGACTTACGAACCAGTCTGAGAAGAACAGAGCCACTTGAGTCAGAGCAAACAAAGCGATGATCGTCGACGCCACAACATAGCCGTTCCACCCGCAACTCGACAAGTACTTGATGTAAGTCTGGGTTGTGACCGAGCCGACACTGCGATCCTCGTCCGCTACCAGTTTCTTGGTCGTCTTCGATTCGCTCTTGTCGTCCGCCGATTGCTGGTCCCATTTACCACCGTGCGCTTTCTGGGTCGCGCTGTTTGCTTCACCTTCGTCATCTTCATCGCTGTCGGTCGTCTTCGATCGCGGCGAGGAGCCCAAGAACGGAAACTCGCCGCGCAACTCAGCAAGCGTCCCGTCACCCACGATGCGACCGTCCTGCAACACCAAGATACGATCGGCTGCCGCGAGGAAGTGATAGTGCGAGTTGAGCACGAGAATCCGCGTTTTCTCCTTGGCCAAACCATTCAGACCGTCCACAAACACTGCGTTCGCGACGTGCACGTCGAGTGCACTGAGTGGATCGTCCAACACCAAGAAGTCGCAATGACGGACGCGGTATATGGCTCGTGCGACGCTCACACGTGCCTTCTGACCACCACTGAGGTTGATGCCGCGCTCACCAATCTCTGTAGCGTCGCCGTGTTCCAACATCTCAAAGTCCGGCAGCAACTGGCACGCCCGGACGACTCGCTCGTAGTGTGCGGCGTCGTATGGCTGACCAAAGAGAATGTTCTCCCGTAAAGTCTGGTTCTGGATCCACGGCTGCTGACTCGCGTACGAGAAGTCCCCCGTGATGGTGCGCTGGCCGTGGGTCTGGAGCATTTCGCCGAGGATGGCGTTCACAAGACTCGACTTGCCACTCCCCACACTGCCGACCACGACAGTCAGAGTGCCTGGAACGATCGAGAGATTGATGTTGTCGAGTGTAGAACGTGAAGCGTCGAGCGTCCATTGGAAACTGGCGTCTTGAAGGGTGATCGCCGGCTGTGTCAATGTGAGAACGTCGCGGTGGTCCTCTACTTCTCCTGCCAGAAGGAACTCGCCGATCCGGCGCACGGACGTAATGGACTCTGCAGTGTACACAGAGGCGTTGGAGAAGACACTGAACGGCATGCGGCATGCGTTGGTCAACGCCAGCACAACAAACGCCGTCGGGATGTCGATCTCGTTGCCCATGAGCACGTATACCAAGAAGCACACTGCGTTCACCAGTGTCGGCGCCAAGAAGAGCACCACTGCGTTGTAGAGACGTAAGTAGTTGTATCGACGCATTAGCGCCACCTCTTGCTCTCGGACCAACTGGATCTTGTCCTGGATCGCGTCTTCCCAGCCGTAGAGCTTGATCACGCGAATGCCTTGGAGCAGTTCGTTGGTCATCTTGACACGCTCGGCACTAAGGGACGAGATGCGATTACGGTAACCTCCAAGCGCACGCGAGGTCGTGAGCCCTAGATACATGATCACAGTGATCGTGACGGCGGCGGCGAGACCGACGTACACATCCATCTGCCAGCCGAGTAGAATGCAGAGAACGAAGAGGATGACCGGCGACAAGACTGACCAGAAGCCGATCACAAACGCTTCGAAGACGCGCTCGCTGTCCACACTGGCGAGCGTGATGATCTCGCCTGCGTTCATCGTTCGTCGTGCCGTGGCGGAGAGTCGCAGGATCTTCTGGTACACGGCGTTGATGATGATCATGCGAGCGTTCGAACCCGCGCGACCGGACAGGAAGTACCCAAAGTTGATCGCCGTGGACCCGACAAATGCCGTCAGTGTGAGCAACAGCGCGAGTCCGTAGCCAGAGTCGATGCCAAACATGTTGTCTTGGCCATCGAGGTAGTTGATCACTGCCTTGATGAGCATGGGCTGGAAGAGCGTGCACGCCGCGTAGAGCACGAGCATCGCCGTCGCCAGTGTCATCTGGTGCTTGGTGGTTGCCCACAGCGCCCAGTAGAACCGCGGCGACTGGGTCTCGTCCTGGCTCTTTGTTGCCTTGAATCGTCGTCGCTCTTGAGCCCAAGCCGTCGCAAAGCGCTCGTGAAGAGCATGCGACTGGTCCGCCCGCGGGAGATCCCACACATCCGTCTCTTGCAGAGGCTCTCGATAGCCGCGCTTGATCAGCGGCTGGATCCACCACGACGTCACGAAGGAGAGAACATTAGCGCGCTCGAGCGGACTGCTGTGTGCGTCAGAAGCCACCGTCAAGTCGTTCTGGCGTGGGCTCTGGAGCTCATGGAAGACGCGCTCGTTTGGGGCTTGGACGTGCTTGTTTCGAGGCATCTTGGCAACTGCGGCAATCGGAGACGACGGCGGACACGCTCGTCGTGCTCTCGACGCGGTGGACGCCCTCAGGGGCATAAGCCAAGCGCATGATGACGTGCATTGTCCTTCTCCTTCTTCTTCTCGTGTTGCCTTTCTTGAAGTGAAGGCACTCGAAAAGTGATTGGCCACCGAACGTTGGCCTATTAGGTGGATAATGTCCAAACCAATACTATATACACTACCCAATTAGATAATTGGGAATAATGTTGCCCGAATGAAAACGAGGATAACCCAAAATACGATATTGATGCACCTAACCAGAATGCTGGTATTGACCACCATTCCAAAGCGATCTGTTAGGCTGGAGACGGCAGGACCCGCGCGCCTCGGACCAATCAGATCACGCGTGATGAGACGGCACCACGCGCCTGCCTTCTCATCACGTCGTTTCATGATTTCTGCATTTGAGAAACACAATATTCACTTTCATGACATTCAAAAGAGGCCTCTGGTCCTATCAAAGGCATGCATTTTCTGAGAGACTTTAGGGGCCTATCCGCTGAATTCAACCTGAGGAAGATCCTCGACACACGACGCGTTGACGTGAGCCACGTCCGCATCGAAGCTGAGCACATACGACGCGAGGACGGAGGCAGCACAGTCGTTATGGTCCTCTGGGGTCGAGAACACGAACTCGGAGCCATGGGCGTTAGTATCAAACTCAATGAGACGCTTGTTAGAGCCCGTCATGTGCTCGTACTGATCGGAGGCCCAGCTAGAAGGGAACTCCCAGTCGAGTTTGCTACTCATGACCAAGGCTCCAGCGCCTACAGGGATGGAAGCAAAGCTGCCGTAGTACTTGTCTCCTGAGTACAAGACCTTGTAGGACGTGTCCAAAGCGGAGAAATCCATAGGCGTTGCGAGCTGCTCACCGTACTGCTTGAGGGCTGAACACGATGGATCACTCGAGTTTCCACTCTCTCTCATTGAAGTCTATTGAGTCGTTTTACACGTGCTCTATAGCTGTTTGAACTACACCCTGTCAATTTACCGCTGAAGTTCTACTCCAGTAGTTGCTTTGCCAGCGCGCGTGGACTCCCGAAAGATACGTTGCCAGTGTTGTTGTGCCTGGTCGATCGGTCGGGTGGAGTGTCGCTGCACTCGTTCGGGTGGTCGCCCCGTGGGTCGCTGCTGCTCTCGCCATTCGGTTGAACTCACTCTGATGATGGTGCCAATGTCGGACGCCTAAACTGTCCGCTAATCGTCGTGCCACCGCATAGAATCCGAGTAGTCTCTTCTTTCTGGGCGGTTTGTATTTGCTCATTTGCTGGTGGACGAGCGAGCTGCTGCCAACCACCTCAAGTGGTGTCCATCCCTTCTTCTGAGCTTCCGTCAGTCCTGCGATCAGGCCTTCGTACATGACTTGATTGTTGGTTGTGCCAGGGAGGCTCATGCTTGTGCTCCATACGATGTCTGCTTCCGAGTTTCCACTCAAGACAGAGTGCCAGGCATAGTCCAGCGTCTGGTCGACACCGAAGGTGCTTTCTTGGATACCTTGCTTCACGTCGTCTCAAGAGTTTGAGCTTGACCACAGCTCGGAATGCTTGATGATCTGCGTGAGCATTTGCGATGGTGGGGTGTCTGGCTCGGCTTCCGCAGACTCTCGCTCAGCTCGGACTTCGTTCCACACGTCGTAGAATGACTTGCCCTCTGGGATCTCCCGTCGACTACGCAACTTGTTCACATCCGCATCGTTGCAACGACGCAGCTGCTGCATCACGGCTGCGATTTCTCCGCGTGTTGATGACCTGCTAATGGGAATGCCAACATCCAGTAACACCGAAGCATGTCGGATGGCGCCACGCTCTCACAGTCACCACAGAGCAGATCGACGCAGGCATTGTCAGCGTCATCCAACTGAGCCGACAGTGCGCGCCAGGTGTCGAACATGGTCTGGTCGTCGGGCAAGTCGTCACCATACATCGATCGACAAGCTGAGTCATTGTCACCCATTTTAGCGAGTCGAGTTGCTGCTTCTTCGCGGTTCGAGCTTGTATGGGCGAAATTGCCCGTGGATTCTCCGATAACTCGGTCGAGAGCGTAGCCCTTGAAGCTCTTCGGGGAAAGATGCATCACACGGGCCGCGAGGAAGGAGCCCATACCCGATCCGTAAACAAAAATATCCTGGCTATCGGAAACGAGCGGAGTCGAGACGTACACGACGTCATTGGCCGCGCTCGTGATTGAGAATGAGTGGGGTTGTCCATCCATTTTCCCCAGGAGTTTGTAGGCGCAGTCGGCCACAGCGTTAAAGTCGACAGCAGCTCCGCTTGCTTGCTTGTCAATGGCTTCACATTCGAGTGGCGAGCTCTTTCCTGTACCGCGCTGATCCATCGTAATGATACTAGCCTTGTCGTTGAGTGCTAGGTAGAGCTCCTCAAGACTAGATTCGACTGTGGGAACAAGAGAGACATTATGGAGTCAGTAGAGATGCGCGTATTCGTGAAGCACGAGGAGACTTACGTTTTGGGAAGGACGCGTCGGCGCCTCCCGTGAGCACCCAGACGGCCTTCCGCTCGGCATTTCCCTCGACGAAACGCTTGACATGAACGTTGATCTTCTTTGAACTCGCACACACACCAGGATGGCAGAGCGGTACGGTTTCTGTTGCGCACTCAAACGTGACCGAGGATCGCTTGCCACCACAGGGAGTCCACTTCTCTTGAGAAAGCCACCGGAATGATGGAAAGCGAGGCGAGCGTCGCCCCGATGGCAGCTACCGTGAAGGGACGAAGGATGCGCATGTGATGGAACTGATGCTTTTTGCAAAGTGAATCAAGAAACAATGCTCGTACTCCTGCTCGATCGATTGAGCGAAACTTCGGTACAGTACATTAGCAGGATTGTGATCGCGTCTGCGTCGACAGATTTCCACCCAAAACGCCACATGACGAGACTGTCGCGTGTCACCGTTGACTCTTGGCTCGCAGCGACTCACATCAGATCCGACGGCTCTTTTCTTCTCGTGTGGGTACACTTCATCAACCTTTTGGTTGTGGCAACAGGAGATTGCGCGTGAAAAATGCAGTGTACTAAAATTATGTTGGCCATAGGGGACACGGAGGTTTGAGCAGTGTATTCGAGTGTAAGACTTTTCAAGTCATTCTGGCGGCAAACATACGAATCCCAAGAGACTCTTCCGGTTACCTGAAGTCCGTCCCTGGCATGGAGATTTCCATACAGTCTCCATAATCAAAATGATGACGACAATGACTCATTATCGTTCAAACGACAAGTGTACTCGAGTGTGCGCCTGAGAACCCACGTTCCCGCAGCACTTCAAGCTTGAATGGCATGGAGAGAATGGTGGTACCTGTGATAACCCGTACATGCATCAGAGTCTAATTTCCTTTTATAGTTTTCCATATACATAAGAAACCACTGTATATCGATATCGAGACTGGTTGATTGATTGCGTGGAAAGCGTGCGTTGATGCCATCAGGTGCAAAGCTTCTAGGCAAACGCGCCACATTGTTGATGAGACTCTCTCTTGTGTAGCCACCGACACTTCGGTCCGCGCGATAGCCCCTCGATCCATTCGACACACTTCAAGACTCTCACTCACAAAATGTATGGCTTATTTTCTCGTTATAGCAGCATAAACTGTGAGCTCTACAACGGACCACCCAGACTAGGGTAAATGTTATTGTACCACGCTTTAGGAGTGGCGGAGTGATCACTTGGAGGACTATGCACCTGAAGCAAGGAGATGGCGCTGAGGCGATCGCTGGCGCTGATCCTGGTACAGGAACGGTTGCCGGCGAGTCGTGAGGGTATCAGGCTGAGACTCTCAGCTCAGTCTTTACGACTCCGTAAGGTTGGTGACACGAAGTCGGAGCACGAAGTCGGGAGTACGTTGCAGCTCATGAGGACGATTGGTGTAAGCCGCCATAAAGTCGCCCACGTCTCGGGATCAAGCCATGGCCTGGTCGACTTGCACGATTGCCAAGTTACCAGTGTGTCGGCCACTACCCACTGAATTCCAGCTTGGGGACTTCCGAAAGACAGCTTTCATCAACATGGGACACGTCGCCTCCAGCCAGGATGTACGATGCGATAATCATTGCACCACAGTCGCTATGGTCTTCCGGCTTCGCTGACATAAACCCGGAGCCGTGCGAGTTGCCCTCGAACAAAACAAGACGCTTCTTGTCACCCTTCATGTACAGGTGCTGGTCGTCGAACCCGCTCAAGGGATCCCCAACGTCGAGCTTGCCACTCATGATCAAGGCGCTGGCGCCTTCTGGGATGGTAGCGTCGTTGTGGTCATACTGGTCTTCTGTGTAGAGCAGCGGTTTCATATTCGAGATCATCCAGAAATCGATGGACGGTGAGAGCTGATGACCATAGTCCTCAAGTGCCGAGCAGGACGGATCACTCGAGTTGCCACTCAAGACGCAATGCCAAGCGTAGTCTAACGCCTGGTCGACTCCAAACGTGCTCTTCTTGATTGCTTGCTGCTCTTGATCCCACGATGGCGACGGGTTCGACCACAACTCCGAGTGCTTGATGAGTTGTGTGAGCATCTGAGTGGATGGTGTGCGTGCGTCACCGAAGGCAATCTCTCGCTCGGCTCGAGACTCGGTCCAAACGTCATAGTATGACTTGTCCTCTGGAATCTGCAGTCGATCACGCAACTTGTTCGCATCATCTTCGTTGCAGCGACGCAATCTCTGCATCACTGCTGGGATTTCTCCAAGTGTCGACTTGCTACTCATGGGGATACCGACATCCAACAACACTCGAAGCATGTCTGACGGCTTTACGTCCTTGCACTTCCCACACAGCAGATCGACACAGGCGTTGCGGGCAACATCTAACTCAGTTGGCAGCGTACGCCAGGCATCGTACATGGTTCGGACATTGAACAAGTCGTCGCCGTACTTGGATCGACACGTCGAGTCATTGTCGCACAAAGCTGCCAATTGGCTTGCCGCTGCTTCCCGATCAGAGGTGATATGAGCAACGGTCTTAGTCATTTCACTGATGACTCCGTCAAGGACGTAGCCCTTGAAGTTCTTTGGAGCAAGATGCATCACACGCGTTGCGAGGTGCGAACCCATTCCGGATCCGTAAACGTAGATCTCTTGGTTTTCGGTCTGGAGTGAAGTTGAGAGATAGACGACGTCTTTGGCGGCACTCGAGGTCGAGTAGGAGCGCGGTTGTCTATCCATTTTGCTCAGGAGGCTGTACGCGCAATCCGCAACAGCGTTGAAGTCGACAGCAGCTCCGACTACTTGTTTGTCGATGGCTTCGCATTCGAGTGGCGAGCTTTTTCCTGTACCTCGTTGATCCATCGTATAGATACTGACAGTGCCTTTGAGCGCTAGATAGAGCTCTTCGAGACTGGATTCGACTGTAGGAGCAACATGTCAGACGAGTGAAAGCGCACGAGCCGGTCGGTGTTGACTTACGCTGAGTGGACGACGCGTCGGCGCCTCCGGTGAGCACCCACACAGCCTTGCGCTCCGAACTGCTTTGGACAATCCGCTTGACCTGGACCGTGAGCATTTGCGGACTCGTGCAAACACCGGGGTGGCAGAGCGGTACAATCCCAGTAGCGCATTCGAACGATACAGAGGGACGTTCGCTGCCACACGGAGACCAATACGCAGAAGCCGCGGTCTCAAACTTAGAGAGAAACCCCGCAATAACAGTGAGTGGACGGAGCACGCGCATGTGAGTGATCCGAGAAGGATGCGAAGTGAGATCTCTGTCAGACGTCTACCCGCGACCACGTCAGAGAGATCTGAGTCGCCAAATTTTCAACAACGGCTAATACAGCTACGTGTATTTGATACTCCCTCGGCCTGTTTACTATTCGTCGTCATAAAGGATACTCGTACATCGACAAGACGCTCGTATACGATGTGATCGGCAGCACCGGGAATGCTTATATGCGTATAGTAGTATACACCCTATTCTGCCATCTAGTACAGCCAGATCACGAGTCGACGACTCGGGGACTCTAAAAATTCCTAGACGAGCACTCGTACGAAGTACACGCATGTCTCCCTCCCTTCTCGCAGTCTGAGGGTACCGAAAAAAGGTGGGGAACGACCTATAAAGTAGTAGAGTGGTGCGAGTCCACAAGGGATTCAGTGTCATGCAACCTTCAATAGAAGATACAACGGTCATGGTATAAACTGAACATCCACTCAGTTGAATGTGTTTCAAACCTCCTTGATTTAATAACAGTAACTTAGTAACCTAGTGATTGCTTGGACCAAGACTCATGTATGATGCAAGAGGATGTTGTCCTAAGTCCACTTTAGTCACCACTCTCTCTCGCAGACCCAGCTAAAACACGCAAACATGTACGACTGCTCACTGACAGCCAACGCGCTTTAGGTGCTGAATTCAAGCTTGGGAATCTCCGCGGTACAGCTCTCGTCAACCTGCGAGACATCGCCTTTAGCCAGCACGGACGAAGCGATGATCTTCGCGCCACAGCCGTTGTAGTCTTCTGGTGACGTGGACAGAAACTCGGAGCCGTGCGAGCTGTCTGGGAAGAAAACGAGATGCTTGTTCTCACCCATCATATGCTCAAACTGATCATTGGCCCAGCTGGAAGGAACTCAAAGTCAAGCTTGCCGCTCATGAGTAAGACACTGGCGCCCTCTGGGATGGTAGCGTACTTGTTCGAGTACTCGTCTCGCTGGTAAAGGAATGGCAGCGTGTTCGTGATCTTTGAGAAATCCATCGGCGACGCGAGTTGCTTGCCGTAGTCCTTGAGTGCTGTGCACGATGGGTCGCTCGTGTTGCCGCTCAAGACGCAGTGCCACGCATAATCTTGGACCTGGTTGATTCCGAATGAGCTCTCTTGGATCCACTTCTTCTCCTTTTCCCAAGAAACCGATGGATGGAACCAAAACTCTGAGTGCTTGATGATTTGCGTGAGCATTTGAGTGGAGGGCGTGCCTGGTTCAGCCACAGCAGTCCCTTGCTCGGCTCGAAGGTCATTCCACGCATCGTAGAACGACTTGCCCTCTGGGATCTCCAGACGACTACGCAGCTTCTCCACATCCGTGTCATTGCAACGACCCAGCCACTGCATCACCGCTGGGATTTCTCCACGCGTCGATGTGCTGCTAACCGGGATACCGACGTCAAGAAGTATACGAAGCATATCCGAAGGAGCCACATTCTCACAATCACCACATAGCAGATCGACGCACGCGTTATCGGCATCATCGAGTTGGGGAGCCAATGCAAGCCACACGTCCGCCATCGTTTGCTTCTCCAAGAGGTCGTCGCCGTACTTTGAGCGGCAAGCCGAGTCATGATCGCATCTGCTGGCCAGTCGCATTGCAGTGTCCTCCCGACTTGATCCGAGGCGAGTGAATCCGCTCTTTAGTTCACTCATAGCGCGGTCGAGGATGTAGCCCTTGAATTGCTTTGGTGCGATATACATCACTCGCGTCGCGAGTATTGAGCCAACTCCAGATCCGTAGACATAAATGTCCCCACTGTCGGAAATGAGAGGAGCCGAGGCGTAGATGATGTCCCTAGCTGCCTCGTGATCGAGAAAGCCTCTGGAATGATATCCCCATGACCGTTGATACAGTTGGTGACAGCATTGAAGTCGATAGGAGCACCGCTTGCGACGTCATCGACGGCCTCGCATTCAAGGGGCGAGCTATTGCCCGTGCCACGTTGATCCATTGTAAGAATGCCAGCAGTGCCGTTGAGAGCATGATAGAGCTCTTCAAGACGGGCTTCGACTGTGAAAGGAATAAAATAGAAACAGTCAGGAGAAAACAGAAAGTCCAAGTACCATGAGAGACATACGTTCAGGAGAAGACGCGTCGGCGCCTCCTGTGACCACCCACACGGCCGTGCGCTGGGCATTTCCTTCGACGATCCGCTTGAACTGGACGTCGATATTCTCCGAGCTCTCGCAAACACCAGAATGGCAGAGCGGGAGGGTCTCGTTGGCGCATTCGAACGAGACACGGGAGCGCTCGTTACCACATGGAGCCCACTTGTATACAGGAGCACGCGAGCCGACAGAGAGCGAAATGAGAGCCGCTCAGCGACGAGGTAAGCGATCGGACGGAAGACACGCATCTGAGAGTGCTGTGGCAAGTTGCAAAGTGAGCTCTGGTCTGGTGACCTCACCTCCCGTCTCGCCAGCAAGAGGGAAAGCCAAATTTCGACGGTCGCATGTAGGCACTGGTACGTGGCCCTGCGTGCACGAGGCCACTCGTGTGCTGACTGATCTGTTTATCGCCCGTGTAGACAGTTAACCTTGTAGCCATGTTGCTATGACGGTCATCACACAGATGCTCTAGTTTGTATAGTATACACTTGACATAATCAAAACTGATGACTCCATACATCCTCCCATCTAGCACGTGGTGGTGTACAGGACGAGGCTTCCGGCACTAAATCATCGTCTTGACTCGAAAGGCTCGAGATGGCGCTTGTACCCACGTTCCCGCATCACTCACACACGCCAGTTCATGTCTGAGGCGGCATCGTCGTCATCAAAGTGAGTTGATTCGTAACTCATACTCCACCAAAGCGGGCTTATACGCCAATAATCAATATGAGACTATGAGAGTACGTGTGTGTACAACTAGTTTTATTTTTTTTGGCACTCCATCACCAAGCGAAGCCAAGCAAGTCATTCTCAGGTGCAATACTATTGTCAACCTCTCACCAAGACAATAATATTGGCAGTCGTGAGCGATTTGATTGGCATAAATTGTTTAGAAAATCCTTTTTTTTGGCAAATCAATGGACTTCAATGCCCATCCCCATAGAGCTCAGTCGACGTTTAGTCGCATGATATATCAAATTACGGTAGTGCCAGTCACATTTTTCACGTGTAGACAATCAAGAATACCCCTTACTTTGTGAATTTCATTCGACCAGTTCACCCTATAATTGACGAATCTAATCAGTCCTACCGCTATCTGACAAAAGATCTCATGCGTATCAGCTGATGGCCTAACCGAGCAGCTCATATCATTGAAGGAAGGCATGCATTTCACTCGCCAGTCTTCTTCTTCTCTGCGTCTCCCCATGCGCGTACTCGCCTCCTCCGCCGCTGCGCTTAGTCTCCTATCGCTCGCAACAGCCGCCAACGTCTCTGTCAATGGCTGGTATCCCTGCGGCTTCTCGCGCGACCTGGTCGCGCAGTTTTACAACGGCGACGCCGATGTCAACGCGATCTTCGAGTGCGCGCAAGTGCGCGTGCCGCTCTGTTATGACGGCGTGTGCAAGAGCGACAGAGAGATCGACGTCTTCGTCAAACGTCTCGTGGCCGACGACGCCGACACGGCCGTGTGGATGCTACACGGCGGCCCGGGGGCATCCTCCGCCCAGTGTACGTGCTCGTATGACTACTGCTATTCGCAATCTCTTTTCTCACGCTGTGCATGTCCACAGTCGAACTCAACATGGTCAACATGTACGAAGTGCTCGAAGGCACTGCGAGTGTCTACGCCATGGACCATCGCGGCACAGGACGCAGTGCGTTGCTCACGTGCGAGGCCGCACAGGCGTTCACGGGTGGCAGTCCGGACGGCACGCAACTGGATTTCAGCGAAGTGGCCAACTGTGTCAAGGATATTCTCTTCCAGATCGAGAATCAGACGGTCGCGTTCTCGACCACCAGTGCCGCCAAGGACGTCGCGCTGCTCACAAGTCAGCTCAACAAGCACGAGAGCGTGTTCGTCTATGGCTCCGAGTACGGCTCGTACGTCACGGAGCGTCTCATGCATCTCTCGCCAGGCAACGCCAAGGGCTACATCCTTGACGGTGTGATCGCCGAGACCAATGGCAGCTATGCGCGCGTTGGCTCGCAGCGTGACGGGCCTGGCCGTCTGTTGGCCAAGCTCTGTGAAGACAACTCGGCCTGCAGCAAGGCGTACGGCGTGAATGGAAGCTTGTACGACTCGTGGCTTGCAACATACGCCGCACTGGATAACGCGACGGTGGGTGAGAACGCGTGCGCAGACCTTGTGCGTGGTGACTTTGAAGGCATCGAACCGTCGACCGTCCTACGTTCGTACTTTTCGATGGTGGTGGATGATCCATACCAACGCACGCTGCTTCCGGCCATGTTCCAAATGCTGGGTCGCTGCAACAGCACCGACGAGCTCTCGTTGCGCATCTTGTTGACGCTCTCCGCTGAAAACTCGCTCTATGAGTTGCTCAACGACGTCGAGGACGATGAGAAATCGCTTGATGAACCAGTGGACACAGTCATCGAAACGTCCATGTTCCTCAGCCATCTCGTCAAGAGCTCGGAGCTCTGGGGCGTGCCGTCGCCAAAGTGGGAGGACGAGAAGGCTGCCGTGGACGCTGGAGTCTTTACGACCTACTCGACTGAGGACTATGCGTGGCACTGCATATTGAGTGGCAACAAGAGCGATCCGTCGTGTGGTGCGTTGGTGGAACTCGGTCAGCAACTCGACCCGCCTGTCGATCTCAAGACTTTCAACTATACGCCGTTCTTGTACAAGCCAGACGCGCTCTACCGCAAGCCAGCGACGATTCCACACGGAGCCAGTGTGCTGGTCATCAGTGGTAAGCTGGACTTTGACACACTTCACGCAAACGCGGTCAAGCAATTCGAGGAGATGAAGGGAGACAACAAGTTGCTTGTCGAGTTCGAGTATGGCACGCACTTGTCGGGCGTTATGCCTACGTCAATCGACGACATAACGTTCTGTGGTCCGTCGATCATTGCGTCCTATATCAAGACTGGCGGTGACGTCTCCAAGACGGACGTGAGCTGTCTGGACGACGTCCCAGAGATCAACTTTGACCCACAGCAAGTCCAGGACCTATTGCGCGTCATGCTTGGCGGTGGACGTAAGCATAAGCAGCACCACATGGCTCTCCACAAGCACTAAAAGGGCTTTGGACCAGGAAAAGAGTCGCGCTCTTTATGTTAAAACATAATCGATATATATAATGATGATGGCAGAAAAAGAGAGCTTGTAAGATGTTGCTTGTTAGTAAAAGGATATCTTGAGCGAGCTGTGGAATAATAGGAACTAGACGATCGCCTAGGCGCTCTTGACGTGGTGCTTCTTCTTGAGCTGCTTGTGCTTGCCCTGTGGACCAGTCTGTAGGCTCGCAATGTATTGCTTCAGATCCTCGTCCACGTCAAAGTTGATTGCTGGCAACTCGTCGAGACAACTCAGGTCGGTCAGGTCGATGTCGCCCATTTGTTTCACAAACGACGCGATGATGCGGACGCCACACCCCGTCGTGTCGCCTGCAGTGGATGGCGCGATGCCGGAGCAGTGCGGACCGTACTCAAACTCGACGAGGAGCTTGTTGTCGCCCTGCATCTTCTCGTATTGATCTACGGCCCAGCTGTGAACGGTCTGGAAGTCAAGCTTGCCGCTCATGACCATGACACTCGTGTCCTTGGGGATCGCCGCTGTCTTGCCAAAGTACTCGTCCCGCTCGTACGAAAACTTGGTCAGTTCGACAGACGAGTAGTTTATTGGAACTGTGCGTTGTTGGCCGAGCTCGAGCAGCGCGGGGCAGGATGGATCGCTCGCGTTGCCACTGAGGACGCAGTGCCACGCGTAGTCAACCGTGTAAAACGTGCCGAAGACGCTCTGCTCCACCAGCGCTGTTTCGACCTCCCACTTGGGCGTTGGATACAGCCAGAGCTCGGAGTGCTTGATGAGATGCATGAGCAGGAACGAGATGCCGTTGACCTCGTCGAATGGCTGCAGTGGTCCAGCTTGGGTAAGCACATCGAAGAGTGTCATGCCTTGAGCACCCGTCAACGCTCGCAGGGTCACCACGTCAGCGTCGTTACAGCGACGCACCATCTGGAGCACAGCAGGGATTCCCGCACGCTTCGATACATCACCGATTGAAAATAACGTCGAGAAGTAGGTGCCCAAGACCCAGGATGGCATGATGTCTTCGCGCGTGGTGAGCAAGTCCGCGCACGCGTTGTCTCCGATGGCCGCCGCGTCCAGCGTCTCATACGTCTCGAACCAAGCGTCGTACATTGCCTGGTCGACAGGCACGTCGCTGCCGTACTTGCTACGGCAGACTTTGTCTTGGTCACAAAGCTGACCAAAGTACTGAGCAGGCTCTTCCCGAATCGAGCCAAAGTGCGCAAAGTTCCCTTTTTCCTCGGCTAACACGCCATCGAGGATGTAGCCCTTGACGATCGAAGGCGCCAAGTGCATCAAGCGCTCGGTGAGCAACCATAACCCATAAACAAACACGTCTTCGTCCTGGTTGAGTCCGTTGACAAGGAACTCGATGTCTTTGGCGGCGCTGGTGACGGAGAACGCGGCGGTCTGCCCCTCGATCTGGTACAACACGTCCTTGACGCAGTTGGCCACTTCGCGCATGTCGACTTCGGCGCCACCTGGACTGCCGGCTGAGAAGGCCTCGGCAGCTTCGCACTTGAGCAGAGCACTGCGTCCCGTACCGCGGTGGTCCATTGTGTAGACGGACGTGGTGCCGTTCAGACGCATGTACAGTTCGGTCATTGAATTCTCCACTATCAAAACCGCATCAGGACATTAGATCAAATCGACCAGCGCCCAATTCAATGGCGTGCAACGTACAGTTGACCGAAGACGCGCCTGGACCTCCCTGGAGCATTCAGGGAGGTCCAGGCGCGTCTTCGGTTTTTGACAAGTGATAAGGAGGATTTTAGGAATCCTGACGATCGGATTGGATAATGCGTAGATGAAATCGTAATTTTAGGAACCATGCACCTGAGGCTGGGCAATTTAGGAGGAGATATCCAGTAGGATTCGTTGGGTTCCTTGCCCATTTATCCATCATCATCACGCCAATCACGCTTCGCATGCTTAGAACGGACGAGTAAATGATATAAAGGTCACGGCGAGACATCGAATGAATTTTCCCGTTAAGAGCTGACCCTGACTTGAATCACAACGGATATAACATCTGCTTAGGCCTTGGCCGTGCGCTTGGACTTGTTCTTGGTCTTGGTCTTGGCCTTGAGCGTGATCTTGGCCTTGGCCGCGCCCTTACTGGCCACCTGCGCGAGCATCTCGTCGACGTCAAAGTCGATCGCTGGGAGCTCGTCCAAGCAGCTCGTGTCCGTCTTGTCAATGTCACCACCCGTAGCAACGTACGACGCGATGATACGAGGACCACAGTTGGTCGTGTCCTCCGCTGTCGACTGGCTGATACCCACGCAGTGAGCTCCGTAGTCGAATTCCACGAGCATCTTCTTGTCGCCTTCCATCTTCTCGTACTGCTCCACGCCCCAGCCTTCGATAGTGTTGAAGTCGAGCTTGCCGTTGATCACCATGACACTGGCGCCTTCAGGGATCTTGGAGAACTTGCGGAAGTATTGGTCAGGCTTGTACGTGAAGTTGATGACCTCAACGGACGAGTAATCAACTGGAGGGACTTCGGTAGCACCAAAAGCGGCCAACGCCGAGCACGACGGGCTGTCGCGGTTACCACCGAGCACACAGTGCCAAGCGTACTCATCCCCCGTATCAATGGTGAAGAGACCGGTCTCAACAAGAGCTCTTTCGTCTTCAGGCTTTGGCAACGGGTCGCTCCACAGTTCCGAGATCTTGATCAGATACTCGAGGAAGACGGACGAGTCATCGACGGGATCAAAGACCTTGCCCACAGTCGACGACGAAGCCCCCGACAGCTTGTCGTAGTAGCTCGGAGCTCCATCCAACGCCAGGACCGCGGTCAAGGTCCTTACGTCGTTCTCACCGCATCGGCGGAGCATCTGGAAGACAGCGGGGATAATGGAGCGACTCGCTGGATCGCCAATGTTGGCATCGTTCGCGAACACGAAGCGCAACACTTCCGAGGACTTGGTCTGCTCTGACTTACCACGCAAGAGATCCGCACACGCGTTCTCACCGACCTTGGCTGCATCCAGCTTCTTGTACGTGTCGAACCACGCGTCGTACATCTTCTGTTCCTTTGGCACGTCACTGCCGTACTTCTCACGACACACCGCGTCGGCATCGCACATTTCACTAAAGAGGCGGCCGGGCTTGTCGCGGTTCGAGCCAAAGTGCGCGAACGACGCAGACTGCTCACTCACAACACCATCCAGAATGTATCCCTTGACGTGGGAAGGAGCCAGGTGCATCACGCGTTCCGTCAGGAATGTGCCGTAGCTCGCACCGTACACAAACACCTCCTCGTCTTTGTTGAGCTCACTGGTGAGGAGCACAATGTCCTTGGCCGCACTGGTGACTGAGAACGCGGCTGGCTGGTTCTCGATCTGGAAGAGAATGTCCTTGGCGCAAACAGCGGCTTCCGTAATGTTGACCACCGAGCCACCAGGACTGCCAGTATCAAACGCACCAGCGGCCTCGCACTTGAGCAGGTAACTGCGGCCCGTACCACGATGATCCATCGTGTACACGTTGACAGTGCCATTGAGCAGCGTGTAGACCTGTTGCATCGTAGTTTCCACTAGACACACGCGTTAGTTGATAAAACACACATGGAAGCAAGAGCAAGCGACTTACAGGCCACCGAGGAGGCTCCAGGTCCTCCCTGCAAGACCCAAAGAGATTTGTGGGCACTCACATCCTTCTGCGCCACCATACGCTTGACATACACGTCGATCTTGGAACCGCTGTTGCATACGCCCTCGTGACAGAGCGGCACCTTGGCTTCGGCGCACTCGAAGGCGAGTTCCGCCGACGAGCTGATGCCAGGCACAGCACCGGCAGGGATGTAGTCCGAGTAACTGCACGGGTACCAGCCGTTGATCGGGAGTTCTGCGTTCACCGAAGCGACTGAGAGCAAGGCAGCGCCGAGGGCGTACTTGAGTGGTGTGCGGACACGCATGGAGACTGGAGGATTGCGCAGTGGAAGGCAAATTGGCAAGTGAGTCCGAGACCTGGACGTGTCATTCGTCGTAGTGTACCCACGTCCCAGCTGCGACGCTTTGCCTGATTTCTAGCTCGCGGTTGCGTTTCAAGGCGTTGTAGTCGTGGTTCGTAGGCTGGCTGGACACGAGATTCCCAATTGGGTCCAGTGCCAAGTATCCCATGCGTCAATTGGAGATGGGCGAGGCAAGAGGGTCCATCGCATCTTCAAATCTGACTCAGTGTGGGTAAACCTGTTATAACTGAACTGATGCACTCCAGACACCGACGCCAATGGCACCGGACAGACTGGGTGGCGAGGCGCTTGAACGCTCGTCCTGGTGTACGAATGGAAGCTCGCAGATGATGCTGTGAGTGCTTCATGCCTAGTATATTGCCATGTCGACCTGGCTTCTCTGTGTTTACGCCATTCCAGTACTGCATCCAAGTCTCCGGTGGGAGTATGCCGTTGACCTGGTCTTCTTGGCAACAAGGAGTGTACCCACGTCTCGTCTGGCCTGATTTCTCGCTCGACCTGCTTGGGATTGATGGGGATGCCGGACAAAGAGTGAGCAGGTGGAGCAGCAAAGCCCAGAAACGTGGGTAAACCTGTCATAACTCATATGTTTTAGAGAATGCATTTCAGAGATTGAGCCAATGTCTGTCACATAGAACCTCTTATAAAATATACAGCACACATTTCAAAGCTGATGAGCAGAAGTTCCTCCAGCCAACTGTCTCCTGTGTGTCTCTGCCAGTCACAACATACGAAGCGAGGATCCGAGTACACAAGTCGTCGTGTTGTTCTCCGTCGTCCTGGCCAAAGCCGAATTCCTACGTCAAACTGGACCAGCACCTTGTTGTCGCCGTCCATCGTCTCGTACTGCTCCACGCCCCAGCTGTGCACGGTCTGGAAGTCCAGCTTGCCATTGATGACCATGACGCTGGCGCCGTCCGGGATCTTGGCGTACTTGCGATGGTATTGATCAGGCTTGTAGGTAAAGTCGATGAGTTCAAAACCGTCTGTGCCATCTGGGAATACCGCACACGATGTAACTCGCACCATACACGTACACTTCTTCATCCTTGTTCAACTCGCTGGTGAGGAGGACAATGTCCTTGGCTGCACTGGTGACGGAAAATGCCACTGTCTGATTCTCGATCTGGAAGAGAATGTCCTTGGCACAACGCGCAGATTCCGTGACGTTGAGCGTCGCGCCATCTGGACTTCCAGACGTGAAGGCGCCAGCAGCGTCACACTTGAGCAGCGTACTCCGTCCCGTGCCGCGATGGTCCATGGTGTAGACGTTGGTCGTGCCATTCAAAAGCGCGTAGACCTGTTGCATCGTGGGTTCCACTACAGAGACAAACACGTATTAGTTGCTGATACCAGCGCCATTCGAGAACGAAATCACGTACTCTGCACTGAGGACATGCCAGGTCCGCCCTGCAAAACCCAGAGCGATTTGCCTGCACTCGCGTCTTCCTGTGCCAGGATGCGCTTCACAAACACGTCGATCTTGGTGCCGCTGTCGCAGATGCCCTCGTGACACAACGGCACTTTGACTTCGGCGCACTCGAACGGCAGCTCTTCCGTCGAGTCGACGCCAGGGATGGAGCCAGGCGGCATGAAGTTGGAGCCGCTGCATGGGTACCAGCCATTGATCGGGAGCGAAGTCGCTGCAGCGGCAGAGGCCGAGACGAGCCCGAGCACCAGAGGAGAGTAGATGCGCATGAGGAAGACGAGGCGTGTCGGAAGACGAGAGATCGCAAGTGAGAGAGGAAAGGAGGGAGCTCTGGCACGTACTGTAGCCAGGTAGCGTACCCACGAGGAGGTTACGTGATCCTGATTTGAATCAAACTCATCTATTGACTGGCTGGTGGGAGAGACGCCGTGGGTACAACTCAGCAGGTTCTGGTTTGAAAATGGGTAAGATCCTTCCGTGTTTATTAAAGACGATGAGTTAAATATCTTCTCATCACTTGCGTCACGCTGGTCGATCCAGAGATGCGCTTGCGTTCTCACGTTGCTTCGAAGGAAGGAAGGAAGGAATCATAGTTGGTACAGATTCATTTGGTGCATAGATATTATCAAAGTCAAAGCCACCGCCTGTGGCTAGACCCTACAACAACGTATACGTAGTTCCACCTAGGCCTGTCCGTCGTTTGCACCAATCATGGTAGCCAACAGCTCGTCGGCGTCAAAGTCGATGGCGGGGAGCTCGTCCAAGCAGCTCGTGTCCGTCTTGGCAATGTCGCCACTGTTCTCTACATACGACGCGATGATACGATGACCACAGTTGGTCGTGTCCTCCGCTGTCGACTGGCTGATACCCACGCAGTGCGCGCCGTAATCAAACTCGACCAGCATCTTGTTGTCTCCCTCCATGTTCTCGTACTGATCAATGCCCCACGGCTCCACCGTCTGGAAGTCGAGCTTGCCATTGATGACCATGACACTCGTGCCGTCCGGGATCTTGGCGTAATGGCGGAAGTACTGGTCTGGCTTGTAGGTGAAGTCGATGAGCTCCACGGACGAGAGATCAATTGGAGGATCAAAGGACTCGCCGAACGTGGTCAATACAGAGCACGATGGGTTGTCCTGCTTGCCACTGAGCACGCAGTGCCACAAGTACTCATTCGACATGTCGCTGGTGAAGACCCCAGCGTCGTTGAATGCCTTCTCATCTTCTGGCTTTGGCAATGGATCACTCCAGATCTCGGAGATCTTGATCGCGAACATGAGAAGCCAGGACGCGTCGTTCACAGGGTCAAAGACCTTGCCGATTACTGCGGAAGTATCCGAAGCCTTATCGTAGTAGCTCGGCGCCTCGCCCAACCCAAGGATCGTACTGAGGGTAGCCACGTCGGTCTCGTCGCATCGACGCACCATTTGGAGGAAGGCTGGGATGATCTTGCGTCCCGTCGGGTCGCCGATGCTGAAATCGGCGCCAAACACGACACGCAACACGTCGGATGGCTTGACCTTCTCGTGCTGGCCACGCAACAGATCCGCGCACATGCTCTCACCGGCCTTGGCCGCATCCAACTTCTTGTACGTGTCGACCCACACGTCGTACATCTTCTGCTCCTTAGGGACATCACTGCCGTACTTCTCGCGGCACACCGAGTCGGCGTCGCACAAACCAGCAAAGTACTGGCCGGGCGCTTCACGGATCGAGCCGAAATGCGCAAAGCTGGCCAACTTCTCCGAGATGACACCATCCAAGATGTATCCCTTGACGTGAGGAGGAGCCAAGTGCATCACGCGCTCTGTCAAGAGTGTGCCGTAGCTCGCACCGTACACGTACACTTCTTCATCCTTGTTCAACTCGCTGGTGAGGAGGACGACGTCCTGCGCCGCACTGGTGATGGAAAATGCCACTGTCTGATTCTCGATCTGGAAGAGGACGTCTCGGACGCAACTAGCAGCTTCCGTGGCGTTGAGAGTCGCGCCATCTGGACTTCCGGACGTGAAAGCGCCGGCGGCGTCACACTTGAGCAGCGTACTCCGTCCCGTGCCGCGATGGTCCATGGTGTAGACGTTGGTCGTGCCATTCAAAAGCGCGTAGACCTGCTGCATCGAAGGTTCCACTATAGAGACAAACACGCATTAGTCTCTAGTGTTTCGACATCGCATCATAGCTGATCACTTACTGGCCGCCGACGAAAGTCCAGGCCCGCCCTGCAAGAACCACACTGATTTGCCGACGCTCGTGTCTCCCTGCGCCAAAATGCGCTTGACGTACACGTCGATCTTGGTGTCACTATCGCAGATGCCCTCGTGACACAACGGCACTTTGACTTCGGCGCATTCGAACGGCAGCTCATCTGCGCCCTCGGTCGGCGGCATGAAGTTGGAGCCGCTGCAAGGGTACCAGCCGTTGATCGGCAGCGAAGTCGCCGCAACGGCAGAGGCCGAGAGGAGACCGAGCACCAGAGGAGAGTAGACGCGCATGAGGACGACGAGGTGCGTCGGAAGAGGAGAGTTCGCAAGTGAGCAAGAGTGAGGACGGAAGAGAGCACGGCATGAGTGAACCCACCACCAGGTGCATTGATGCAACGGATCCAAATCAAACTCAGGTTAGACTGGTGTTGAAGTACTGAATCAGGTGAGATCCGTGGGTACAACTCAGGTTCGTGGTCTAATTCGCGAAGGTTGCCTCTAACTTTCGAAATTTATAATACTCGAACGTTAAACCTCTTAGATCGGATCTTTTGTTAATCGAAGTTACAAATAGAGTCGAGTACTGGAGGATCCAATATCGGAGGTTATTCACTATTTGAATATTGGTTGAGAGAGGTTTACTCGTCATTTTGAATATATGTGGTGCATAAACTTTCAGACAATGCGCCAAGCCCTGCAAGCTACGAGCTCTAGTAATTTATAAATTCATCCTAAGACTGCCCGACGGTGGTGGTGTTCGCCGTCGTCGCGTTCTTGATGTTGTTCACCAGCTCGTCCACATCAAAGTTGATCTTGGGGACTTGGCTCAGGCAGCTGATGTCCGTCTTCTCCGTGTCTCCGCCAGCCGCAACGTACGACGCGATGATGCGGATTCCACAGTTGGTGGTGTCGTCCGGAGTCGACGCGGTGATCCCCACGCAGTGCGGACCAAAGTCAAACTCATCCAAGAGCTTCTTACTTCCCTCCATGTTCTCGTACTGATCCTTGCCCCAGCTGTGCACGGTCTGGAAGTCCAGCTTGCCGTTGATCACCATCACACTCGCGGCTTCTGGAACCTTGGCGTACTGGCGATGGTATTGATCTGGCTTGTAGGTAAAGTCGATGAGCTCGACGGACGAGTAGTCGACGGGAGGGACTTCAGTCGCACCAGAGTAGGTCAACGCAGCGCACGATGGGTCGGCCCGGTTGCCAGTGAGCAAGCAGTGCCACGTGTACTCTTCTTTCATGTTCCCCCTGAAGATGCCGTGTTCAACCAAAGCCTTCTCGTCTTCAAACGTTGGAGACGGATCACTCCACAGCTCCGAATTCTTGATGGCAAACATGAGGAAGCCTGATGGGCCATTCAAATTGTCAGCGATCTTGGTACGCTCGGTCGAGCGGTCGATCGATTTGTCGAAGTAGCTTGGCGCCCCAGACAACGCCATGAGGGTGGCCACCACTGTAACATCGGTTGCATCACACCGACGGAGCATCTGAAGGAAAGCAGGGATGAGCGTACGACCCGATGGGTCACCGATTGATACCTCTTTCGCAAACACATCGCGCAACATCTCAGATGGCAGCACTTTCTCCCACTCGCCACGCAACAGATCCGCACACGCGTTCTCACCGACCTTGGCCGCATCCAACTTCTTGTAGGTATCAAGCCACACATCATACATCTTCTGATCTTTGGGCACGTCACTGCCGTACTTCTCGCGACATATCGCGTCATCATCACACAAACCAGCGAAGTAGATTCGGCCCAACGGTCTAAATCAAACTCAGGTTAGACTGACGTTAGATGGCCGTTGGGGACGCGAAAAAAGATAGACTGGGTCCAACTCACTTTGGTCCAAACCTAGACGAGTGATCATTCCTTGGTATCCAGAACAACTGCTGCGGTTGACAAGCAAGAGGATTGTATTCATTTAATCCCAATACAAAGACCAAACATAGAGTTAGACCACGCGACGACGAGGGTGCTTCGTCGTCCTCTTCATGTGCTTATGCTTGTGCTTGAGCTTGTGCGTGGCTTCCACGCGGTTGCTTCCACTTTCGACATCGCCTTCGTTGCTCTCGTCGCCCACTTCTACGCCCACTTGACTGGCGTCTTCCATACTTCCACCCGTAGTCTCTGCAAAGTAGTTCAGGCGGTCGTCCGACTCAAAGTTGATTGCTGGTAGCTCCGCCATACAACTCGTGTCCGTCTTGACCACATCACCACCAACAGCAATGTACGAAGCAATGATACGAGCGCCACAGTTCGTATCGTCTTCTGCTGTCGTCGGTGAATACCCAGGACAATGTGGACCGTTCTCAAACTCCACCAGCATCTTGTTGTCGCCTTCCATGTTCTCATACTGATCCACAGCCCACTCATGAATCGTCTGGAAGTCCAGCTTGCCGTTCATCACCATCACACTCGCGCCATCAGGGATCCTGGCGTGCTTACGATAGTACTGATCGGGTTTGTACGTGAACGAGGCGAGCTCGATGGATGAATAGTCGACTGGAGGAAGCTGCTGTTGTCCGTAGTACGACAAGGCTGGACACGTGGGGTCACTCCAGTTGCCACTCAGCACACAGTGCCACGAGTAATCCTCCTCCATACTCAAAGTGAATACTCCCTTGTCGTCCAGTTCCTTTTCGTCTTCCCACGTGGGCGAAGGATACGTCCATAGCTCGGACGACTTGATCAAAAACATGAGCAAATCCGAGTTGCTGTTGACGGCATCGAACGACTGAATCGTCTCGTCCATGTGATTTAGCTTGTCATTGTACGACGATCCTTGCGGCAAGTCCAAGATAGACCGAAAGATACGGACATCCGTCTCATTGCAACGACGCAGCATCTGAAATACGGCCGGGATGGTGTCGCGCGACCATGGGTTGCTCACGGAGACATCCGACGCAAACATGATACGCAACAAATCAGATGGTGTGACATCTTCGTTGATACCGCGCAGCATGTCAGCACACGTGTTCTCACCAACCTTTGCCTCGTCCAGCTTCTGGTACGTTGCGAGCCACGCATCGTACATCTTCTGGTCGGCTGGCACGTCATTGCCATATTTGGTGCGACACACGGTGTCGTTGTCGCACAATTCACCAAAGAATCGACCAGGCTCTTCACGATTCGAACCAAAGCGCGCGAAGCTTGACAGCGCCTCTGACACGACACCATCCACAATGTACCCCTTGATGTTGGCTGGCGCCAGATGCATCACGCGCTCTGTCAAGTACGTGCCGTAACTCGCACCATACACAAACACATCGTCCTCCTCGTTCAGCTCACGCGTCAGCAACTCCACGTCCTTCGCCGCACTCGTCACCGAGAACGCCGCCGTCTGACCCTCGATCTGATACAATACGTCCTTGACGCAGTTGGCCACTTCACTGAAATCGATGCCGACGCCACCAGGACTGCCAGCAGAGTATCCTTCTGCAGCTTCGCACTTGAGCAGAGCACTGCGTCCAGTGCCGCGATGATCCATCGTGTAGACAGACACAGTGCCATTCAGTCGCGTGTACACGTCCATCATAGGATACTCCACTGCAATACAAGTCAATGATTAGAGATGCACAAGCAATTCAAACAGCAGGTGAAGTCGACTACGTACTTCCAGCAGAAGACGCGCCTGGTCCGCCTTGTAGCATCCACACGGACGTGCCCACGCCCACGTCTTCCATCGCCACCATGCGCTTGACAAACACGTCGATCTCGCTGTCGCTGTCGCAGATGCCTTCGTAGCACAGCGGCACGCGAACTTCAGCGCATTCGAAGGGCAACTTCTCGTCGATGTCGAGGCTGCTGGACTCGTCCAAGCGGAACGGAGTTGGATTGGAGAAGCCGCAGGGGTACCAGCCATTGATGGAGAGCCCCTCGCTTCCGCTTGACCGTGTAACTGGCTCTTGCGCAGCAACAGCGACGAACGCGCTCAGAGCGCACGCGAGTGGCGTGTGGACGCGCATGTGGACCGGATGAGTGCGCAGCGGACAGACGATCGCCAAATGAGCTCTTCACGCTCCGGATCGGATCCGAGTCCTGATTTAAATGCGAACCCATCGCGAGCGTCTGGCGCCCAGCTGCTGGACCATGAGTTCTGGACAGACCAAATCACGTTTTTCCAAAAACGTTAACGTAAAGTTTAGACAAAACCTGATATATGACGAAATTTAGTCGTTGGACATCCCGCCATGTTCACGAATGAGAAATATCGTGATGTTGACAAGGGCATAGCTTCTACCTCACGCAGTGTGAGTTCCTATACGCCATTGGTGCTCCGAGAGCTGGTAGTTGCCTAGAAATCCGACTCAAAGTTGATTGCTGGTAGCTCCGCCATACAACTCGTGTCCGTCTTGACCACATCACCACCAACAGCAATGTACGAAGCAATGATACGAGCACCACAGCTCGTCTCATCCTCTGCTGTCGTCGGTGCGTATCCAGCACAGTGCGGACCGTACTCAAACTCCACCAGCATCTTGTTGTCGCCTTCCATGTTCTCATACTGATCCACAGCCCACTCGTGAATCGTCTGGAAGTCCAGCTTGCCGTTCATCACCATCACACTCGCGCCATCAGGGATCTTGGCGTGCTTACGATAGTACTGATCGGGTTTGTACGTGAACGAGGCGAGCTCGATAGACGAATAGTCGACTGGAGGAAGCTGCTGTTGTCCATAATACATCAAGGCTGGACACGTGGGATCGCTCCAGTTGCCACTGAGCACACAGTGTCACGCGTAGCCGTATTCAATGTTCCGAGTGAAATTCCCGTGCCGTCCAGCTCCTTCTCGTCTTCCCATGTTGGAGTAGGGTGCGTCCATAACTCAGACACTTTGATGAGGTTCATGAGCAAGTCCGAGTAGCTGTTGAGAGTATCGAAGACTTGAGTCGCGGTACCAGTGGCATTGTTGAGCTTGTCATAGTAGGACGCACCATCCGACAAATCCAAGATTGAGTGGAGATGTCCCACGTCCGTTGCGTTGCAACGCCGTAGCATTTGGAATACGGCGGGGATGATGGTACGTGTCCAGGGATTCGTGACCGAAACTTCCGAGCTGAACACTGTACGCAACATATCGGATGGAGACACATCCCCATGGTTTCCACGAAGCACGTCAGCACAAGCATTTTCACCAACCTTTGCCTCATCCAGCTTCTGGTATGTCGCGAGCCACGCGTCATACATCTTTTGGTCGGCTGGTACATCGCTTCCGTACTTGGTACGACAAACTTCATCTTCGTCGCAGAGCTGACCAAAAAAATCGACCAGGCTCTTCACGATTCGAACCCGAACGCGCAAAGCTTGACAGCTTCTCAGACTCGACACCGTTGAGAATATTTATTCTCGTCTAAATGGCACTGTGTCTGTCTATACGATGGATCATCGCGGCACTGGACGCAGTGCTCTGCTCAAGTGCGAAGCTGCAGAAGAATACTCTGCTGGCAGTCCTGGTGGCGTCGGCATCGATTTCAGTGAAGTGGCCAACTGCGTCAAGGACGTATTATATCAGATCGAGGGTCAGACGGCGGCGTTCTCGGTGACGAGTGCGGCGAAGGACGTGGAGTTGCTGACGCGTGAGCTGAACGAGGAGGACGATGTGTTTGTGTATGGTGCGAGTTACGGCACGTACTTGACAGAGCGCGTGATGCATCTGGCACCTGCCAATATCAAGGGTTATATCAGGCATCATAAGCTCCACTAGAAAGCACATCGATTAGTTCCGACGCGATAGAACTAATTAGGTTACTTACTATCAACCGAGGAGATACCAGGCCCACCTTCCAAGAACCATACGGATTTACCGACACTCACATCTTCATTTGCTACCATGCGCTTGACGAATACGTCAATTTCGCTGTCGCTCTCGCACACGCCATCGTAACACAGCGGCACGCGGACCTCGGCACATTCAAACGGCGACTCCGCGCCGATCCCGAAGCCATTGGATGAGTCGAACGGTAGAAACGATGGGTTGGAGAAGCTACACGGGTACCAGCCATTGATGGAGAGCTCCCCAGCAGCGGCACCTGAGAGCATCACACTCAAAGCACTTGCAAATGGCTTGTGAACCCGCATTCGAGTGAAGCCGTTGACGAAGTGTGAACACTTCAGTTGGAAATTCAACAACTGACATGGACCACTGGGCTCTGGTCCGCATACTTTACTGCATCAGCTGAAGTGAGAAGTCTGAGATATCTAAACTGAGTTATCAGGGACTCACATTGAAGTAGCCACTTGATGAGTTCCTGAAACAGCTGGTTCAACGCAGCGTCAGCGCTCGTTCTCATTCGAGGCCTCCTCAAGGTCGGGGACTTGGATATCCGGTAGGCCAATCTCTTCCTCGTCAGACTCAAAGAGCTCCGAGTCCATCCAGGGAGGTGGTATACGCGCATTCTCGTCCTTGGGACTGGGAAGTCCGCGTCTTCGGGGCACGCGCCACTCTTTGCCGTACTCTTGCTCCAAGAAGTCCACCGGATCAGCAACCGTATCGAATTCGATGCCGTTGATAGTGACCTGCGAGTACGGTTCGAACTTGATATTGGGGACGCGTCGCTTGTTCTTGATCTCTTCGACATGCCACTCCATGAGGTTCTCCGCTCGCTCCATTTGATACACGTCCACGTACGGCACGTGACACATGCGTCCGTCAATCGCTTTGTATCGGTCGTAGAGATTCGACGCCAAAGGATGCGTCGGCGCGACACACACGCGCAGAATGTTCTGACGGAACAAGTGGTAGCCCTTGTGCCACAACGCGTACTTGATGGCGTGGAGATTGACGTCGTCGCTGTAGCGATAGCCAATGTCGGCGTCTTCTGTGAATGGGATCATCGAGCCATTGCGTACAGCGCCCAACAGCGAGCCAAAGAGAACGGCAGGCTGCGTCGCGTGCTCTTTAAACACTGCGTAGACGTCCACGAGCAGCATGTGCAGCACACTACCATAACAGAGTGTGTCGGTGGACTGCGGGACGAGCAGCTCCATACGGTCGGCGCCGCGACAGTACTCTGGCTCACGCCGCGCTGTGATCGGCAGACAGTAGGACCATCCGCGATCCCCACGCTCAGTGCCGTGCGGATCGCAGAGATGTGCGTGGCGTCCGTAGAAGACTGGGGATGTGAATGGCGGATCTACGGACTGGAGAAGGTGGTAGAAGCGGTGGTTGGACGGATACTCGACGACACGTGCGTCCAGAGTCTTGGGTGAGCATCCAGCGTCATGGTAGACGCGCTCTTCGGTGTAGAATGCTGGATATCTGGACAGATTCGCTCGCTCCGACGTGAGCACTTCACTGGACGAAAGCGTCCGGAGCAGCAACAGCACCGACGCAACGACCATAACGCCCAGCAATAGCTGATATCCGTCTGTATACGTTCCTCTCATTGTTTGCGGCGTAGCTGACGCGTCCGAGCCACAGGAAGAGGTCGAAGATGCATGAGCCAATGTTCGAATCGCATCTCTTCGTTCGTGATCAGCTCAGTGTAACTTATGACAAGTCGTACGCAGTAGACACTTGGTCCACCCATCTAAACAAAACCTGATACATCTAGGTTTATATGATGAAACCTAGATCATAAAGGTTTAGAAGGTGCTTGTCTCATGCCTGTCAAACCTGGCTGCAACTCAGCTGTCGCCTTGCGTCAGACTCTACCCAGTTCACCCACCAGTCAACAGAAGAATGCGTTTCCCAGTTTTCTTACCGTCGCTTCAATGACCACATTGGTTTTCTTGAGTTGAGTCACACGCTCACGTGCGTCATGAGTGGCGCGGCCAGAACCACGTTCTATTCGTTGACTCAGTCACACCACGTTGATAACTCAATGTACTAGCGGAGTCCACGCCAATGGAACCTACATCAGTAACTCAAGAGGCACAACTCCATTGCTCTCGCGAACAACTGATTCTTCACAACTCCTCGCGGGTGAGCCAGAATAGTGCGTCTTGCTCGAACAGTGGTTGAACGTGCAACCTGTCCCCACCACCTGGATCTGGATGGCTCGAGCTGATTGGTGGTTCTACACTTTCAAATCCACTGTTGGATTGGCCAAAACGAAATTAGCCAATCAAAGTCGAGTTCACCTAGGCCTAGGTGTACGAGTTTGTGGTGTTGTCCGCTCGCAACCATCAATCCCCCACCCCCTACGTGTTTTCGGCTGAGACGAGTGTTGCCTTGACGTGGATGGCCGAGGCTCTGGACCCCGGACCTGGTCCGGGGCCACGAAGACCGTCTCCCGGGCTCTCACAATCGTATTGAGTGAGCACCATCCTCTTCCGGACGCCGATATCGCGCGACATTATTCAACTCGCTGGACATTCCTGGATTTGCCATCCGAGACGTTAACACCATGTCCGGAGAAGACGATACGTCACTGCTGGTCGAGAAGCCTGAGCCAACCGTCAAGGCGCCGGCGAATGAGCGCTGGCGCGTGCATCGTCCGCTGATGCTCGTGGGGCTGTTGGCGATGCTGGCCGTGCTCTGTTTCATGCTCCTGACCACGGAAATGCGGAACGTCAGCGTCCCGCAGGAACACTTCTGGATGTCGTCCACCAAGACGAGTGTGACGACGACCAAGGCCGGTGTGACTGTGACCAAGTCGAATGAGACTGCCACGCACTCGTCTGACGTGCCTAGCGAAAACACCACCGAGTCCAGTCATGGCAGCTCGCTGCGCACCACACCCAAGGCTCCGGACTCCACGGCTCCGGACACCAACACTTGCTCGCCCAAGACGCTCAACGCATCCAACGTCTCGTATCCATCCGAACATCGCTTCTACTCCATGCTCCAGTTGTACCAGTCGGCGCTCGAGCCCCCAGTCTTTGAGGACAACCGTAGCCGCATCCTCTGTGATGAAGAGGACGGTCCTGAAAAGGGCTGGAAGTACTGCCTCCCCATCTCCGGACGCAAGGACGAACCATTCTGCACTGCTCCGGATCGTATGGATCTCCTCGTGCCGCAAGGCAACCGACAGCATTGCTTTGGCAGCGTCTTGCATATGCTGCTTACAGACGTCTACTCGAAGCTCCAGTTGGAAGGCGCCATGCCAATTGTTCTTTACGGTACTGTGCTCGGCGCTATTCGCAACGGATCAGTCATTCCGTTCACGGAAGACGCCGACGTTGGCTATCGCAAGGACAACGTTTCCATGCCGGAGATGCGTCAGAAGATGCGCGACATGGGCTACCACCTCTTCGAGGACAACATTTGGCGAGTCTGCATTGCGCCAAACCATCCACTCGCCTCGGTTCTCTATGATCCAACCGTCCGAAAGGTGCAATACAGGATCCCGTACGTCGATTTGTACTCGATGAATAAGGAGCGCAACGGCAAGTGGCGAGTTGACGAGGTGCGAAACGCAAAGCGTTTGCCCGCCAAGGATTTCGAGCCGTACTCGCAAGTGAATCTCAACGGTTTGCCGTTTGATACCCTGGCCAAACCTATCAAGCACTTGGTGTGGGAGTACGGCAAGGACTACATGGTCCCAAGACCTCGTAAACCAGACGAGGACCGACGATAAGCGATTTGGACTCGTGTATACTAGCAATCATCATAGACGATAGGACAGAAACTCACAAATGAAGTTGTTTTTGGCATTTTATTTCACGCGTCGCTTGGGCTCGGACGATGGATCGCAAAGCACTCTTTTCCGTTCAAGTGAGTCTGGACGGCGTGGTTTTCAGTCCGCACAAAGCGCTGGTCGAATCGACTGAATATCTGCTGGCTTTCCAGCTCCTGAGCTACGACATTGTGGTGTTCGAGGACCCTCTAGCGTCTCCGTCAGTTGGTATTTGGAAGCTGGCCTCTGGCCCGCGGGGTCAGTCGTGTCTGTTTGAAAGCGACGCAAATGAGCTCCGATGTGCGATTCAAGCGGACGTAAATGCAGCGTTGGTGCTTCTGGTGCTGGAGCGTGAGGACCAACGGGCAAAGCTCGTAGCTTTTGCCGGTATCGCGCTCGAACTACCGCCCTCAATAACGACACGTGACACCTCGAAGAGACCACGCGTCAGTGAATGGAGCAGTGTAGATGGAGAATGGATACTGCGTGATCACGACAACGTCGAAGTTGGCCGTATCAATGGAAGCGTCACACTGGCGTGTCTGGGTCACACCCTGATGTCGCACTTGACGGCACACTCCCTCATAGGGATACAGCAAGCGCCTCTTGTGGAAGTCTCCGAAGGCTCCAATACCAACGCTACGAAAGATGAGAATGCGCCAAATGGAGAGGACAAAGACTCAGTCCATGAGGAGGCCCCCGAAGCTACGACGGACTCGGAATCGCCAGCCCAAGAGCCCTCTCCGAAGAAGCCATCACCAAAAGACGAGATGTCTACTCGTAGCCAACTACGAGAGATAGGTGTCCAGTTTGTCGATAATGAAGAAGACGCCATGCCGCTCAAGTCGATCATGATTCGAGGAGGACGTCACAACCAACGAACCACTCCGCGATCGGATGAGTTGAGTCATCCACCGCGTCGTGGTGAACACTCTCTGTCTTACACCCGTCACCATGGACACACCGACACTTCTCCTTCGTACCCTATGCCTTCTAAGCGCTTCATAGCGTCTGAGAAGCCAGTGAAGACGCTCGTAGAGGCAGATCTCCCGCCACCATTGTTCTTCAGCAAACCCAAAAAGTAGGAAATGGCTACATAAACCCTAAAATGAAACTATAAACGGAACAGAATCCCGCGTTTATGGATACAACAAGGGACCAATACTCCATTGTGACCTTTCAAGATCCACACGGTGGATCATGGGCGTCGTCCTCAATGGCTGCTGGGTGGCGACTCTGCTCTATGTGTCCGTCGTCACGGCGCTGGTGCGGGTCCCACTGGCTCGCCATCCACACGGCGGACGCGAGGGTGCGTGGCATGCGTATCGGGCGCATGAAGATCACACGACGCTGCTGAGCACGCTAGATCTGAGGCAAGGACGAGGTCCAGACGACTTGGAGAGCAACAGACTCGGTGCCATGACGCATGCGTCAGCACACCTTCCGCTCAGAAATCTCGACAACTATCAGTACTATGGGATTATCCAGCTGGGAACTCCACCACAAGAGTTCCGAGTCCTCTTGGACACTGGTAAGCGCCTGCTTGTTCAGCATCGAGTGCCTTGCACGTATTCTTACCATCTCACTTATAGGGTCGAGCGACGCATGGGTCCCCGGTCACGACTGTACCGCGTGTGGTGCACATCGTCGCTTTCACAGTCGAGCATCACGCACATTCGAGGTGCTGAACGAGACGTTTGACGGGATTTACGGCAGTGGAGACGCCACAGGAGTCGCTGGTCGTGATGTGCTCGCACTTGGCACTTTCACTATCCCGTCGTTCGTGTTCTCCGTCATCTCGAATGAGACAGGCGATATCCCAGTAGGTAATGATGCGGTCCTGGGTCTATGGCTTGCACTAACCACGTTGCAGGACTTTTTGACAGATGGGGTGCTGGGCTTGGCATTTCAAGGCATGAGCAAACTCAATCACTCGACACTCGTAGACGAGCTACTCAAGCCACCACATGACGACGACATGCGCCCGGTGTTCGCATTCTTCCTCACAAAGACTTCCAGCGACAGCTCCGTTCACTCACGCCAGTCAGAGTTCCACCTCGGGGGCTACGATCTGTCCGTTGTCGGCAAACACGCTCGCATTGTGTATTTTCCTTTACTCGTACTACCCAGTAAGTGGACACGTTGCTGGCGACGAGCATTATTGATGAACTAAGTCACGTGTCATGGTATCAGTCGACTCGGTTCCGACGCTGTGGACACTCGCGATACACGAATTCCACGTCAATACACACTCCAACAGCACCTCCAAGCAAAATGTGTGTGCTCCGTTCTGCTACGCCATCGTCGACTCGGGGACGTCTTTCATCTACGCGCCTCCAGCCATCTACGACGACGTGATCGACCTCGTCACGCACGGACTTTCGTGCAATCGAACGGAGCTGGTGTGTTATAACACGACTCTCGATGCGTTTCCCTCGCTCAGCTTCGTTTTCGGAGATGGCGAAACCAAACACGCGACGCACTCGGCCAGCATATTCAACCTAACGCCCGAGTTCTACGTGGAATGCGTAAAGACGGACTGTTCGATCAACATCCTGAATCACGGGTAAGTAAAGGCGCTTCTATTCCTGTGCGCATATAAATCACTGACTGCGACCTTGACAGCGACCTGGGCGAGGATCTCTTCTGGTGGGTGCTCGGCGACAGCTTCATGCAGGCCTACTACACCATCTTTGACTTTGGACAGCGCCGCATCGGCTTTGCATGTGACGACACTAATCCGCACTGTCGAATCTCCTTATAAACCGCCGTGTTGAGCTATGTCGTCGGTAGTCAAGTAAAGTCACGCCGCTCACGTCGCTTTCCGCTTGACCCGCCCGAATTGCTGGCGTTGCGTCGCTTGTAAACGTCGTCGCGGCATGAGAAACTCCACGAGGCCGACGTAGAGCACGAAGAGCAGTACGACGGTGCCGAGGATGACGGGCCAGCCGCCCAGATGCTCCACCGTCTCGAGAAAACTCACGCGCTCATACTCGTGCGACGTCATGCTTCTCTTGATCTTCGTGGACCACGGATGTATCGGAATGTAGAGGTAATCAGGTTGAGTCAACAACTGTATTGATATACGGGTTATCCGATGTGAGAGGGTGGTTTGTGGTGCTGGTCGCACCCCTGCCCCTGACCCCAAACCTACCTCTTCCACCAATTTTGAATTCGCCTTTTCACCTCACATGTTTAAAACCTGATTTATGAGGTTGAACCACGTTGTTCTGGGATTTCCTCGGAAAATTTTAAATTCTTCACCTCGTTTTCGAAAGTGAGGTTTTAAGGTGCTTCCGCGCTCTCCCCCAAGGGGGAAGGGGGAGCACGGGGGAATGGGGGAGCGAGCGTGCGAGGGGTGTGTGTTGGGCGGATTTGTGCAAGCGAAACCAGCAGCTCAAGCGGCAACCAACAGAAGCGGCGATCGCGCGCAAGCTCCTTCCTTGCCTCGCGTCAAGCCAACTGGACGAAGCGGCGTATCCATCTGCCGCCGCCCATATCCACTTGGCTACATTCCTTTCTCGTCGGCTCGACTCGACTCGACTCGACGCATCGCGGCGCGCCGTTCGTTCGGCGTCTCTGTGGGTCGGAAGCAACCAACCGCCTCCCCCGCTCTCTCCATCCAACAGAACCAACTTGTTGGTTGCGTTCGTTGGTTGCCCAAACGACCTTCACTCTGCGTGTTTCGTGCGGAAAGCGAGGGAAACCCCAAGTTTGAAATCCGTAAGCACTGCACATGACTGACGGAAGCGCATGCCTCTCTGGAAGAATGGAAGCTCATCTGGACTCTTTTTGTGGATGTGTGTCAAGTAGGTCTTGTGAGCAGCTGGCGGCGGCTGCGGGAGAGACGAGCGAGGTCTGCTATTTGTGGGGGAACGCCGACGAATAGGGAAGACAAGCGCGATTCCACGCGCGAAAGCACCAAGCGGCGGGAGATTTTGAAAAGCCCCGCGACTGGGGGACGAAGTGGACGGAAGGGAAGGGGACGCGGACACACAGCCCCAAAGGTGCGTGACGTTGAAGCCTTCGAATTCGAATGATGGCTGCTGACCTCCACGTGCTGCAGACGATGCCTCGCACGCCGATCAAGGGCGGCGTCGTGCCGAATGCAGTGGCGCAGCAAGTGGAGCAGTCGCCGCAACAATTGGCAGCCGCCGCGGCCGCGCAGCAAGAGCAGCTCAAGCAGCAGCAGCAACAACAACAACAACAGCTCCAACAGCTCCAACAGCAAATTCAGCAACAACAGCAACTCCAGCTTCAGCAGCAGCAACAACAACTGCAGCAGTTGCAAGCGGCGCAGCTCCAGCAGCAACAGCAAGCGTTGCAGTATCAAAATGGCCTTCAGCTCGGTGCCATGGGCGCTACGTCAGCGTCGACGGCGGCGAATCTCGTGGCTGCAGCAGTGCAAGCTGCCAACGTGGGTGCAGTGGCGCCGACCGCAGCGGGTGCTGGTGGCCAGCGCGCGTTCCCGTTTCCACAGAATTCACCCGAGTTTGCTTGTGAGAACGTTGGTGATCGCGTCAAGGGCAAGCGACGAAAATATTGTCCGCATGAAGTGACGGCTTTGGTGCTGGGTGTCCAGCGATACGCCGATGACAGTTGTCCATGGAGCTCCATTCTACGAGATCCGCACCTTGGACATCTCTTTCATGGCCGAAGCGGCGTTGATCTCAAGGACAAATGGCGTACTTTGATCAAGACACGACCCGAACTGGCGTCGTACACCGAAAACCGCAAGAACCACCGCAAGTATCGACCATTTTCTGCTGCCGAGGAACGTGCGCTGATGGAAGGTGTCAAGAAGTATAATGGACAACGCAACGTGTGGTCGTTGATTCTGATCGACAAGGAGCTTGGTCCTCAGTTCAACGATCGATCAAACGTACAGCTCAAGGACAAGTTCCGAACCATGCGGCGATCGGGCACGCCTTCCTCTATGCCTGTCTCGACATCATCAAGTCGTAGATCATCGACGGCTTCAAACGCAGCTACTCCTGGAACGACAGTTGCGACAGCAACTACCAGACCCGCGACCGCGCCTGTAGCTGCAACGGGTGGTCGTCCTTTGACACCAACTTCTGCTGCGATCTCGGCAGCGATGAATGGCCAGATGCGAACTCCTACGGCCAACCTGACTGCTCAGCAAACAGCGTCGCTCTTGGCTGCGCAGAACAGCAATTCAGCTCTATTTGATGCGAACTTGTATCTGGGAGGGTCGTTCCAACTAGCTCCACACATGTCCCAGCTGACGCAAGCTGCAGCGGCAGGTCTGAATCTGCAACAGCTTGGTGTTGCTCAACCTCGCCAGCAGACCAACGCCCAAGTGCAGGCTCAAGCTCAAGCGCATGCTCAAGCACAGGCGATTGCTCAAGCTCAAGCTCGCGCACAAGCCCAACTGCAAGCCCAATTGCAGGCCCAGCAGCAGCAGCAACATCACATGCGTTCTCAGAACCAAGCACAAGCACAAGCGCAAGCCCATGCTCAAGCGCAGGCTCAAGCACAGGCCCAGGCTCAGGCTCAAGCGCACGCCCAAGCTCAGGCGCAGGCCCAGGCTCAGAGCAAGCAGTATTCTCAGATGATTGGTGGTGCATACGCCCAGATTCCAGGCTACCTGGTTGGAAATCAGCTCGTACCACAGCAACCACTGTACTACACGATGCATCCAGGTGCACAGGCACAGCAACAGCAAGTGGCACACCTTCAGCAGCAGCAGCAACTCCAACAGTATCAGCAGCAACAACGTCAGCTTCAGCAGCAGCAGCAACAACAACAACAACAGCAAGCTGCGGCAGTTGCTGCAGCTATGGCTGCCCAGCAACAGCAACAGAAGACGGAAGCGGCTCAAGGCGGCGGTCGCGGTGGTGGCCGTGGACGAGGTCGAGGAGGTCGTGGAGGACGTGGTCGTGGCCGAGGTGCACGATCCGACAAGCAGGATGATTCGCTGATCAAGTCTGCTGGTCCAGTGTCTCCTCCGATGGAGAGTATTCTCCAGATGTCGGGTGTGGGTGCGTCCACAGTCTCAACTGCCAGTAATGCAACCAAGATGCTGATCTAGTCATGACTGGATATATCAAATCGAATCGATAATCTCTGACATTTTGGCTACTCGTCAGAGATAGTTTTGCCCAAGGTATGAAGGCACGATACGGATAGAAAGGAAACGCAGACGGGGAAACGGCGAGTCGAGCGAACATTCGAAGGAAAGCACAGTCAGCTGGTGCAAGTTGTGAATAGGGAAGAAGCGGTACTATAGCAAGAGAGGATTTTGAACTCCAATAGAGGCGATCCTGTTGTATTCAATCGCGTCGTGGACACGTGTTTCTTCTGATTTGTTTTGTGATTCATGCAGCCTCGGCACTCGTCTTGTGAGCGACGAGAATCTGTTCGGCGGTGGCAAGATTGGAGTTAATCGTCGATTGGGTCTCCTCCTCAGCAACGTCACAGAAGAGTCGAAGGCGCGACAGATTGACAAGAAGGTCAAGCACCGCAAGCCAGCGTGGCTGCAAGGACTCATCATCGCCGTGTGCTTGCACCATCAGCTCCAGTATTTCCACGAGGCTCTCGTTTGAAAGTGTGGATTCGCTAGCAGCTTGGATGCCAGACAGCTCAGATGACAAGACAAAGGCTCTCTGAGCTGGTCGGTTCGAACGGAGCTGATGGAATTTCCGCGCGAACGCTCGACCTCGCACAAGCGGCTCTAGTGACGAGTCAGTCGCAACCGTCGGCTTTGCGGATCGTTTCTTCTCGCTTTTCGCTGATGCACGAAAGCGTGCGAGCGGATCTGGAGATGACACTGTCGCTGATGATGGGGCGTCTTTCGTTTTCTCGGTTGACGCCACATGCGCTGGATCTGTTTCAGGTGGTTCTGCTGGGGCATTTGGGTGGCGCTGACGAAGAAGAAGCTGGTAGATCTCCTGTTGATCGGCATTCAGTTCGTCAAACGACAACATCATTATAATCAACTCCAGCATACCTCTTGACGACTCGTTCGGGCCCTGTCGAGTTCTTTGAGCTTCTCTTCTTGTGATTTGATTGTCTGGGAATGGTGACGGAACAAGTCCAGCTGTGCTTTCAAGTATTCCTGATCAACAGGCAGAAAGTGATCGAGACGTGAAGCTTCGTTGGCCGCTCGTAGCGTATCCAGTCCTTCGACCCATCGTTTCGCGCGCTTTAAGACATCAAGTTGACATCTCCATGCTTCCATATGCAATGGATCAACTGCCAGAACCTGCTTACAGTCGTCCAAACACTCATCAACGTCGCTCTTAGACAGTGATCGTCCAGCGTCTTGCTCTTGACCAAGTCGCACAGCAAGTGCCTTGGCCCGCCAGAGACATGCATCCACCACGCTCGACTCGGCGTCAATTGATGCCGTGCAGAGATCAATTGCCCGCTCCAGCGCCTGAGACGCAGCCGACGCATTGGGTGTCGCCTGCGCTTCTTCCACTAACCGCTGGACTGAGGACACTGTGAAAAAGTCGACTCTGGGCTTGTTGCTCGTGGGCAGCTCCAACACGCGTCCTTCTCTTTCCTCTTCCTCTGCATCCTCGAGCGGTGGCCATCGACTGAAATCTTCGTATACCCGACGAGCAAGTTCCATTTCAGCGTCATTGTCAGTCTCTGTGCGTGTCTGCCAGTCATGTAGCAGCTCGAGAAGCTCTCGACTGAGACGCAAAGCGCCTTCGGTGTAGAGCCTCCGTACCCAACTCAAGTAGAACGCAAGGACTTGAAGCAGCACGTAAGTGCCACCCGGGAGTTTCGTCATCGGTTCTTTGTCCGCCTGAGACTCGTAGAGACGAATGTTGGAGATGATAGAGCGCAGGAAGCCTGACTCGCCCGTGGATAACGCGATCATCTTGGCATGGAGCACCATGGCATTGTACCCGACGGGTGCTTCAAACCAGTCGAACGCGGATTGGCTCGTGACTTGGACAAAGCAATCGATGGCTTGGCCGCGCACCTGCAAGTCCTCGTGAAGGAAGAGATCCACGAGGATCTGTAAGCCGTCTTGCAGGATAAACTCGACCGTTAATGGCCAATTCTGCACGTGCTTGAGGTAGAACAGCGCGAGGAAGCGTTTCTGGAGCGTCGCTGGCCATGCAGTGTCCGGATCGTCTGCCGTTGACGTACTCTTGAGTGATAGCAGCGTCGCGTAGTGGCGATACTGGTCACTGGACGGCGCGAAGAGCAGATGCCGCACTTCTTCGTCTGTCAGTCGCTTGCGTAGCACCAGCTCCAACTGCGACGTCATCGGGTGCGCGTACGCGTCCAGGAACTTGTCATAGAGCACATCTTGCACCTCTGGAGGGAATTGCGCGATGATCTCGCCCAGATGCTGCGTAATGAACACACGTGTGGCCATGGTGGTCATAGTCATTCCGCGACTCTTCCGGATTCCACTGGATCGTATACTAGTGTATAGTGCGTCCACCCTCTGGCCGGCAAGTATACAAAGTATAGTCCAATGGCAACTTGAGCTTCAAGTGCTTTTTCCTGTGGTGCCTCACTTATCTCAGTAGGTAGATGAGGGCGCGTGTTCGTCTGCAGATTCGGTTCGGGCGACGTCATCATCCATTTCCTGCGCGCTGATTGGCTGAACGCGATTTAGTGGCCACTGCGCTTTAGACCTCGAGTCCTCGTCACTTGAAGCTCGGCGGTCTATCGCTTCACTCGCCAACTCCCCAAGCAGAGCAGATTCGATGGTCTTCTCGCTGTCTCGGTCGCTCGCGGCCTCTGTGCGGCGCCACGCCTCCACGGCGGCACGGCGCTATGCCTCCACGACCTCCACGACCTCCACGACCGCCCCCAAGCGCGCCAACAGCACCTACACGGGTGGCTTCGACGTCTTTGAGCAGAGTCGCGTCCTCGTGACGGGTGGCACGGGTCAGATCGGTACGTTCCAAGCTGTTCGAGCAGTCGATGTGCATTGCAATTGACGCGTGTAGTATGTGTGTGAACAGGTATGGAGTTGGTGCCTTACTTGCGCGAGATCTTCGGTGATCATGCGATTGTCAACTCGGACATCAAGGCCATCTCGGGACGCAAGGAGAAGGGCACGTTTGCGTACTGCGATGTGCAGGACCGTGACTCGCTTGCTCGCATTGTGCTCGAGAATGGCGTGGACACGATCATCCACTTGGCGTCGTTGCTCTCGGCGCTTGGTGAAAAGAACCCGCAGCTCGCACTCAAGGTCAACTCGCGTGGTATTGAGAACGTGCTCGAGATCGCCCACCAGAACAACCTCCGTGTGTTTTCGCCATCGACGATCGCCGTCTTTGGACCAACCACTCCCAAGGACATGACGCCAGACGAGACCATCATGCGTCCAACCACTATGTAAGTCCTGCTTTCCCTTTGATCGGAATGATTGTGTGCATGCATGCAATGCATGCGTGTGTGGGTAAGAGACCGGCTCTTGCTCGACCACGTGAGCTGCGTGTTCGCGCATTCACCTGGTCTGCTTGGATCCGGTGCCTGCCTTCCAATCGTCAGCCCATCAAGCAAGCACTGCATGTCGCAGCTGCGTTGTGTGTCTGGATGGATCACTAACAGAGCGTTGCTATGTGCTGTGTAGTTATGGTATCACCAAGGTCCACCTTGAGCTCTTGGGTGAGTACTACCACGAGAAGTTTGGTGTCGACTTCCGCTCGTTGCGCTATCCAGGTATCATCTCGTCGGAGGCGTGGCCAGGAGGAGGCACCACCGATTACGCCGTCGAGATCTTCTACGAGGCGCTCAACCACGGCAAGTACAAGTGCTTCTTGGAGAAGGATGCGTGCTTGCCGATGATGTACATGCCTGACTGTCTCAAGGCGTCGCTGGCGTTGCTCCAGGCACCTGAGGAGAAGCTCACGCAGCGTGTGTACAACGTCACGGCCGTGTCGTTCACGCCTGAACAGATCGCGGCGTCGATTAAGAAGCACATCCCGAACTTTGAGATCACGTACGCGCCTGACTTCCGCCAGAAGATTGCCGAGACGTGGCCGCGCTCCATCGACGACAGCAAGGCCCGCGAGGACTGGGATTGGCAGCCGGACCACGACCTGGACAGCATGGTGGAGGACATGCTGGTCAAGCTGGACGAGAAGCTCAAGAAGCACAAGAACCGCGCGACGCAGAAGTAAACAAATAGATCAGGACTCGCTCGTAGCGTCGTAAACTAGCGCATCGAATGGAACCGTGTGTGTCAAAACAGCTTGTCATCTCAGGTGGCTACACTTGATGGGCGTTACACGGACCGTCATTCTGTCCACCGCGCTGTATTCAGGTGAACCACAGTACCGTCTCTTTTCCACAAACGAGAGGAGGAGAAAACGCAACGGAGGGGGAGGGGAGGGGAGCCGAAGATATCCGGAAATATACGCCAGATGGCGTCTTTTATCCGTAGTTTACGATATTCAAACGGCGGACCATCACTCTGAGGGCGAAAATTCGCGGCGGGGGGGACGCGACGGCGGGAACCAACCTTCCTTCAGTCAGCCCATCGGCACAAGCGCGCGGGTGGCCGACTTGCGGGCGCGCTCCTGGCCTGGATTCCACGCCCCACGCGACGCGAGTGGCTTCATTCGACAGAACGCGAGCTGCGGAACCGATCGGTGGGTCTCTTGCGGGGGTCATTCGTTCGACTTCCTCGCGAAAAAGCGCGCGGAAGAGGGGGTACTATTTCCCGACGCTGTCCACACGGTAGTTTCGTGCCTTCCATCGACGTTGACGAGCCAACCAGCCACCATTCCCGTCGTACGAGGCTCTGCTGCGCCTCCATCCGGCACTGGTAAGTGGATTGACGTTGCAACGCGCAGTGAAGCCATCCCGCGGCAACTTCAACTCACGCGTGCGCACGTGTTTGGTCGAACGTGGACGCCGATGGCTTGTGCAGATGGACGAGCGGCCGACTCGCCGACTGAGCCAACGCATGTACGACGCACTGACATGCCGGTGGCGCGCTTGAACGACAGGAAGAGACTCACTGTGAATTTATGTTGCGCGTATGTGCAGCTGACAAGAATGGGGGCCGAGAGCGATGGCGCGGAAGCCACGGCGATCGTGCACACGATCCGAGACAAGATCGTCGAGTATAAAGAGTTATTGCTTCGGTACGTTCGTTTTCGATGGCAGAGGCGAAGAATCGGAGCGTCAGACTGACGTTTCGTGGTTGAACAGGCAATTGGTGGACCAGCGCGTGGCGTTGCTGGCGATTGACAATGCGGCGCATGAGAAGGAGACGAAGGAGGCAGTGAGCGAAGGGATGAAGGCGGTTGTTCCGGCGGATGTGGTGATGAACGGCCCGTCAAAGGCGCGGAGAGAGGCGGAAGAGGCGGCGGCAGACACATCATCTCAGACGCGGACGGAGCTGCCGCGCAAGCGAATCCGCAGTGTGAGTAACGTCGGCGAGCTCCGTTCAATCAAGATGGTGCAGCGAACATCCACGCCGCCACGGAGGTATCTCGAGCACAAGGAGCGTGATGAGGGACAACAGCATGGGAACGAGCAGGAGGCGTTGGTACTACGATCCCCATCCCGATCGCATTTAACGACACCGACGGGCAGAACGCCACCACGTGCACATGCGCGATCGCGAAGTATTGACGAGATTCATGCTGACTTTGAACACAAGCTGCGCGTGACGATGCGTTTGCATCAAGACGTGAATCGACGGACAGTCGCAATGACGCGGAAGCGACAATTGCCGCGTCTGTCGACGCCGGATCGTGTGAAGAGCCAGTGGGATTATCTCCTCGAGGAGATGCGCTGGATGGCAATGGACTTCAGTCAAGAACGCAACTGGAAACGTGTGATGCAGTTCCATCTCGCCAAGGACGTGGTTACTGCACTAAATGCAGATAAAGTACGACGTGAACAGGAGAATCGACAACTTGCACGAGGGATCGCGTTGCAAGTATCGGCTTTCTGGCGAACCATTGAGCGAATCGCAGCAAGATCTCGTGTGCGATTCGAGAGTGGATCTGGTGGCAGTGCAGACGACGACAGTAGCTCTCGGACAACACAAGACAAGGCGGAGGAGGCTGTTGAAGCGAGCGTGTCTGATGCGTCCTGTGGCGAAGCACTCAGATTTCGTACCGTGCGCATAGCAAATGATAGTGATGAAGATGATACGGTCACTCAAGTGAATGCTGTGAAGAAGAGAGTGGAAGATATGGTGCTGGCGGGCAAGAGAGCCCGTGCGCTACTGAACGAGTCGGTGGATCATCAGGAGCTTCATCCAAGACGAGAGAGTGCGTTCCAACGGCTTTCTTCCCGTTCGATGTCGATGCTCACAGCCTTCCAAGTCTTCGCCTTGCGCTGGATGATGGAGCTGTGTCTGTCGGGATGCAATTGCTTGTTGAACGACCAAATCGGGATGGGGAAAGCAGCCACAGTTGCCGCGTTCCTTCGAGTTCTTGACTTGTATGAGCCACCTCAACAGTCGCTCGAGATCTCTCGCCCACATCTCATTGTAGTTCCATCGGATGAGCTACACAAATGGAGCTATTTTATCCGCGAGTGGAATCCAGATGCAGAAGTTCAAATCTATCACGGCTCGACGGGGCATCGCAAGCGTCTTCAGCGAGACTGGACAAAGAAGCTCAATGTGGTTCCATTTTTAAGGTCAGAAGAAGTGGAAGACCTCGATGATGACGACAATCGCCCAGTGTACTGTTGTGTTGCTTCGGTAACGGCGTTTTTGGAAGACATCGAGGCGTTTCAGAGTCATGACAACTGGCAGATGTTTATTGTCGAAGTCAGCGAGTTGGAGGCTTCGGAGTGGGAAGAAAGTGTGCAGCATTTGCACCAGATTCGGCAAAAGCAACGGCGGGTCGTTTGCTCTGATCAACCTGTTGAGTCGTGGTCGTCAAGGCTTCGGTGGGGACTGGCCGAATTTCTCGTTCGCGACAGCGACGAAGCGTGGAATTCCGATGTATGGATGAAACATGTCGTTTTGGAGAAGTCAAGTGCAACGGACATGGCCAAGCTCTTTGGAAAGACAGCATCATCGTTGCTGAAAGTGCAGTCTGACCACGTCAGTGCGTTAGTGTTGGCACTGTATTGTCTCGGTTTGCGTCGGGTTCGGAGTGAGGTCGAGGCTCAGCTTGGCAAACTTGAAGAGCAAAGCGTGGCATGTTCTCTGATGACGTCTCAGCTTACTCAATATCGCAACGCCGTGTCCGGCTTTGCTCTATCGTCGAAGAACGGCCGCGAAGATCGTATTGATGCTTGGCTCGAGCTCTTTCTACGATTGCGTGGCATTTGCAACTGTGTGGATCTGCTAAATGATGCCGACAAACTGGCGTTAGCGGATCTGGCGTTCCTTTTGAGCTCCTCTGGAAAGTTGCAGGAACTTGTGGAGCTGTTGGACCGTTTGGTGACGAAGGAATCGCGTCGTGTGGTGGTTTATTGCCAGTTGGACGCATTGTTTCCGATTATTGAGATGCTATTGGCGCTCAAGGAGTTTTCGTTCGTTCGCATTACAGGGTCAGTCGATAGTCAGCAACGGGCGCTGTGCCACTTCGCGCTTCGCCCCACTGTGCAGATTGCACTCGCTTCGACTCGGTTGGCTGCATGGCAAGGACGACGATCTGTCTCCGTGTACGGTGCGGACGCCGTTATTGTTATGGATAGCGATTGGAATGCAACGTGCGACGCCAAGCTTCGTGCGAGTTGGGCACAACTCACGATTGGGCGTGACTTGCTCCCGGTTTACCGATTTCACTCCGATCAAACTATCGAAAGCGCTCTATTACGGGTTGGATCATGTTTAAATGACAAGGTGTTTGGCGAAATGTCACTAGCTGAAGTTATTGCGGCTTCACAAGCGACTGATGCGATCAACAAGCTGGAGAAGCCGTCGTGGTGGTCTGCACAGGGAGATTACAGCTCCCCCGCGAAGCTTGGTGAAGTTATGGCATCGGCTGAAGAGAAGGACAAGTACTGCGGTTCAGAGCTCGAAACGCAACTGCAGGTTGCGAACGTCGAGTTAGATGCGGAAGAGCACTTATTGCTAGCGAATGCAGACGAGTTGACGCCAGTCGAGTGGTACGCAGTGAATTACGTCCATCACGTCACCGAGCAGAAACGCCAATCCAACGATCAAGAGCGACGAGAGAAGGACGAGTTGAACTGGCGAAGTGTTAGTTCTTCGAAGGCCGGAATGTTCGCTACCTCGTTCGAGGATTTGGCGTTGTCAGATAGTCAACAGCTTTGGCAGGAGGATCTCGAACCCTCAACGGGACTCTTCTACTCGGCGGACGAAGTTTTCTCGAGTGCACCAGTGGTTACAAATTCCCTCTCAGGAGAGACGGCATTGGAGAACGTATTCCGGGATCTTCGAATCAATGGTATCGAGACCCAGTATGGAATCTATCACACCCCACATGCTCCACTGGATGGTGAAGTCGAGTATGTCAACACTGATCACGAATCGACCGACCCGATGCAGATGATGTTCCATGTGTCATACCGAATGCCTGCTCCACCAGCGCCAGCACCGACGACGAAACCACTCGGAAGCGAGACTCCTGTCAAGACAAAGATGAAGAAGAATCGCGCTGGTGCTGGTGGTTTGGCCGGCACGCCAGGCTCTGTGGGCAGCTTGAAGCGCAAGCACGACGCCAATGGCAATCCAATCGGCAAGCCGGCAAAGGAGCAACGGTTGGATCTCGAGGGCATACCACTTCCAGATGTGGCCGAATTCGAAGACGACGACTTCTGGGGCGACACGAATCTCGATGCTCTCGATGCCGGACTCTGGGATGACGCGAACGTCCTCAGTGGACTTCTCGGTCCGTCGTTGGATGCTTCGTCTTCGGCAGCTGGGTCCACCAACACTCCAGGAACGTCGGGCACGACCAAGAAGAAAGTCAAGTCGTCCGGTGGTGCCGGTGGCAGCGGTGCAAGTAGCAGCTCTGGACGTGCTCGCAAGGGTAGTATTTCTGACTCTGGACGTGATGGTTGGAATGTGCAAGAGGACCTCGTCTTGAAGAAGCTATTTGAGCAATACGGCTCCAACTGGACTCTGATTGCTCACGTATTCAACGCATCGACCTCGGTCTCTCGATTTGTTTGTCGAAAACGCACACCTCGTCAGTGCTACGATCGATACGGGAAGATTATCTCTGGTAGTTTGACAACGTCGTCCTCCGGAGGCTCTGGTGTTGCTAGTGCGACCAGTACGCCAACCAAAGAAGGCAAGTCGAGTTCAGGAATCAGCCTCAAGCAGCAGAAGCTCAATGCAGCGGCGGCAGCAATCTGGACGCCTGAAGTTCTTGCTGAGCGCATTGGAGTGCCCGACCACGAACTGGTTCTGGTGTTCGCTGCTCGAGACAGTTTGCCTGGGCTGCCGCCGCCTTCGATTGTGAACGTTCCGTCCTTGGTGGAGATGAGCATGAAGAAGAAGAAGTTGATGCAGAAGCAAAGCACCAGTGCTGATACCGGCTCATCAGCTTCGGCTTCTGGATTAGATGATCTCAAGTCTATCCGAACGTCGTTCGATGCGATTCTCCAGTGTATGAAGCGCAAGACTTCTCCGCCACCGATTCCGATCCCACAGCCAGCAGGTACCAACACATCAGCATCAACCACATCTACTCCGAGTGCAACTGATCTGACTAGCACGACGACGGGTTCAACACCAAAGGGATCCATTGTCACTCCAGTACCGACAGTTGTGCCGCCACCGCATAAGTCACACTTGGATCTGGTGGAAATGCTTCCGCGGTTGCCATTGGCGCCAGATGAAGTGATCAAGCGGAGCAAAGAAGTCGCGGCGGCTGCTGTGCAAGCGGCTGCTGCAGTGGCTTCAGCAGGTCGCGAGGTCTCTCCACTGGCGGCTGCCGGAGATGTCATGATGGGCGCTGCGTTTGGAAGCGCGGCACGGAAGACACCGAACGCGACGCTCAGCGCCGGTAGGAGCACGCTGCCGCATCACGCAAGTCCGAAGATTCCTCCCACACCAGGAAGCGGGTCAGCATGGGGTGATACTCCATCGTCAACTCGCTCGGTTACTGGACCAAGTCATGCAGCATCAGCCTTGGCGACGACTCCTGTAAATGCTGCTGGAGTAAACGGAAGTGCTGACCTGAGCGGTACGACTCCGACGTCGTCGCCAGCGAATGGCCTCGCCAGTGGCCGGAACCCGATGCCAGTGACGACTTCAGCGTTGCTCCACGTCCTCGATCGTATGCCCGAGATCAAGAACAAGATCCAAGCCATTCTCAACCGTAGTGACTGCTCGGAAGCGCAGAAAGTGGCAATGATCGCGCGTCTGCTCAGCAACACGAACGCGATCAACGCGACGGCCGTAGCTGCTGCTGCGAGTGGCAACATGACGGCCGCAGTCTCGGCCACACTGGGCGCTGCGGCTGCAGCTGCTGTCTCCGCCTCTGCGGCCAATGCGGGTGGAGCAGGCTTCTCTGCAGCAAGTCGAGTAAGCACGACACCGACGAATGCAAGCACTGATGCGCCGTTGCCGATGCCAGCGTCGCTGGCGAATGACGAGACCGCGTCCACCACCAGTTCCAATGGCGTCGCCACTAGCACGGCGACGTCCATGAGCGACCTCGACGCTGCCGATCTCACGTAAAACAATAGGAAGACAGACCAATAGTATCAACAATAGACCTCTCATCTCATCGAGTCTCCATCATGCGTATCAACAATAACTACAGGGAGAGAAGGGTGTGTCGTTTATTGGCCTTTCGAGCTAAGCCGCAATGATTATACAACATACGTATACAAGAAGCAGCACCTAGAGAGAAAGCGGACGAGAGCGAGGACCTGAGCTAAGACGGTCAACTGCGACAAATACGGTTTGTGTGTTCGCCATGCTCTCGATCTGAAGACTAGCCGAGTTATCGCACACCACTAACGTGCTTACTCGTCGGTGAAACCGGTGACTTCCATGTTGATCACGAGCGACAGCACTTCTTCCAGCTCCTTCTTCGACTTGTACAATGGGAGATCGATACGGTTGAAGCAAGTGTGCGCGCGTGGGAAAGCGTTCTCTGGGAACGGCACCGCCTTGAGCGTGAAGTGACAAATGCGGCCGTCATAACTTGTTAATGCCTTGAAACCCTGGACAGGCACACGCGAGGAACCGGTCGTGAACTGCAGCAGACGTGCGCGTTCTTCATCGGTGAAAGCTTCAACAATCTCCCAGAACCAGCCCAAGACTTCTTCAGACAACTCGTCCGAGACCTGGGTATGAGCCTTCCAGTCATCCACATCGATCGATGGGACACCGCAAAGCACGAGTTCGAGTTCCTGGTAATCGAACACGAGGATGAGTTCTTGTGGGATGACTTCAAAGACACCAGCCATGAGATGCTGGAGCTGCTCGGCAAACGAGTCGAGCATGATGTACCGCAGACGCAGGTAGATGTATTCGTGCTTGTTCTCGTCGGTCACAGGAATGTTGCGACCGTTCTCCTTCAAATCGATCACCTCGATTTCACCGCTGAGCTTACGGTTGGTCACGCTGAAGTCGAGGCACAGTGCGTCGACACCTTCGTTGTCCTTCATCCACTTGAGAGACTTGTGCACTTCCTGGTCGAAGAACTCCAAGTCACTGAACGAAATCGGCACACCGAGCAAGTGCTTGAGCAGTGGCAAGGCTAAGTGGGCCTTCATGAGCTGACCCTCGAGCAAGGCACGGCCGAGAAGACGACCAGCACCGCGGAAGTAGAGCAGGTGATCCGCCGAGGCTTCGACCGAGTTTGGATTGATGACATACGCGAGCGAGTCCACGTGCGCGCACATGAAGAGACCAATAGTCTCGTCAAAGAGCTTTTCCGTAACCAACGCGAACCATTCACGCTCGAGACCACCGGCATCGATGGCGACTTCTCCGATAAACTCGATACGAAGTGGCATATGGATGTGCTCCATCTGCACACCCAGCAATTGTTCCATGGATTCCACGAGGATGTTTTCACGATGCACGCGCATCTTGAGATGTCCGTCTTCCCACGGCTTGATCAGCGCCGACGTCTGCTCGAGGAACCAGGCGTACTTGTCCTTGAACGGCAGAGCAGCCACCTGTTCGAGGATCTCGAGGTCCTGTTCGGAAATCTCATACCCACGCGAGGCGACCCGCGCGTCGACTTCACGGTATTCCTTAAACGTCATGCGACCCTCTGGATGACGCGGCGTTTGCGCCAGCTGCGAGACGAACGCGAGCGACTGTTGATGCACGAGTTCACGCGGCGACGTCGCCGTCGTCTGTTCTGGATGCACATCAATCCGGACGTCGACTGGCGCGACAGCCTGCGAGCCACTCTCGGCGTTCTGCTTCTCCTTGTCCTTGACAGAGAACGGCAGTGGCAGTTCCTTCTTGGCCCAGTAGCGCTTGCCGTCCAAGCCGACCTTGCGCACCCACTCCTGTCGATTCCGCGCGCCTCGCTGTCGCGCGCTGAGCATGTTGAGTCGTCGAATGGCGAACGACCGCGTGCGGTTGAACGACTTTTCGCTGCGGAAGCTGCCGTTGGCGCCGGTCTGGAGCAACGCGGCGCTGCTGCCCGTGACGGAAAGCGTGCGGGCCGACGGCGACTGGAGCAACATGCCAAAGTTGAATCCGCTTTCTGTGCCACAGAGTACACACGTCTTGGTGGAGGGCTTGTTGTAAAAGTCGCAGACTTCGCACTTCCACTGGTTCTGGAGTTCGTCGCTGGTTTCCTGCACGTCCTGTCGAGTCATGGGCTGTCCGTCTTCCGTGTACTGCCCGCCGAGCAGCGGCTGCTGGAGGTTCTCGTCAAAGCGCGCGCGGCGACAGCAGTAGTAGATGATGATGACGACGAGCAGACCGCCCGTGACGTAGGCGAGCCATGTGGGCAAGGCGCCGCCTCCGCTGCCGCTCTGCGCCGCCGCGGCGTCGAGCAGCGCGCAGGTGAAGGCCACGAGCGCCTGTACTCGCCTGGACCACATGACGACAATGAGCGAATGAGTCTGGAGAAGCCAGCGGGCGGAAGGAAAAAAGGGAGAGAGAGGGGGGAGGATGAAGACCATCACTCTGACGTAAGGTTTTATAAAAGGACAGAGGTTTATAGAAACAACGTTGACTACTGAAACCCAGCTGATTGAAGCCATCGACTAAGGAAGGGATGGATTCTGAGAGGTTCTTGGACCCGCTGAGTGGTCGGCGGGTGTCGCGTCAAAGCGGCGGGCGGCGTCGACGCCAGCAGGGCCACCTCATTCTCAACCGCCGATGCTGTCACATAAGAGCTGGTGCGTGGGGGAGGGAGGATGGACGGGTGAAGAGAGGACGAGTGACGAAGCCGGTGGCTTTCGCGCGAAGGCCAGTGCGCGTGGGTTTGTGTCCCACGTCCCACCCAAACGTCAACATGGTGCCGCAATCCAACGACACAGAACTGTGGAAACGCATACTGGATGCGCGTAATATTTCAGCGTCTCAATCAGGACGCACGTAAAACCTGTCAGAATGCATAATCGAATCCACGCCGCAGACGTGTCACATGAATCCGATCGTGTGACATCTCGTAACACGGTTCTTAACGGTTACAACCAGTTGTGTACCCATTCGAGAAAGTGATGATCAGATGGACGTGGCGTCCTGCTCATGCTGCTCGTGCTGCTGCTGTGTGTACGTCTGCGGCGACGGCAGCGCACTGAAATTGCGTCGTGCCTCCTCGTAGCTAGACGCAGTTGTCTCCTGCGGTCGCCGTCGGCTGCTACGCTTGAGCTCCTCGGCGTCCGCGTGCAGAAGCGGCGTCTTGGGGTCGTTCGCGCCGCGCTCGTCGTCGCCTTCGTCTTGCTGGTTCATGTAGAATACAAACAGGAACATGCACGCGGCCGCAAAGCACGAGCCGATGAGAAACGCGTTCTTGAGCGCCTGCAAGGTGGCGTCACTGCCGTTGTCACCGCCGTAAATGTCTCCGCGACCGCCCGTGCATGTGTCGCTTTCGCACGCAAAGCCCACCCGCATGTTGTCGGCATCAAAGAGCGTGTAGTACGTCTTGATGAACACGTCGCCGAGGATCCACCACTCGTCACCCGTGGACTGCAGCTGCACGCGGCACTGGCCCCAGCCAAAGCATTGCACGTAGTCACGCGGCTGCAACTGGAAGACGTTGTCGGGGACCATTCCGAAGCGCAGTACCGGGAAGTCGGAGACACTCACGCCATCGCAGTTTACGTCCTGACAGTTCAATCCGGCTGTAATGGTCTGGATCACTTGGGCGTACTGACCGTCGGGTACACTGATGAGCGACGTGCCCGTGTCGACGATGGCGTAGCAGAACGGGTCGCAAATGTTGTCGGTCGATTGCTTGTCGGTGGAGAAATGATTGAGCTGGATGGTCCAGTACATGTACGTGTCAAACTCGGGGAGCTTGACGACGGGTGTGTAGTGGAACGAGGCGTTGGGACCGACGACGGAGAGATCAAAGCCGCCGATGTGGAGCTCCGAGCCGGCGCGATACGCCTCGGGCGTCAAGTAGAAGGCGAACATGTTGTCGATCTCGGGGTTCTCGGCGGCCAGCGCGGTGAAGACGGTCGGCCGACTGATCTGCGCGAGTCCTTCGAACGCCATCCCGAAGATCCCGTCGGCGATGAACGCCTGCAGCTTCTCGGTTTCTTCTCGCACGACGCCGAACTTGACGCTGTCGACTTTGTACTCGCCCAAGCGGATCGTATCCACGGCCACGGTCCCTGTGACCGAGCCACTGCCGTACGCGTCGATAAACTTCTCTTGTGAGTCGAGAAACGTGGTCGACGCCGTGTGCTCGAAGAGGTTGTGCGGTCCGCACTCGTTGCAGTCGGCGCTCGGCACCCACGTGTCGCTCGAGCCCGTGTCAAAGACCATCGTAAAGTGCTGCGGTGGATTCCCAAAGGCCACTTTGCCGATGTATTGGACATTGCCGTAGTTCTTGAGCGGCACAGCTTTGCCCGGCGGGAACGTCGTGGCGGGTGACGGCGCGTCGACGGAAGCGTGCAGCTGTCGGAAGGCATGCGCTTCCGTCGCCATGGGGCGCGGTGCATGACGCGAGAGCGCGATGCGGATGGGCGTCGCCGCGTCACTCGGCGCGACGCACAGCGCCAATGCGGCGAGTGCCAATCTCCACCGCATGGTATACGGAGAATCTAAATGGCCGCATTCGGTGGAAACGCCATAACCGCCCCGGTGTGTCGCTTGGTGCGTGCTTCCAGGGACCTATTTCAACCAATGCAAGCGACAGCGAATGGATCGTGTGTGTATTATCCTCCAATCACAAGTCCTGTCCTGTGGATGGAAGAGTGCAAAATGCCACGTATATACTACATGGTGGCGTTGAAGACGGGGTTGTGACGCGCAATGCGAGGACCCTCTTCCTCGTACTGCGCCTTGGTGTGGCAGACGCGGTAGAAGTCGGGCGTGGACGCCACCATGCTGCCGCCGAACCACACGGCGAAGCGCTGCATGCGGTGCGAGATGACGTTGACATCGAGCTCGTCGGCGCTCGCCTGCGCAAACTTGGAGTGCAGCGCCAGGTTCTCGCGCTGTCGGTCGTCCACGAGACGCTTGATGTCGCGCTGGAGACGACGACCAAAGTCCTTGAACATGGTGCTGCCGCCGCTGAGCACAATGTTCTTGTAGAGACCACGACGCGTGTCGATTGGACACTTGAGGATGGCTTCGTCCACGACGTTCGGCAGCGGCGTCGTAAAGTCGGTCGAGAAGATCTCGGGGTTGAAAAAGATCTCGGGCGCGAGGAAACGCTCGTAGCCCACGTCGATCTGCCACGGCTGCTTGGTGCGGCCGTGGACGTCGCCGTACTGCATAACGTACTTGTCGGGCTTCTGGTCGTACTTCTTAAACTCCTTGGCAATGTCCGAGCACACGTACGAGTGCATCTCCTTGACGCGCTTGGCCACCTCCAGCGAGTCCTCTGGCGGCACCGGCTCGCCACGGTCACGCAGCATCTTCTGGATAAAGTGCGTGACGTCGCGACCCGCCAAAGGAATATGGCGAATGCAGCTGCCGATCACGTAGCCGTCGGCCACGGGAATCACGTGCGTCACACCGTCACCCGAGTCGATGACTGTGCCTGTGAGCGAGCGCTGCGAGGGATCCTTGATCTTGGGCCACGACGCGTAAAGCGCCAAGACGGCCTGCACGGCAATGTAGAGACCTGGCACGTTGAACGTCTCGAACATGATCTCGGCCGTGGCTTCGCGGTTCTCTGGCGGGTTCAATGGCGGCTCGGTGAGCAAGACGTAGTGCTCTTCTGGCTCGCAGCGCAGGTACTGGAACATGCAGCGCTGCCAGAGCTTCTCCATGTTGTCCCAGTTCTGGATTATACCCTGCGAGATGGGATAGTTGACTTGGTGCGTCGACGCGTGGTCCAGCGCTTCGTTACCGATGTAAAAGTCGAGGTCGTCGATGCCCTGACGACTGCGGACGACGCTGGAATCCGCGCCGCCGACGGCAATCGTCGATGGAATGATGTAGCTTGGCTCGGCATTGCCGGCGTACCCGAGCTTGGTGTAGCTACAAAACGCGGTGGTTAGCGATGAGAAGGACATGGACGACGAGCGCAGCGCGTGGCGAATGCGATACGCACCCTGTGCCGTTGTCGATCACGACCGTTGGCTTGTAATACGACGACATGGAGCTCCACTGCGCTTGATCCGTGCGTTGGTACTTCACTTTGAGCTTGTGCGTTGTTCCCCCACGATCGCTAGCAGTCCGCACTGTACACAACCTCAATATAAGACCCGTTCAGTTCACTTCAAACTCGAATAAGTACGAATTAGGTGAATGAGATGCTAGATAAACTAGAAGCTAGCCTAATTAGACCAACTTGAAGTCAGGGGCACCCGTCTCAAGACTCAGGACTGCATGGGCACGGGGTAGATGCAAGCGCCATGGGCTTCTTTGATGAGCTTTGGATCATTATCATCACCGCCTTCAATGGATTCACCTGCCCTAACTGTAAGGAAACGGCTATTGGAGCTGGGTGAGTATCTGATACCGTCCCAGTGTTGACTGACAAGCAAGATCGGAGCTGTCACTTGCTTTTCAAGCGTCACGGGCTCGACGACCACATAGATCGCGGACGATCCAGCACTTGACAACTCGAAATGACCGTTGCTTCTTGGATTGGGTCGCACGATCTCGTTGCCTTGGGCGATCTCACATTGCGCCGGACGTCCCTGCCAGGTGGTGGCTTCAACTCACGTGTTGTGCGCTGGTGCCTCACGTCTTACTTGTTCTGCCTGTGTTGAAGGCGCTGACCGATGGAGCAGTTCGCAACTCCCAGCGCACAACCCAAGTCAATAAAGAAGCAATGAAGATCAACGCAGTCGTCGCCGTCACGGCGGTGCTGGTGGCCATGGCCAGTGCCGAGTCTACCCAACGCCACGCCGTGAAGGTGGTCGGTGTACGGCAGCTGCGAGAAGCTGAGCATGCACTCGAGGCGCCACGGATCCTGCGAGGTGGCGCTGCCAAGCCAGCAAAACCAGCGCCTGCGCCAGCGAGGCCGGCTCCAGGACCGGCTTCGGGGCCATCTTCAGGACAAGCACCAGCACGGCCAGCTCCAGGACCAGGCTCAGGTTCACCTTCAGAACCAACACTGACTCCAGGCTCAACACCAGCTACGGTTCCAGGTTCTAAACCAGCTTCGACGTCAGGCTCAACGCCCGCTTCGGTCCTACGTCCAACACCAGCTTCAGTGCCAGGTCCAACACCGGCTACGGCCCCAGGCTTAACACCTGGCTCAGTGCCAGGCTCGACACCGGCTACTGTTCCAGGTTCAGGACCAGCTTTGGCTCCAGGATTAACACCAGTCTCATCTCCACCTTCGGTTGCCCCACGCGTCCCGGCTCCAGGTCAGAATGACGCCAATGACCAGTCTTTTGGCCAGCAGCAGCAGCCTATAGTGCTGAACCCAGGTCCAGGTCAGTCGATGGGCAACGGGGCCGGTAACTTGGCGCTGATGGAGTTGATGACGCGCCAAACGATGATTCCAATTAATCCGATGATGCCAATGAACAGCGGTATGGCTCCGACGGACCCGAGCTTCGGCACGAGTCCGACGCAAACTGATATGACCAGCCCGGGTTCGGGGATGGACCCGTTATCTAATACTGGAGCCCCATCGACTGACTCGACGGAGACGACGACAACAACTGGCACCGACGAGTCTATCGGAATCGACCCTGTGGATTCTACGGGCGGACTCTCGGGTGACGGTCTGGACCCAGCTCTTACTGAAGCGACGGGAACAAGTCCTGGTGAGTTTGACACGACTGACACGAGTGTGTTGGACCCAACTGGAACGACAAACACCGCTTCAACCGAAGAAATGGGTACCGACCTGGATCCAGGTGACCCAAGCGCGACCAGCGCTTTGGATCCAACAGGAGCCACCACTACGACAGCGGGAGCTGCAAAGCCTACGAGTGGCACCGGCATCGCCGGGACAGTCAAGTCAGCCATCTAAGTTCCATAACGAGATGGACTCGAGTAGCTTGTATATGTACATTGCTAGCATCTAGACGTCTCTAACTCTTCCACAACGTGTCATCTGATCTACAGTCTGTGAAATCCGTCCTCTTGAAGCTCAGTCCACTGGCTCTTGGTCTCGGTCTTGTTCTGGGTGACACTACACGACGTGCCGAGTGATGAGAGATCTCATACGACACGACCAGCACTCGATACGCTCTGAGTCAGCTGCGATAAGAGGACTCGGTCGAATTCCTTCCAATGTCAGCTTCTCTGACGGAAGTGCGCGTGGTGTGACGTGGCCCAGCGGTTGCCACCTCACTCTGGCGCCCAAGCTAAGGCAGCTTGCACCCAACAGCTACTATTAGGTATACATGTATACGTTAATTTGGGCATCCTCTCGCCACAATTGGACCATTGACCAAGTGGCATGTGGTGGCATGGCATGGACGCCGATGGAGATATGCGCCGACGGCAAAGCGCGCGGCGTGCGAGCACTCATTCCTCAACTCACAGGACTGAGGAGAAGCGATGAAGATCCGTGCGATTGTGGCGTTCGCTCTGCTGGCGGCGGTGGCGTTTGCTGAGAGCCAGGAGGCAACGCATATGGTGACGCGGCGACTGCGGACGGCGGTGGACGCGCCATTGGAAGCCACGACGGCGCGACGGCTGGCCATAGATCCCGTGACTGGCCAACGCGCAAGAAAAAGAGGTCAGAACGGCAACACTAGTGGCGACGCTGGCAAAGACGAAGGAGAGAGTCCGACGAGTCGAACGGATGAGAAGGACAGAGGCACGAAGGACACCCCAGCGGCGGCGGAGCCTGACGTGAAGGAGGCTGCGGGGGCGTCGGCCGATATGCGACGGAGTGGCTCGACATCCAGACGTGGAAACAAGGACAAGAAGGACGGTGACGCGGAAGCAGGCGAGTCCAATACCCAGGCGAAGAAGACGGAGGAAGCAACGCCACCGGCGACGGACGCTAAGTCTGGCACTGCGGCTGCCAGTACTACAGCGGAATCTACGACAACTGGATCTACGAAAACTACTGCGACTGCAGCAACTACCGCCGCAACTGATACGACGAAAACGACCACAGGGGCTACGGCGGCGGGTACTACAGCGGGAGCTGCTGCTGCTACTGCGGGCACAACAACGGGTGCTACTGCGGGTACTGCGGGTACAACAACGGGTGCTACTGCTGCTACTGCGGGTACAACGACGACGGGAGCTGCTGCAGCTACTGCGGGTACAACAACGGGTGCTACTGCTGCTACTGCGGGTACAACAACGGGAGCTGCCGCTACGAGTGGAACAAGCACAACGGGAGCTGCTGCAAGACAGGATGATGATGGTGATGACACGCCCAACGCAGCGGCATCGCCAGGGTCAGCTGCAGCGAGGGCGACCCCAGGAGCTGCTACTGCTAGCGACCTAGACGACGACTTCGACCGCAACCAACCGCAAAATCGCCGTCGTTTCAATAACGATGACGACGGATTCGGGCAGACCCAGCCTATCGTCGTCTCGGGCGGTCCATCGACCGGTGCAGTAGTTGCTGGTAGTGTCGCAGAAACGGCTGGGACGCTTGCCATGGTGCAAATGCTCGCCACGACAGCACCTCCGTTCAACATGATGAATGCCGGTATGATGAACAACGGTATGATGAACAACGGTATGAACAACGGCGCTATGAACAGCATGAACACGGGTGGCACTGGAACATCAGCATTCGACTCGACTGGTATGACTGGAACTGGTATGGACTCGACTGGCTTCGGATCAACGACGAGTCTGGACTCAACCGGCACGGGGATGACCGATCCACTCGCGTCGGGATCATTGGGAACCAGTCTTGACTCGACTGGCCTTGGCCCAGACTCACTTGGCACAGGATCACTCGGCACGAGTCTTGACTCGACTGGACTCGGCCCAGACTCACTTGGCACAGGCTCGCTCGGCACAGCTCTTGACTCGACCGGACTTGGCGCGGATTCCACCGGCCTTGATGCTGGGTCCTCGGCTATGGATTTGGCTGGACTCGCTGGCTCGGGTGCTGGACTAGATGCCGTGGCTGTTGGTGATCCATCAAGTGCGACTGACTCGGCTTCGACTGGAACGGACCTTGGACAGGGTGCTGGAGCTCTGGATACGACGGGAACTGCTGGCGCTGCTGGTGCTGCTGGAGCTCTGGATACGACGGGAACCGGTGCTGCTGATGTTACTGGTGCTGCTGGTGCTACTGGTGCTGCTGGAGCTCTGGATACGACGGGAACCGGTGCTGCTGGCGCTGCTGGTGCTGCTGGAGCTCTGGATACGACGGGAACCGGTGCTGCTGATGTTACTGGTGCTGCTGGCGCTACTGGTGCTGCTGGAGCTCTGGATACGATGGGAGCTGCTGGTGCTACTGGTGCTGCTGGTGCTGCTGGAGCTCTGGATACGATGGGAGCTGCTGGTGCTACTGGTGCTGCTGGTGCTGCTGGAGCTCTAGATACGACGGGAACCGGTGCTGCTGGCGCTGCTGGTGCTGCTGGAGCTCTGGATACGACGGGAGCCGGTGCTGCTGGTGCTACTGGTGCTGCTGGAGCTCTGGATACGACGGGAACCGGTGCTGGAGCTCTGGATACGACGGGAACCGGTGCTGCTGATGTTACTGGTGCTGCTGGCGCTGCTGGTGCTGCTGGAGCTCTGGATACGATGGGAGCTGCTGGTGCTACTGGTGCTGCTGGTGCTGCTGGAGCTCTAGATACGACGGGAACCGGTGCTGCTGGCGCTGCTGGTGCTGCTGGAGCTCTGGATACGACGGGAACCGGTGCTGCTGATGTTACTGGTGCTGCTGGAGCTCTAGATACGACGGGAACCGGTGCTGCTGATGTTACTGGTGCTGCTGGTGCTCTGGATACGATGGGAGCTGCTGGTGCTACTGGTGCTGCTGGAGCTCTGGATACGATGGGAGATGCTGGTGCTACTGGTGCTGCTGGAGCTCTGGATGCGACTGGCGTCACCGGTGCTGCAGATGCGCTGGATGCAACCGCGGCACTCGACTCTACTATGGCTGAGGGAGCACTTGGTGCCGAAACGAGCGAAACAGGAGTCATGGCTACAGTGGACACGACTACTACGACTTCTACAACTGGGATGGCGACAGATGTGATTGGTGCCATTACGGACCCGCTGGCTGCGACGGGGACAGCACTTGAAGCTACGGCAACCGGCTTTGATGAGCTTGGTGGTGCAGACGCAACTGCATCCATTGGCGGAGCGACATCTGCGGCTCTCGACTCGACAGCTATCAGTGGAGCGACAACGGACATGGACGGAGGCCTAGGAGCCGCGACGGAGGCGGCTAATGCCGGGGCTGCTGCTAGTGGGCTTGATGCATCAGCCACTGGTGGATTGGATGGGGGCCTTGGCGCTTTGGATGCCACTGGAGGCGGAATGGCGAGCACATCTGCCAGTTCTGGGACCAAACCAACTGCCGGGAGCAATGCACCGTCCTTGGCAACCGGAGCCACTTCCACCGGTGCGACTCTAACTGGCGCGGGGACCACAGTATCTGCTGGGGCGTCAAAGAATGTCGTCGGGACGGTCAAGCCAGCCATTTAGGATAGTTTTCTTCGTACATTTCAATCTACTGTTCCAATGCATGCCTTTACCTTTATTTGCGCTTTTGATTGACCTCGTGTCTTTCAGTATGGGCCTGAACATGGGCGGCACAGATACATGCTATGACATCCCGGCTTTGGGACAGCCACGGGTTATGCTTCTACAGGCATGGACGCCAGTGACACAGGAAGCCTCGACGCAACTGGCATGGGAATGACGGACGCATTCGGGACTGGGCTCGACGTGATTTGGTTCATCGAGTACTAGTCTCGATACCGCCGGCTTTGGTGCAGAGTCGTTGAGCTCAGGGATCAACGCAGCCGGACTCGGTATCGACTTATTGGGTGTGGTTGTCGATCCACTTGGTGTTGACACGAGTGCTTTGGAGGACTGGCCAGCGCTTGACCTCTGGGTCGACCTCGGGTGCGCGATTGGGCTCTACGACACTGACTGGGACTGCTACGAGTCTCACTTCAACCGGTGGCGTCACTTGCGTAACCAGAACAGTGATGACGGCTTCGTCGAAGTCTATCGTCCTTGGTAGGCCAATGACGACAGCTGGTAGTCTACCAACTGGAGTGGATACAAGTCACCTCGGGACGACAACGGGGACCCAGCCGCGACTGCCTCGGGTGCCGCAGAGACCATTTATGCGATCGGTGCAGCGTCATCGACCCCAATCGTACTGGGCGGGCCCTCAAGACTGCGCGTGGGGTCATTGGGGCAGATACGAACGGCGTCAGTGAATCCGATCCAGCGCCAACGATGGGCAAGACATCAACAGTCACCGAAGGGGCAGACAACTTTCAGGTACCACAACTGCTGCTGAAGCAACACCAGTTACCAAGCGGATTAACTGATCCGAACTATGCCACCGAAGCACTTGACACCAGTGCCCTCCCTGCCCATGGCTACTGCGAGCGCCAGCATTGTCGGGACGGTCCAGCCGATCGTTGTTATCAATGTACAGTTCCATTCAATACACATCAGCGTTCAGTCACGCTTTCATCACGATCAGCAATCTCTCAGATGGTCGACCGAGGATGCGTGTCAAGTCTTACGTGGCGAGGACTTCGTGGGCGTTCTCCCCCGACCCATCCGAGCTGTGACGTGCCCATTCGTCTGGTCGACGTCGCTCGTGTCACACGTGGCCTTCACGAACCGGCTGGCAGCACCTACCTACCTAAGCTAGGACGTTGGCTCGGATGGAGGTGGAAACGGATCCCCAGGACTCAGACCGCGCCACGGCCGCACGACCCTTGGCGATGGATCTTTCTCGTGTCTTTACGTACGTATCGTATCGAGACGCGGTCCACTCATCCCGCAGGCGGTGGAAATGGTCGGAAAATCGAAGGCGCCGACATCATCCCGCGCACAACGTGACGTCATATCAGCAGCCGGGTATCCGGATACTATACACCTATTGGCGGAAAGGCGACAAACATGGGGTATACTACACGGTCTCCTCTGCCAGGACTATACGTCCATTTCTACCTGTCATAATAAATATTTCTTGTCACTGACGTGTTCTCTCACCAGTGGGTGTTGTGTATTAAGGACCTGCCAGAAATCATATTAGTCGTCTATCCGGCAGTTTCACCATCTGGCCCTGAGCTCTTCGGTATCCGGATGTGCTTATCCGGATGTGCTCTGATCAGGTGCCCGCCGATCACTGAGGCACCCGTCGTCAGAGCCATGCGCCTGGGCCTGGCTTGTGGGGAATCTTGGCGCACCACCCATCCCAGCGAGGGAAGAGCCGCTCTCTTCGCTGCCCTCTCAGTCGGTGACTAACCACGAGCTGAGACCATCATGGTGGACGAGAAGCCCAAGCGTGTGCTGCCCTGGAGCGAGATCCGCAAGCACAACTCGCCGCAGGACGCGTGGATCGTCATCCACCACAAGGTCTACGACGTGAGCAACTGGGACGCGCATCCAGGCGGACACGTCGTCTTCACGCAGGCCGGCGAGGACGCCACGGACGCCTTCGCCGTCTTCCATCCATCGAGCGCCTTCAAGCTCCTCGAGCAGTTCTACATCGGTGACGCCGATGAGGCCACGCGTGAGATCGAAGACGAGCCGCCAACCGACGAAGAGGCCGCGTCGCGCAAGCGTGTGACCGACTTCATCGCCGCCTACCGCAAGCTCCGTGTCAAGATCAAGACCATGGGTCTCTACAAGGCCAGCACCCTCTACTACACGTGGAAGGTCTTGAGCACGTTCGGCATCTGGGTGATCGCCGCCGGTATCAGCTACTTTGGCCAGTCCTTCCCAATGTACATGCTCTCGGGTGCCATCATGGGTCTCTTCTACCAGCAGTCGGGCTGGCTCGCGCACGACTTCTTGCACCACCAGGTGTGCGAGAACCACGCCTTGGGCAACATGATCGGCGTCATGGTCGGTGACGTGTGGCAGGGCTTCAGCGTCCAGTGGTGGAAGAACAAGCACAACACGCACCACGCGGTGCCAAACCTCCACGGCAACAACGGCGTCATGTTCTCGGGCGATCCAGACATTGACACGATGCCATTGCTCGCGTGGTCCAAGGAAATGGCTGCCAAGGCGATCGACTCGTCGATCGGCCCATTCTTCATCCGTCACCAGGCTTGGCTCTACTTCCCCCTGTTGCTCTTCGCGCGCATCAGTTGGCTCTTGCAGTCGTACCTCTACGTCTTCCGTGGCTTTGCCTTCTACGTGTACGACCCAGTGGAGTACAAGACGCTCGAGATGATCGGCCTCTTGATGCACTACGCTTGGAACATCGCTTTGCCATACTACTCGAACATGACTGTGCTCGAGGGTATCGCCTTCTTCCTCATGAGCCAGGCCTCGTGTGGTCTCCAGCTCGCGCTCGTCTTCAGTCTCGGACACAACGGTATGGAAGTGTACGAGCGTGAGACCAAGCCGGACTTCTGGAAGCTCCAGGTCACCACCACACGTAACATCACGCCTTCGCTCTTCATGGACTGGTTCACGGGCGGTCTCAACTACCAGATCGACCACCACTTGTTCCCAATGTTGCCTCGCCACAACCTGCACAAGGTCAACCCTCTCATCAAGTCGCTCTGCAAGGAGTTTGATATTCCATTCCATGAGACGGGCTTCTGGCAGGGCATCTTCGAGGTCGTCGGCCATCTCGACCAGATCTCGAAGGAGTTCATCGTCGACTTCCCAGCCATGTAAGCGGCCGGCACGACGCGCGTATTCATCCCAGCGCCAGACACAACCAGGAAAACTGAAAAACCAAATAAACACGCAATGGCTTCTTATGAAATTAATGTGCGTACCTTGCTAGCAAGCGCTCACGTGTGTCTCAGTGGAGCGCGTGGAGGTGGCGGCGCAGGCTGGTCCTCTGCAGGGTTCGAGTCATCAGGCTCAAAGGTCAGCTGAAGCGTAAAGGTTCGACCGTTCTTGTCCCAGTTGCTGAAGAACTTGCCCTCGCTCTTGTCGAGCGGCAAGTTCGGGATCTTGAAGGCCACGGTCTCGTACGGCTCGCACGCAAAGAGCAAGTACTGGAAGTTCTTGTCGGGCGTCTCGATCTTCTGCTCAAATGCCGACATGAAGCGATGGCGCGGCTGGAGTTTTGGATCGTGCTCGGGATAGTCGATCTGGAAGAGAAGAATTCGCGCACCAGTGTCCGGATCTTTTTGCTTGGTCACCTTGTAACCAGGGAGACCAATGCGCAGGGGACGTGGGCGAGCAGCAGCCGCCGCGGCCGCGGCCTTGGCAGCCATGAGACTCGCCAGCGACGTCGAGCTGGCGGCATCCGAGGCTTCTTTGGCTGCTCGTCGCGCCAAGTTGGTCTGATGTCGCTTGCCCTGTGTGTGTGCGAGGTAGTTGCCTTCGTTGTTGTGCAGCGTGAGACAGAGTTTACACTCGTACGTGCCCAAGTGGTTCTTCATAAAGTAGGGGTCCTTGGACAGGTCCACGGTTTCCAGCGCCAACTTGCGCAGACGCTCGCGACGGTCGGCATTGGCCTGCGACTCGGAGGCCACGCCACCCGAGCCAGGCTTGGAGCCCACGCGGTTCTGGAAGTCCATGACGGGCGGCTCTCGGCTGATTCACGCAGGAAACGCGGTGTCTCGAGTGCTTTAGGCGACGGTGGAGGTGGGTGTGCTCTGCGCCAAGCGGTCGAAGCTGTTGGAATCGTACTTTGTACGAGCACGACGGTGGACGCGTACTTAATACGCACTTAGGAAGAGCTCCACTAGGATGGCTACACACAGAGTACGATGGATGCACATGGAATCAATTACACTGTCACGACACTAGTGTCGATCGAATAACATAGCAGTAAATCGAATGCTTCTACAGACGGCTTACAGATCCATCATGTCGTCGTCCGGGATCGCCGGACCGCCGACAGCGGCAGAGGACGGGAGCGTCTGGACAGACGGATACACGTCTTGCTTGGAGGCGCCGACGTTCAGGACAACCCACACATGATCACCAAACGAGCCTTCCGTGGAGCGCAGCTGCCAACTGCCAGCGAACGAGCCCATCTGAGACGGCATCCGCAGGGTCACGTGCACGTCTATTGTCGCGCCCGGAGCAGCGGAGGCGACGGCAATGTGAGTTGGTCCTTCGAATCGCTCGCCTTGTTGGAATTCGAGGTGGGTATCGGCTGGCCACGGTACATTACCATTGTTCACAAACGTCCATTGCTGTACACAGACCCACGATGGATCAGAATCTATGATATCAATACGGAATGCAGAGTCTTTCGTACCATATCCACTGTCGAATTTGGCGGGAGCACCGTGTTCTGAGCCTGTGTCAGATCGCTAATAAACTGGGCTTGGTACTGTGGCTCTGGTGGGCGCTGCTCCTCGTCGTCTTCCATGTCTAGATCCTCCCGTTCTGCCGACTGGTAAAATGGTGGCTCGACCGTCGCTAGATAGTTATTCACCGCGACTTCAACGTTCCAATTTGACGATTCAAGGAAGAACGCGGCCGTGTTGGTGTCTAGTTCCAGCAAATACGCAAACTGGTCCACGAGCTCGTCGTGATCCGTCGTGGTGATGCTCTGGAACATCTGCAGGAGATCGTCCGCCATTGTTCCTAAAGCACCCACCCACACCGTTAGTACCGATCGAGCGTAGTTACGAGGCCTGTAGCGATCTGTAGACACGTACCGAATCGCGTGGAGACGTCGAGGAAGAGAGAGCGCGCGCGCGAGTGACTCGCCTGCGTGATGCCGCCTGTTCTATTCAACTCAGTTGAGGAAAAAAAGACTCGAAGAAAAGGATTGTGTACCTTCGTGCAACACCCCAAACCGGTTTTATATCGGTTTTTCAACTGCCGGAAAAGATTCGGATTCCGTTTTTCCGTATCCGGTCGAAAGGACACGCGCGATCCTTTGGTCGGGAAGCCATTCCACTCACTTCTTCTTCCGCAGCCCCGCTTGAAGATCGCCACACGACGCCTCGCCAGCTGCACCATGCACGCGCTTCGAATCGCTCGCTCTCAGCGTCTGCAGACGCCGCTGCGTCGCGCACTCGCCACGACCAAGACGCCCGTGGTCAACTCGCATAACGAATGGGATCCACTGGAAGAAGTGATTGTGGGTCGAGTGGAAGGCGCGACCATCCCGGAATGGCACGTGGCTGGCAAGGCTGTGTGGCCGAACAAGTGGTGGGATATGTACAAGACCCAGAGCGGCCAGCCGTTCCCCAAGGAGCTCATGGAAGGCGCGCAGAAGGAACTCGACTACCTGGCGCAGGTGCTGGAAGGAGAAGGCGTGACTGTGCGTCGCCCCGAGGCAAGCACGGACTACTTTAATGGATCTGTCAAGACGCCCGACTTTGAGAGCAAGTCTCAGCTCTACGCCGCCATGCCTCGTGACATCCTCATTGTCTTTGGCAACGAGATTTTGGAGGCGCCAATGGCGTGGCGCTCGCGTTACTTTGAGTTCCGTCCCTACCGCAAGCTCATCAAGGAGTACTTTCAGGTATGTCGTTACGCCGTTGCTAGCAATCGCTCAGATTTTATCGCTGATACTTTAGCTGTGATCGTGTAGCGAGGAGCCAAGTGGACGGCTGCTCCCAAGCCCCAGATGAGCGACGAGCTGTACAACGAGGACTGGAAGGCGGAGCAAGGCACCTTCAACGTAAGTAAGGCTATCACGTGCACGAGCCTTTGCATCGTGGACTAACTGCGCCGCTTTTGTTGTGCGGGAGCAGTCGGTCGTGACTGAGTTCGAGCCAACGTTCGACGCCGCCGAGTTCACTCGCATGGGTCGCGACATCTTCACCCAGCAGAGTCAGGTGACCAACCGCTTCGGCATCGACTGGTTGCAGCGCCACCTGGGTGATGACTACCGTGTCCATGTCTTGGACTTTCAGGACCGCAACGCCATGCATATTGATGGCACGTTCGTCCCATTGATGCCTGGGAAGCTCCTAGCGAATCCGTTCCGACCCTGCATCACTGGCAAGCCCGTCAAGACTTACTCTTACAAGGGCAAAGATTACGAGTACCGATTGCCAGAGATGTTCAAGGGCTGGGAAGTGTTCGTTGCACCAGAGCCTGAGCTCTCGGCGTCGCACCCGCTCTTCTTCACGAGTCCGTGGACCGCGACGTGCAATGTGTTGGTGGTTCGTCCGGGCACTGTGATCGTCGAAGCGAACGAGAAGCGTGCGCAGCAGGCCTTCAAGGACTGGGGCTTTGAGGTAATTCCCGTGCCCTTCCGCCACTTCATGCCGTTCGGTGGCTCCTTCCATTGCGCCACGTGCGATGTCCGTCGCACAGGCACGCTCCAGTCCTACTTTGACTAACTTCAACTTGAGCTGGCCGCTTTTTGACCCAATCAGACATCGGTCGACCTTTTAACCACCAATTAGAAGCTGTGAAGTCTCTGATTGGCTACAAATCCCTAAATGGGTTGATATCTTGTGACGGGTTTGTCGACTTTTCCCCCTTAAGGTTTTCAACCCAACCCGTTTTGTATCCACCTGTTTTCTTTCGCTTCTTCCTGAAAAGCCATCATCGCTCGCGGTCTAACGCAGTTAGTCCGCTCGACGTTCGGCGTCTAACGACAGAGCTGCTCGTCCGTCACCACGTCGGTGCTCAACGGAGTCGTGTGGCAGGTGCTCGGGGGCTCCTGGGTCGCCACCGCCATGAGTCAGTTCGCGCACGGCATCTCGGCGCTCGACTTTGCGCATCCCAGCACGCTCGAGACGCCCGTGTGGCTGCTGGGGAAAACCTATACCGACACAGACGCCGAGGCTTACAAGGCCGCCTTCGAATCCATCCTCTGGTTCACGTATCGACGCGACTTTGACAAGATGGAGCCGTACGAGTACACGAGCGACGCCGGATGGGGCTGCATGCTGCGCACGGCGCAGATGATGCTCGGGCAGGCGCTACAGCGGCGATTGCTCGGCCGAGAGTGGCGCGTGCCGCTGTTCAGTACGGAGAAGCTCCCAGACAAGTACGTTTCGTTAATCAAGTGGTTTGTCGACTCCCCGCAGGCCGAGTGTCTCTACAGCATCCACAACATGGTCAAGCTTGGCCTCCAGTACGACAAGCTTCCTGGAGAATGGTATGGACCCACGACGGCCGCACAAGTGCTCCGTGATCTCGTGAATCTTCACAGTCGCGAGTTTGGCGGCACTCTGGCCATGTACGTCCCACAAGAAGGTGTCGTGTACTCGGACGATGTGCAGAAGCTCGTCGTATCGCACGCCGACGACGAGAATGGATCAACCCAGACTGAAGTGAACGCGGACGTGGCGTTCTACGACCCACTGCTGAATCCACCCAAGAACGAACGTGAGATGGAATGGAGTCGCGCACTCTTGGTGCTCATTCCGCTGCGTCTCGGTCTTGACTGCCTCAATGAGAGCTATGTGCCGGCCCTTGAAAAGACCTTCACGTTCCCACAGAGTGTCGGTATCATCGGCGGTAAGAAGGGCCACTCGGTCTACTTTGTTGGATCGCAAATGCAGCGTCTCCATCTCCTTGACCCGCATGAAGTCCACCCCACGACGGAAATCAACGCGACCTTCCCGACTGCCGTAAGTGTCTCTTGACTTTCTCAGCGTTCACTGACCACCTATTGACTGATCTCCCTCACTCTTCACGATGCAGACCCATCTTCGCACTGTGCATCCCCCTCATCCGCTTGTGATGAACGTGCAGAGCATCGATCCGTCCATGGCGCTTGGGTTCCTCTGTGAGACCCGTGCCGAGTACCTGGATTTCTGCAGTCGCGTGCGAGAGATGCAGCGTGAATTCGGAGCCATGTGTCCATTCTCCGTGGCTGACCGACGTCCAGACTACGCAAGCAGCGACATGGAGCTCATGATGACGGACTGCATGCTCTCGGGTGACTCGATGCACGAGGACGACACACGAAACGAGGAGAGTGATGAGGAGGAATACGTACTGATTTAAACGTTTATACAAAAGTTCTTGAACCATCACGGTCCGTTTAGGTGACTAGTTTTCCTCCTTTTATGTTTTTCAAGTTACGACAGGAGTTTGCACTTCTGCTCCCGGCTGGAAGTGCCGGGAGCAGAAGTCTCGTGTCCGTGCGTACGCTGGACGTGTGCAATCAGGCTCTCGACATCGCTTGCCTCCACCATGGGCCCAGCAATAGCCATGCGAGACGGCGATGGTGGCGCACTTGTCTACGACGCATTGTCGCCCACCACCGTGAGACCAGCACATGCCCTTGGACTTGGCGCGATTATCGCAATCGGGCACTTCGCACTTGGTGGATCCACCTGTGGGGTGGTCAAAGAAGATTGTCACTGTTTGTTCACAGACAGGCTCGTCAAACAACCGAGTTCTTACCGTGTTTCCAGCAGCGCCGCGAGTGTTTCGCGCGACTCGAGCATCCTTCGACCATACAATACTTGCTGCTTTTACCAATAGTAGCAGTTGATTGGAGAATACCGAGTGACGGCAGCATAATGGGTGGAACCAACAGGCGAGAGTGGTCAAGAGAGAGTGGGACACGCGTGGTGAACAATGGGGCAGGAGGCACGATGGTCGCGTCAATGCGCCGCCTCAACGGACATACCATCGGGAACGGCCGAGGCAAAGAGAGGAGGAAGCGGTCTCGACTGATCGATGGTGAATCAGGCGACAGGATGTACGCGAGGGAAGCTTTATCAACCCTCAGAGCCTCGGTGGTGGGTGCAGCGGGAGGAGACAACTTGACATGAGTGAACGTACGACGATCCATCTTTTGACGTAGCGAGACTCTTGTGGAATGAACCATCCGTCCTCCGAGTCACCCTAAAATTTAAACGTATCATCACGCCTCTCGTTGTCCCAGTTGTGCCATTTTTACTCGTGCAATGGCTCGTGCCGGGTCTGGCTGTGGTGGTGCGGTTTCTATGGGCCAGTGCTCGGAATAGGAGAGATTGCTCGGTAAGAAAAGTAAAAACAATGCCATTGATATACAATAACGGAGCGACGTGCCGTGTGTCTTCATCCCAAGAGCCCCTTACCCATCGTAATCGGAAGCTAGTGTGTCCTAGACTCGTGCTCGCACGTTTGCACTCTTATTTGTCTCAAGCTATCGGAAAGCGAATTGCGACGGCGCATGTGTCTGTAATCAGGACTCATAAAGAGCCCGAGAACTCAGTCAGCCAACGTGACACACGCGTTCCTCAGAGCGCCAAGAATACAACACCTATTTTCTTCTTCGATTATTCGTTAGTGGATGCAGCCGCGAGTCGAGGTTGCAGGGCTTCACCACTGCCTTTGGTGAGGCAGTCAGTTGAGTCTATAGAGGGAGATGCGCACGATTCACTATGTCTCAATTGAGCTCTCATGTGCTAGTGGTAGACACAGACATCATCACCTTTATATTATCCTAAGATGGCATTGACTGTTCACGAATGATGAGAATGCAAATCACCAACGTACGTGTTTATAAAAGACATTATCTGCGTTTGCAGCCATATAGACGGGTTCCTTACCAATGACTCCATCAAAGGTTGCCGCAAAGCACGTTCCACTACGACAACTCCACAACGACAATAATTTACGCTTGAGCCCTCCGCCGTTTTGGCTTGGCATTCCCACTCGCTTCGTGATGCGTCCGCACAAAATTCACGATGACGTCGAATCGATGGGTCTTGGCGATGCGTAGAACTGAGTTGCCTTGTCCGTCGCGGGATTCCAGACTTGCACCGTAAGCCAAGAGCGACTTGAGGACGCCTACTTGAGTGTCTTGTTCACCCGAGGCGAACCGAGCGGCCGACTCGTCGAAGAACGCTGCAACATGAAGTGGGGTCCTCCCAGTGCGGTCGCACGCGTGGACGTCAGCACCGTGCCTCAGCAGCAGCTTCACCATTTCAGTGTGACCTTCACGCGCCGCCACATGGAGCGGGCACTCTCCAGTGGCGTTGGTCTTGTGTACATCCGCGCCTTCTTGAAGAAGACACTCGGCAGACTCCATGTGGCCATTCTGCGATGCAGTGTGTAGTGGAGTATCGCCTTCAACTGTACAAGCGTCGATATCTGCTCCGGCGTTGATGAGGAGCCGGAGCATCTCGACACTGTTCCACTCCGTCGCGAGGTGCAACGGTGTTATACGGCGTTCCACGTCGCAGATCGGGGTAGTCGCGCCCGTTTGAAGTAGCACTCGTACCAATGCCGTATTATCTTGCTCGACGGCAACCAGCAGCAGGGGCTGGTTGGTGGTATCGACCGAGTTGACGTCGATCTCTGAGGGAGCTGCCTTCAAGAACAATTCAAGGAGGTCGGCGTCACCCTCCCGAACCAGTGAGACAAGCAACTCTTGACTGAACTGAATGGCTTCGGATAACTGCATATGAAATTCCCGCTGGAGCAACCCCTTGAAGAGAGTTTTCCATCCGTTCTCCACAGAGGCGTTTAACAAGGCGCGGATCTCGCCATCGCTCAGTTTATCCTGCACTGAAGCAAGCACCTGGTCGACTGCCTGCTCGTCCTGGCTCTGCGAAGCCTGCACCACTGTTTCGACGACGCCGCCCTCATGAGAGGCGTTAGGCAAGGGTGGACTAGGCTCTGCGTGTACGAGCAGCGCTGTGTCGGCCATGTCGCTTGGCTGGTGAATTCCTAAGTCTTCGTCGAGGGTGCTACGCCTCAAGAGCATCAGGTAGTGAAGGCGTTGGACCTCGTCAGCTGGTTAGCTGACCAACGGAGCGGATCCACTAAGTAACAGGTCTGATTGGTGGATACGAGCGGACGACTGTTCACGCGATGACGACACTTCCTGCATTTGCTACATGTCTAACCCCAATAGAACAGTAACGAATTCGGCTTCCATAGGGCATCTTTCCTATTCAAGTACATGGATGACAGAGTTCAAGTGAGTGGACCACCTGACCACTGAGAGAATGCTGGCTGGTACTTCGGCACCATAGTCACGAGGACCCCACTTGACGAGTGGATCCACAACCATGGCGATCCCAAACTTCGGGACGCAATTCCGCATTCGTCCCCGTGGCGGATGGTGTTCATCAGGCTTCTGCAGAGCCTACGCATGTGGAACGGCATGTCGGATGGGCAAACGAAGCACGTTTTTTTTTTTTCTCCGCATTTGAGGTTTATCGACAGAACACCACGACCACGGACATTGTACGACCACAACTGCAACAAACCAACGCATCCTTCCTGTTCTGCGAGGTCCAAGCAGCTGCGTCAAAATCATGGCACAAAACAGTGCACGTGTATGAAGTGAACCACTTTATCCGACTCATCTGTTCCACGAGCGCGTGACTGTTTCCATCTCTTGGTTCAAAGTCCTTGTCGAGAATCAGGAGACCTCGATGTTGAGCTTCACGACTTCGGAACTCGGTAGCACATGCTCTTGTATGAGCTTGCTGGGTCGATCTGGGCATTCTTCCTTCCGCTTTATTACGGGTCTCGCTCGTTCAACCCCTACTTGCTATCATTCGATAGAAGATGATCCACATCATGCATAGTATTGTATCAACCTCCCCTGCATGAACTTGTCCTTCAAATCTCAAACGAAAGATGGCAATGATTGACACAGTTAATGCGGACACATTTGAGCTTTGGAAGATGTGAGCAATGAGACGGATCCCTAATTTGGGGAAACGGTTTCTCATCGAGCGTCATTGCCCCTTGACACTTGGTGCTCGTATGATGACCCTCGCGAATCGACACTGTGGCATTGCTGCTCTGTGCGCAGGAGAATTGACAGTGAGCGCTGTGCTGCACGCAACGAATAGCCTGCTGAATGTAGCGTGCGCACATGGCACGGACAATGTTAGTCTCAGCGACAAAGTCCGCGCCGTGAGCTTGGTCCTCGCTTCGTTGGCGAGCGCACTCCATGCTCGCGGTCTGTCAAGGATCCTCCGTTTTTTTCGATCCTACTACCTCCGTTCGAAAAATAACTCACTTGTCCAATCATCTTTCAACCTTCGGGATGATAATCCCTCTCTAAACCGATTCTTCTCATTCAAATCTCCCGCCAGATGCGGAGCTCACTTCACAAGTTGAGAGCAGTCGCCGAGAAGCCTGAAGGGAGGATGCGATGAATGATCAAGGAGCTCAAGCCAGCCGCAGTACGTGCTCCCTGCCATTCGCACATGGATGCTTCACGTCGCTATGTACTCGGTGCTAACAGCTCTCTCGTTGACAGCCTAGCGCTGACACTTGTTTGCGAGAGATGGAATGAAGCTCGATTGAAACGACAGCAAGATCCTCATCGACGTGTGAAGCGTCCCGCCGAAAGACGTCGTGCAAGCTTGCGTGTGTGTACGACACGATCGATCCCGCGCGTGTGAAGTCGTTCCGTTGAGAGACCATGCAAGCAGAACAAGATGAACCTCGAGGAAGAAGATCAGCGTCCGTGCGCGTGTGTGATGGTTGCACCAATGCTTCCTCAGGCTCCCAAGTGTGCGTCGACGGTTGTGAATCTATCAAGCCTACATAGCGTAGCACTACCAACGCTTATTCTCTGTTGTGGCGGAACGAGTACGCCCGCAGCTCATACATTTCCTTCCATCCACACACCTTTCATTCATCTTAGGCAGCTTAGATAACGTTCCGTCAATAACCCACGAGCATGGCATGCGTCCACAAGGTTAGACCGCCCACGGTGTCAGCTGCGCCGTTAGACCACGGACAAAGGGCCGGTCGTCAGACGCTTGTCGGGCTTTCATCCTAGGCGAGAAAGTGCATCGCCAAGAGCCAACAACTGAGACCTTTGCTCTCATTCTTGTTTTCGCGGACGGCAGTCAGCGCCACTACGAAGAAGCATCATCAAGAGGTACGTTGCGTGGATCTTGTGGCGGTGGCAGCATGGATCGAGCTGATCGCAGATTCATAACTGCTTATGCAGATGGAAATCGAGAAAATCGAGGATACCGTGAACTGGGAACACTTTTGGGCTATTGGTCGAGCCTCCAGCCATAGTTTTAACCGCAGGACGTGGAAGTACGCTTCACAGCGGAACCAAGATATCTCAGATGAACTCTACTGCTTCCCAAGTGACTGTGAGTACTACACTCTGACACTGGGGTGTCGTCATTGTGCTTGCACTCTTGTTGGGACTGCAGCAGTCACGACGAGCGGGGTAAAGATCAAGGGCTATGCAAGGGGCGGCCGGCTCTCTTTTTGTCCAGGACCTCCAAACCAACCTCCAAGCCAACCTATTGACGAGGTAGAACGCCTGTACGCGTACATGCGCTTACAGCGCAAAAACTGGCTAGTGGAGAAGCAACGGATGATGAGAGAGGCTGCGAAGTCCGACACCGAACTTCGCCAGCTTGAAGACCGAATCAAGAAGCTCCAAGCCGAGGCGAAGGCGGCTCAAGAACAAGCCGTCCAAGCCAGAGAAGCTTCCAGAACAGCAACCTCACGAGCGACAGAAGCTATGCGCGTCGAGATGTCGGCACTTGAAGATGCTCGACGGAACGCCGAAGCTCGCAGTCGGTCGGCTCAAGCCAAGGTCGCCACGAGCAGAGACGAAGCCGATCGGCGCTCCGCAGGTCTCCAAGCGGTGGGTCGGCCAGATGCGAGACCACCAAGTGAAGCACGAAGATGCTAAAGCCCGTTGTCGAAAACGCCAGCGCGTTGAGGACCGCAATCAGTTTCTCGAGTCCCAGCCTGTGGAAGCGACCCGATGTGTGACGACTCTTGAATCTACGAAATTCTGGGAGAGCGAACATCATCTCTCTCTCTCATTGAAGTCTATTGAGTCGTTTTACACGTGCTCTATAGCTGTTTGAACTACACCCTGTCAATTTACCGCTAAAGTTCTACTCCAGTAGTTGCTTTGCCAGCGCGCGTGGACTCCCGAAAGATACGTTGCCAGTGTTGTTGTGCCTGGTCGATCGGTCGGGTGGAGTGTCGCTGCACTCGTTCGGGTGGTCGCCTCGTGGGTCGCTGCTGCTCTCGCCATTCGGTTGAACTCACTCTGATGGTGGTGCCAATGTCGGACGCCTAAACTGTCCGCCAATCGTCGTGCCACCGCATAGAATCCGAGTAGTGTCTTCTTTCTGGGCGGTTTGTATTTGCTCATTTGCTGGTGGACGAGCGAGCTGCTGCCAACCACCTCAAGTGGTGTCCATCCCGTCTTCTGAGCTTCCTTCAGTCCTGCGATCAGGCCTTCGTACATGACTTGATTGTTGGTTGTGCCAGGGAGGCTCATGCTTGTGCTCCATACGATGTCTGCTTCCGTCGCCGTTTCAGTGCTCATGACCATGACGGTTCCAGCTCTGCTCCGTTTGGATTTCTGGTCGGTGTGGCCGTTGAAGTACAGTATGTACCGTGTCGTTGCTCGATCGGTGGATCTTGGGTCGCGCTCGAGAATGCTCTGGGTCTTCAGCTTCTTAAGGATGTTCCATCCGAGTCTTCTCGAGGCGCGTGTCTGGTATGGGTCGCGCTGTAGGCACTGAGTTTCGGTTCGGATCGCTCCGATGTGGATCGCTGAGGCCTGGTCGTCAGACCACCTGTTGTCTTCGTCGTGCATACCGTTTCTCCATCGCCATAACACGTTCAGGGTGACCAGCACATGCTGTTTCCAGAGGTCCACAATCTTCGTTCGTGCTAGGGTGACTTCTGGTGAGTCAACTGTGCTCGGGTGGAGCTTTTCCCAATCCCACAGTCCAGTAGGATTGGCTGACATGCTTAGGCTGAATACTTCGTGGCAGCACTGGCGTGGGTAGCTTTGCTCCCATCCCTTGCCGCTTGGAGTCCAAGCATCTTCCAGCTGTGACCACAGCGCCTTTGCCTTTGGACAATGCCAGAAGATGTGAGAAACTCTGCCACCGTTGACGTCTTCCTCACAGTGGGGAGAGCGAACATCATCGCCAGCAAGTATTTCAGTGTTTGGATATCGAGTCCAAGCTCAAGATCCAACTCGGTGAAGTCCAAGCAGAATTGTTGGTCAAGCAGCAAGAGTGGGGTGACAAGTACGCGTCGTTAGTGACCAAGCTTGAAGAGGCTCAAGGCCAGGCGCACGCTCTTGGGGATGCGTGCGCTGCAAGCAAGATCAAGTGTGCTCGTCTAAAGCATGACCTCGTGGCATCTGGTGCAGCTTCGGAAGCACGTGTAAGAGCATTGCTTGTGCGTCTCGCTGAAGCGGAAGACTCCAAGAGAATCCCTGAAGAAGTTGCTTCGGTTTTTGAACGCGATGCGATGATCCAAGTCCAGGTTTCCAGCATCCAACGTCAATGGGTCAAGAATTTTATTGCCAGATCAAGATTCGTGACGGATGGACCCAGGTCCAATACGAACTCGCCCGTTACACCCAGCAAGTAAGCGAGCTCGAACGCGAGACCAGGACCAACGTCGAAGCGAGCTTGAAAACCGCACGAGACTGTGCAAGACTAGCTGAGGAGCGAGCCGCTCTCGCCGAACAGCGGGCTCAACTCTACCAAACTCAAGAATCATGAGGTACGTTCTCGGTGATCACACGTACTCTACCTTGGTCTGAGGAGATGAATGTATCCGGAACGTTCTGGTTCTGGCTGCAGTCCGCTACGACGCACGTTGGATGAATAGCAAGTCAGTATCGATTGTTATCAAGCGAGTTATTGGTTGTTGCCGCATGATTAAAGTACATTTCATCTGTTGCATTCCTTTGTGGAGGTCCATGTTTTTGTTTCCTCTTGTGCGCACCTTGCAGGGCGAGCGTCAAAGCGTTTTTATCGATTCACGATGAGTGATTGTGTGACCGCTATTACTATCAGCGGATTTTTTGACGGCATCATCGACGGCTTTTATTGGGAGCGGGTTTCAAGGCGAACCACTTGGCGTAAGAATTTAGCAACAATGCTTGCTCAAACCATAATATGGTTCTAGTAGCATGGTTGCCAGGTCAACTTCGGACAGGATCTATGCGCGATTATGGGCCAAGATGTGGTCATAGAACCTTTCGACACAACTGTGAGTCGAACCGCAAATGCTCACATTCTCAACTGCATGAGATTGTCAAAACCTACTAATGGAACCCTAAATACACCTAAATTAAATTCCCGCTTGCTTCCATTCGTAGAACTCCTAGATGAGTCGAATCAAGTCATCCACTTAAAGCGTAAAATAAACGTACGCTGTTTTGTGCCATGATTATTTTGTTGCAGCTGCTTTGGTCCGTCAGATCTCTCCAGCAGTGATTGACACTCTGTTAATTTGACAGAGCTGATGGTGTGAAGGAGACATATCACTCATTTGGGGACGTGGTTCCTCATCGGCGCTGCTCGCATGAGGGACGATCCACGGACAATGCTGGTGGTGCGCTTCGACGCCGTCGCGAGTCTCCTCACATGGGTCGACACGGCGGGATTGCTTCTCTATACGCTAGAGTACGATGCGCCTGAGGCAACGGTGCGTCTCCTGCTTTATGATAGCGCGTACCCACTCGTCGATCAACTGAATAGGCTCCAGGAGCAAGCTGCGACTTTTGGGTGCCGACGTGCTTTGCGCAAGCTTGTCTCCAGCGGTACCAACTGCACTGAGCATGCGTCGTGAGCTTCTGGCCGCCTCTCATTTCCGCCGCGTGTGTTGTATGTTGCACTGCTCAGCAATCCGACACTCCATCATATCCAATGGCTCCATGCGAAGATATCTCCAGCGTACGAACCTGCCGCGGCGATGACCATCGCTGCCCGGCGCAGACGACTAGATCTCACTCAGTGGTTCGCTGACCAATTGGAACCAACGTCACATATTTGAGTGCTTGCTCCCTTTCAGCCGAAGATCGGTCGTCTCTATATGAATTGGATCGTTCTCCGAGCAGATCTAGAAGCGATGGCACACAAGTCGACAGTTTTTTTCGCAACAACGACCCACGGTCTAGCTCCTGTCGTATCTATCGTGCTTTATTACAATGCCATACCAACACTGCTTTATTACAGTGTTGGTATGACATTGTTACAGTGTTGGTATGGCGTTGTAATAAAGCACGGTAGATACGACAGGAGCTAGACCGTGGGTTCTTGTTGCGAAAAAAAAAAACTGTCGACTTGTGTGCCGTCACTTTCTGGATCTACAATGCCATACCACACTGTATCCTGCTCCCGGACCAACACTCCGGACACGAATCTGCGACAGAAAGCCGGAAGTCCCGAATATCTCCATTTCAACGAGGGACAGCAATCCGGATCGTTCTCGACCACCTCGCTTTTAGGCCTTCGGTCCAGATTGTTACATGAAGTCTAACATGAAATCCAGATCCATAAGCGTCTGTAAACCCAAGGTAGAGGTGCTTCCAGATCATGGACATCTGCCAGCAAGCGGCCATGGCGAGTGCGTGCGTGTTCTCACCCAGAACTCAATCGACTCTCAAGACAAGAACAGAAGTATGCTCAAGCGTGTGTTGCTCATCGCTGCCGTCGTGTGCGCCACTGTCAGCGCATCGCCATTCAAGCAGGACCCATACACGCGTTCTGACGGTACCGTCATTGACAACAGCAACCCAGACGCTGTTAAGGAACCCGCCAGCACCGGCGCGCGCTCGATCTACACGCCACTCTCGAACAGCGGCCCAATGGCGGGTGTCGGCCGTCCACCACAGCAGGGACGTGCCTTGAAGGGTATTCGCAGCCGCAAGGAGCCTACCATGTAAGCGGTCCCCGCCTACAGCAAGCGTGCATGTATGTCAAGACACCCAGATCCAGAGTAACGCAAAATACACGAAGCATTCAGGGTGAAATATGCATGTTGCGATTCTCCATTCAATTCTATCTTGGATCAATTTCAGCTCCGCACTACGCTTACAGGACGTCCTTGAGGATCTTACGCAACTCGTACGACACGTGGATCGCACTCGGACGCTGCGCCGGGTCGAACGACAAACACGCGCGAGCCAGACGCACGATCGGCTCAGGACACGAATCCGTGAACGACGGCTGCAACTTGCCCGCCGACACCAACTGCAAAATCGTCACATCCGGCATCTTGGCGCCATTCGTGTTCGTCGCGTCGTGGAACGGCGTCTTGCACGAATCCAGCTCCGACAACACCACACCGAACGAGTAAATGTCCGCAAACTCTGTGTAGTGACCGCTCAAGATCACCTCTGGTGCAATCCATCGAGCCGTACCCACACCAGCTGTCATCGTACGGTCATCCGAGGCACGATCACGAGAGATACCAAAGTCGCTCAACTTGGCTCCCGTGTGGGCGTCGATGAGCACGTTACGGGACTTGAGATCACGATGGATCAACTTTGGGTTCAGCGTGTGCAAGTACACCAACGCGTCGGCAATGTCGATGGCAATCTGGCACTTCAAGTTGGCCCACGTCAGCGACGACGCGCGGCTCGAGTCAAGCAGCGATCGCAAATCACCACAGTCCATGAACTCCGTGATTGCCTGGATCGATGTCGCGTTCGACCACGCCACACCGATGAAGCGCACGATCTTAGGGTGGTCTAGGCGAGCCATCACCTTGATCTCCTGCGCGAACGCCAACGCGTCCGTCATCGTCTTCTTGTCGCTCAACAACCGCTTGATGGCCACGTTCTCGTTCATGTACAGACCTAGCCAGACTTCACCGAAGCCACCACGCGAGAGCAGCTTGATCGGCTCGACATCGCGGAAGTCGACACGCACAGCGAGCAAGTCAGGGTCACTCCAGATGCTTGATGAGCCGTATTCGGACTCAGGATTGAGCGGAATCGTGAGATCGCCAGTGTTACCACTGCCAAGGGTACCATCGCCGGACTTGCCAGTGCGCGTCGTGCTGGCCAGTTCCTTGTTCTTGCGACGGCGGTAGCCGAGGAATGCAGCAATGCATACAACCAGCACGGCAGCACCCACACCGACACCAATGGCCACTCCGTTACCGCCGCCTCCGCTCTCACTCGAAGGCATACATACCTGACCGACTCCACTAGTCAGATTCTTCGGAGCGTATCCTTTGTCACATGATGTCACGGTGAGATCCACGTCGAACGCCTGCAGTTGGTCCAGGAAGGTAAACTGTGTGTCGTCCAACTGGACGTTGCTCAGGTTACACTGTCGCATCGAGAGCGACTTTAGCGTAGTCAAGCTGAAAATCACGTCAGGGATTTTGCCGAGAGGATTGCCAGTCAAGTTGAGCGTCTCGATCGCTGGGAGCTTTGTGGTGAAGTCCGTCAGCTCGTTGTACTGGAGTTTGAGCGTCGTGACGGACTCGAACGCCTTCATCACTGGATCCGACATCTCTGGAAACGACGTGAAGAAGTTCTTGGTGAGCTCAACGTAGCGCAACGTGAGACCTGAGAGCACTGATGGGACCTTGAGCAGGTTGGCGTTGTTGAAAGCAACTGCTTGCCACGTGCTTGGCACAGTTTTGGTATCCTCGATGATCTTCTGAAGGTTCACATCCGTCACGTAAAAGCTCACGACGCTGGGTGGGGTATTAAAGAACGACGTGTCCAGGGACACATTCTTGACTACGCCCCTGGCTGTCGTCGCGACGCCGCCGGTGAGTTGAACAGTACGCACGTCCTGTGGGTATGTCAGTTCCGAGATTTGAGTCACAAACGCCGTCGTGACGGTGTTCGCGCTCTTGGTCGTCTCGAGAGCCAAAAACCACTTGGCTGCTATTTGATCCACGAGCGTATCAAGACACTGGTACGTGACTTCACATTCCTCGGAAGTGCCGGGGAGCACGAATGTTTCATCTGGTTGACAAGGGCCCGAGGAGCCCATTTCCACGCACTTGGGCGTGTTCTCCGGCGCGTACAACACACACGGCACGTCCTTGTCGACGCATTCGGCGGGGCATCCAACGCTGGTGAGGACGTTCTGCTTGAGACTGGAGCACTCGGCGGCAGTGGTCGCGTGCAGGCCGAGCGAGGCCGCCAGCGCCAGTGAGAGTGCTCGGGTGAACGGCCGCATACTGAGCGAAGGCCACACTGTGGACAAGGGCCACAAGGCAAATGACGGCCAGCTGACATCTTCGGGATTTTGTCTGGAGAAAAGTCGCTGGATTGTGGACGCATGCGACTCTGTAACCCTATCCCATGCATTCGATATGAACAACCACCTACTGAATTACCGCAACAAAGGTAGCCAAACTGACTCCATGATCAAACACTCTGACGTCCTAGATATGCCGTTTCGCCTGATCTGACTTGTCCAAATCTAGAAAGATAGAAGGCTTTTCACAACCATTCAGAAGGCAACCATCAACTAGAGTCTTATGCTTGTTATATTCGCGTTACATTATCAAAGCACCTCCTTGAGGATCTTACGCAACTCGTACGACACGTGGATCGCACTCGGACGCTGCGCCGGGTCGAACGACAAACACGCGCGAGCCAGACGCACGATCGGCTCAGGACACGAATCCGTGAACGACGGCTGCAACTTGCCCGCCGACACCAACTGCAAAATCGTCACATCCGGCATCTTGGCGCCATTCGTGTTCGTCGCGTCGTGGAACGGCGTCTTGCACGAATCCAGCTCCGACAACACCACACCGAACGAGTAAATGTCCGCAAACTCTGTGTAGTGACCGCTCAAGATCACCTCTGGTGCAATCCATCGAGCCGTACCCACACCAGCTGTCATCGTACGGTCATCCGAGGCACGATCACGAGAGATACCAAAGTCGCTCAACTTGGCTCCCGTGTGGGCGTCGATGAGCACGTTACGGGACTTGAGATCACGATGGATCAACTTTGGGTTCAGCGTGTGCAAGTACACCAACGCGTCGGCAATGTCGATGGCAATCTGGCACTTCAAGTTGGCCCACGTCAGCGACGACGCGCGGCTCGAGTCAAGCAGCGATCGCAAATCACCACAGTCCATGAACTCCGTGATTGCCTGGATCGATGTCGCGTTCGACCACGCCACACCGATGAAGCGCACGATCTTAGGGTGGTCCAGACGAGCCATCACCTTGATCTCCTGCGCGAACGCCAACGCGTCCGTCATCGTCTTCTTGTCGCTCAACAACCGCTTGATGGCCACGTTCTCGTTCATGTACAGACCTAGCCAGACTTCACCGAAGCCACCACGCGAGAGCAGCTTGATCGGCTCGACATCGCGGAAGTCGACACGCACAGCAAGCAGGTCAGGGTCGCTCCAGATGCTCGATGAGCCGTATTCAGAGTCCGGATCAAATGGAATCGTGAGGTTGTCCGTATCGTCTGTGGCTGTTCCGGATTTGCCTGTGCGTGTAATGCCACCAATTTCCTTGTTCTTGCGTCGACGGTAACCGAGGAATGCAGCAATGCATACAACCAGCACAGCAGCGCCCACACCAACACCAATCGCCACTCCGTTGCCTCCTCCACTACTCTCAGTGGAAGGCATACAGACCTGACCAGCGCCACTTGACAGATTTCTAGGTGCAAACCCATCTCCGCAATCTGTGACGGATATATCCACGTCCATATCCAGCTGATCCAGGAAGGTGTACTGGGCGTCATCCAGCTGGATATTGCTCAGGTTACATTGTCGCATCGAGAGCTTCTTGAGTGTCTTCAATTCAAAAATGACGTCAGGGACTTTGCCGAGCGGGTTGCCAGTCAGATTGAGCGTCTCAACCGCAGGGAGTTTGGTGGTGAAGTCCGTCAGCTCGTTATATTGAAGCTTGAGTGTGGTGACAGACTCGAATGCCTTCATCACTGGATCGGACATCTCCGGAAACGACGTGAAGTAGTTCATTGTGAACTCAACATATCGAAGAGTGAGGTTCGACAACACCGTGGGAACCTTGTTCAGGTTAGCGTTGTTGAAGGCAACCGCCTGCCAGGTAGATGGCACAGTTTTGGTATCCTCGATGACCTTCTGCAGATTCACATCGGTCACAAAGAAGCTCGTAACACTGGGTGGCGTCTGGAAGAACGACGAGTCCAGAAGCACATTCTTCACTGTTCCCTTTGGAGTCGTCGCGACACCGCCAGTCAGCTGGATGGTTAGCACGTCATCGGGATACTCGATATTGGCCACCTGAGTCACAAACGCCGTGGCTACTTTGTTTGCGCTTGTCGTCGTCTCCAGCGTCAAGAACCACTTGTGGATTTTATTGTCCACCAGTGTGTCAAGACACTGATACGTCACGTCACATTCCTCTGATGCGTCAGAGAGCTTGAACGCATCTTTCAGACAAGGACCCGAGGAGCCCATTGGTACACACTTGGGCGTGTCTTGCGACGCGTACAACACACACGGCACGTTCTTGTCAACGCATTGCGCAGGACATCCGACGCTGGTGAGCACGTTCTGCTTGAGACTCGTGCATTCGGCGGCAGAGGCGGCATGAAGGCCGAGAGAGGCAGTGAACGCCAGCGCGAGCACGCGTGTGGCTGTCCTCATGTTGCGAATGGAGCGCGTTGGTGAGAATGACATGAGGCTGGCAGCCAGCAATCGGTGGAAAATTGGCTCGGTGGGTTCACTCGGAACGCTGCGCATTGATTGGAAGCTGGAGAGGATGCGTCACCTGTCGAAATCGATAACTCATCGGCATCTGGAATCCGCCAGCACCAGTCACCGTCGGCCTCGTCGTGTCATTCCGCCACTGACTGTGTGTCGATGGCGTCGCATCCACGCGGACGTTTGTACTTTACGAATGCGATTGCCTCGCGCTGGTCCGCGTGCCGCATCTCGGAAGCTTTTAGTGGTGCTCCTATTAGATCTGAGAAATGGAATACTTCCAAAACCCCTTTAGACCAGATACCTTGATTTAGAAACCTTCTGTTTTTAAATCGAGTGTGATTTAAATAAGCCCAGAGCCAACGCGATCCGTCCACAAATTCCACTGGATTTTCAACACGAAGCGCTTTCACGCTCGTGTACTTGGCGAGGGAAGGAAAGACGATGATGTGGATGCACAGCATGCCTCACCGCAGATCGTACGGTACGACTGCTTCTATAGAAGGAGGAGCGCCGAGGAAGCTGTGTAGGCAGGTTGAGTGAGGCGTCTTTCCGTTTCGACAACGTGCGTAACGTTCCCGGCCGCGACGCTTGTGGTCCAGACCGCTGCTTGTGTGGACTGCGCTCCTCTCCTCCTGATGACTGACATGTGCATTGAGGTCACTGCAGACTGCATGGCGGCGGCAAGTGATCAGCGTTCGAAATAATTCCCACCTCATAATGGTGTTTAGATGATTCGCCTGCCCGCTTTTGATACTCTCCCTCTCGACACTGACGAGTTGAAGCCACGTTGTCCGGCTATGTACACAAGCAGACGTGAGGAGGACATCTTCCTGGCAGTAACTCCTGGGTCAGGCACACCCCATGCCTGACCTCGACGCGGAGTAGCCGACTCTACGAGCGCGCTACGACGCATGGCGTGGCGCTGGCTCACTTTGGAACGTGCGACTCGACCAGGCAGTGAATATGGACGCCAATCGCAGCGAATTCCGCGTGTTGGTGGGCTGCGTCGCGGTGCTCTACATCAAGTTTCTCGTTACTTGCATGATCCAAGGACGGAAGGGCTTCATTGCAGGTACACGGCTCTCGGAAGACAAGGCACTGCCAATGGCTAAGTATACGGTGACCGCGTCAGGTGGGCACGTCGAAGTCAAGTCTCCTCGCCACTCAGTTGCGCGTCTCGAGCTCGAAGTCGAACCGGCAGCTGGCGCCCTCGAGGCCGAAGCGAGATGGAAGCGGATTATTCAGAACGATCTCGAGTCGATTCCCTTTGCACTCGTCGTGTTCCTTGTTGCCGTGTCTGCCAACGGGCCCATGACTACAGTCAACACGGTCCTCATGCTCACCTACACCATCACGCGGATCGCGCACACCATCTCCTACGCTACAAAGCATGCGATGGCGCGGATGCTCACATGGATGACCGGAGTCTTTTGCATCATGGGCGGGATCGGCTCAGCTATCCGCAGCAGCTTGTAACTGGTCAATTACAGTACCCTAACAGTAAATCGAACACAACATGATGTCAGGGCTGTTGGTCAATACATGGGCATTGTTACAATGTAGTAGCACGATCTCACAACATTCACATGCTACTGTGGCATTTCATTTCGTAGATTAATCGGAGTAGTACAAACCATGCTGTCCAGCGAGCTAATCCAAGGTACACTCTATTCATCGGCATATCAAATCTCGCTACTAAGCGTTATTTATGACGGTGGTGGTGATTGTGATGATCACCGCAAAGATACCCACGGCCCAACTGGTCATGCGAACAACCGGTCGCTTCTTCAAGTACGCTACGGTGTGCAGGACGCGGGCAAGAGTGTAGACCACCATCAGCCCAGAGTTGACGGCTCGATTGGTGTCTGGACTCAGAACGGCGACGACAAACACAATCAGAGCCATTGGCATGGACTCCAGGTCGTTCTGAACAACTCGTTTCCACCGAGTTTCGTCTTCTTCTGCTTTGAGTCGACTTGCGTAGCCCTCAGATCCACTAGACATATCTAGCATGAAGGTGGAGTCGCCGCGATGGGCGACAGCACCTCTCGCCATGGGCAGATTCTTGTCCTCTGGGAGGCGGGTCCCAGCACTGAAGCCCAAGCGGCCTTGAATCATTGTCGTGATGAGGAACTTGAGGTACAGAACGCCTGTACACACTGCGAGAACTAGCAGATCGGAACCGACTTGCGGAGGTGCCATGTTCTTGATGATTGCGCGGACACGTAGCTTGGAAGGATACGATTGAGAAGTGGATCCGCTCCTCTTCCAAAACCTTCGCGCACGAGGTCAGACATCCGAGGTCGCTCGGGTCACCGTGTTTTGATTTGGCGGCTGTCCCACTTGTATCAGACGGAACATGTTAGAAGGTCCGGACGTCTTGAAGGAATCATCCGCGGTCCGGAACACGCCACATTGTACGTACACCCTCATGATGTGCGATCTGGGAACAGCTCTTGAGCTTCTCGTCAGACTTGGCCATGGTCGATTTCACTTTGCCTCTTTCCACTTTCATCCCAGGATGCCATCGTCGTACGCGCGCAACGGCCAGCGTGGCACTACCACCACAACGACGATGACAATCACGGAGGACATGTGCGACGACATCTTGGCACTCTCGGAAGACGTCCACTCTGAGTTCCAGTTCAGCAGTGCATCTGTCTTTGGCACCAAGGCACCCCCGACATCCATCCCCACGCTCGGCGGCACAGCAGCAAACATGATGGAGCCCATGGCCGCCAACACTTGTACAATCAGCTGGCAGCACTTGTCTTACTGGGTGAATGAAGACCGCGTCGTCTGGGGGTCGAGACAGAAACGCGCCAACAACAAGAAGGAAGGCAAGCGGATTCTTCACGAAATCACAGGCAGATGTGGACCAGGTGAACTCATGGCTATCATGGGACCGTCGGGCTCAGGCAAGACGACATTACTTGACATTCTCGCAGACCGTATGCGCGTCGGCACCTTAGGGGGCTTCGTGCGACTCAATGGAGAAGAGCGTCGATCCGAAGTCTTCCGTCACATTTCCAGTTACATCTCCCGTGAAGAATCGCTGCTTGGCTCCCTCACAGTCCGCGAGACGTTGCTTATCGCGGCTGATCTCTCGCTCCCGATCTACATGCCGCGCTCGGTACGCGACCTCCGTGTCGAGACTGTGCTCGACAACATGGGACTTCGGAACTGCCAGCACACTTTGGTCGGCAGTCTGTTCCACAAGGGGTTGTCCAGTGGCCAGAAACGTCGTCTTAGCATCGCCATTGAGCTGCTCTCCAATCCGTCGATCTTGTTGCTCGACGAGCCGACTTCCGGACTTGACTCGGCCGGTGCATATGGTGTCGTCCAGTGTCTCGTTGATCTGTGCCTCGAGTGGAACAAGACCGTCGTCCTCACCATCCACCAGCCGTCGTCAGCTTGCTACTCACTCTTCTCGCACACGCTCGTGTTAGCTGAGGGGAAGTCCGTGTACGCTGGGCGAGCTGAGAGAGCAGTAGACCACTTTGCGTCGTTGGGTTACGTGTGCTCCATCTACTCAAATCCGGCTGAGCATATGCTGTCATTGGTCAATCGCGACTTTGATGGACATGCCGACGTGGACGAACTCGCCCAAGGGTATGCTCGGTCACCCATCGCGCAGGCTGTAGCGCTGCAGATCACCATGGACTGGCGCGACGCATCAAATTTCCCCGAGATCCGTGCGGATGCAGGCATGACGTCAGGCTTTGCTCAGTTCCTCGTCTTGTTGCGTCGAAATGCTCTCATTGCTGTGCGGAACCCAGGCATGTACTGGATTCGTCTCGCCATGTACATCATGCTCTCACTCCTGATCGGCACGGTGTACTTGCGCAGTAACAAGGACATCACTGACCTGCACCGTGCAGCCATGATCTTCTACCTCCAGGCCTTCCTCATCTTCATGTCGGTCGCCGTCATCCCGTTCTTCATTGAACAACGCTTCACGTTCGTGCGAGAGAGAATGAACCACTCACTTCGCGTCTGGAGTTTTGTCGCCGCCAACTTTGTTGCCTCGCTGCCTGGCATCTTCGTCATCTCCATTGTGTCCTCCACAATCGTCATCGCGCTCACAGGACTCCAGCGCTTTCCAATGTTCTTGCTCAACATCTTCCTCACACTCGTCTCGGCCGAGTCATTCATGTGTGTGATCAGCGCACTCGTGCCCAACTACGTCGCGGGCATTGCGCTCGGAGCAGGCTTCTATGGGATGTTTATGGTCGTCGAGGGCTTCATGGTACCGATCAACGCGCTGCCGGTTTATTGGCTCTGGCTTCACTACGCGGCGTTCCACTCGTATTCGTACGCGGCGCTCATGCACGACCACTTCTCGTCCATCGACACGCCAAGTGGTCACGCCATCCTCAGCGACTATGGGCTAGTGGACGTGGACATTATGCGCAACATGCTCATCCTCGTCACCTACACGATCGCGCTCCAAGTAATCTTCGGCATCCTCATGCGCTATCGGCATTGCGGTCATTGAGGTTGACTAGAAAGATCATTTCTGTAAAGAGAGGGACTAGTTTCTGTAAATTGTTTTTTAGTACAATTCAAAATTGAATTGCAAAGAAAGCCCACTGAATCTTCCCTGCACGCTCCGTAAAACCGCGCGACGAAGTCGTGGCCCGTGCTCACAGATCGTCGTACACGCTTTGGAAGTGAGCGAAATGGTCAACGGTCTTGGTGACTGTGATTAATATTGGCCTCTAGGAATGCCACACTATGGCTCCCGTAGTGAGTGAGGAGACAATTTCTTTCCGCTGGCCTGTATACACTTCTACATCTCTCCGGATCATCCCCCACCCAGAGGCGGGTCGACGCTATCGTCGCATTGTGTTGAAGATTGGCCTCTCCCGGCCATGTGGATGGGCATTACACATGAGGTCCTTATGTGACACTAGTGGCGAAAACCAAGTGCACCCATGTGGTTAGTCAAGTCTTTTCGCCGAGTTGAATTTCGCGTGGATGGAAATTTGAGCCCAGATCCACGATCCACAGTGCATGCGATCCTGGTTCTCGATCGTAATGAGGACTCGTGTGAAGGAGGAAAGATCTCTTGGAACAAGTCACCTGAGCTGGGATCCACGTCGAAAGGGAAGGAAGGTGTGACACAGTCAGTCTAAAATTTTGACCCCGTTATCGCCGTTCAGTGGTTAGGGGTCACGTCGTTGGACGCTGGCGTGGGGGAAGCCAGAGCAGGGGCGAGTGGGGAGAGAGGTGAGGATGTGTGGGCGGAGGGGAGGGAAGGGAGGGTAGCGCCACGAAGGGGAGGGGAGAGGCACGCCGCGCTGCGTTGTACGCACGTATTCGCCGTTTTGCCGCGTGGACCCGACTCGCCTCCATCGACTACGGACTCTCCGCCATGAAGGTGCTCTCGTTCTTGGCTACCTGCGGCCTCTTGGCCCTCACGCTCCCTCGCGCCGATGCCGTCTCCGGCAAGGGCAAGCCTGGTTACTGTAACAACAACGACGACTGTACCAAGAAGGCCAAGGACTACACGTGCGTGAGTGTCCAGACGACGCGCGACAAGGTCGAGTTCGTCAAGCAGTGTCTCCCAACAGCCTCGGGCACGCCAGTGTGCACGGGTATTAACCCGGGTCTCTGCCCAAGTTTCTCCACCACGTGGGGTGAGGAGTTCCGTCAGATCTCGAGTGTCTGCGCCTACATCTACCCTGAGGACAAGAAGTCCAAGTGTGTCGAACCAGGCTCCAACTCGACCAAGGGCGTCATCGAGTGTCTCTTCATCAACGACCCTGAGGCTGAGAAGCAGGTCGGTGTCATCTATGGCTGTGTGGACTTCGATGGCAGCCGTCTTCTCTTCCAGAAGAACTCCAAGTCGGACAAGCTCGCTGCCCAGTTCAACTACACGGATATCATCGACGAGAGCTGTGTGAACCCAAAGAACCCAAAGGGTGCTTCGTTCGTGTGCTCGAGCCAGGGTACTTGTGGTCCTAAGGTCGGTGGCCAGATGGAGTACGAGTGCAAGTGTAACGTTGGTTTCAGCGGCACCTACTGTGAGAAGATTGAGGACAACAAGTGCTACCACGACGGTGTCTGTGGTGGTGGTTCGTGTGACCTCGAGAAGCAGCAGTGCACGGACTGCCCAGCTGGTACCAAGGGTAACAAGTGTGCTGAGTGTGACCCTACCTACGCTACCCCTTGCAACGGTCACGGTAAGTGTGTTGCCTCGTCGGGTGACTCCACTCTCGGTGTGGCCAACAGCGAAAGCGGAAGCGGCAGCTCGGCCAAGACGACCCCTGCTCCTGCTGACTCCTCGGCGGAAGGCAGTGCCGAAGTTGAGGCCGAGGCTGGTGCTGGTGAAGTTCACGCCGCTAGCGGTTCGTCCGCTGCTGCCAGTGGCTCGAGCGCTACTGCCTCGAGCGGCTCGGCTGCCTCGAACACCACCCGTTTCCTCGCCACCAGCGCCTACCAGTGCAAGTGTGACGACGGCTACAGTGACTTCCACTGTAACGTGAAGATCGCCAAGTCGAAGAAGAGCGGTTCGAGCTCGACTGACAGCTCGATCGTCACCCCTGAGCCAAGCAGCGCCTCGGTCCTTTCGGTCTCGATCTCGGCCGCCGCCTTGACCCTTGCTGCTGCTTTGACTTTGTAGAGCCCTTGAGTGTTGTTGCTAGTTAGTCTCAGATGTAGCAGACTTTATCTTCGCGTCGACTAACTCAGTATACTCGTTGCATTTCAGTTCTCTGCCCTAAAAGTCTCCTCCAAAGTCTCCTCCTCCTCCCCCATCTCCCCCACCTCCATCATACCCTCCTCCGTCGTATCCACCTCCGCCGTCATAACCGCCACCATACCCTCCTCCATCCCCAGCATCTGCGATTGCTTCTCCGACGAGGATTCCTCCAACGAGGCCCACAGTGCCGCCCAGCAACGCCCCTGTTCCTGCATCAATGCCATCGTGGCCGTAATGGCGTTGATGGAAGCCACCGTACGATGTACCAGGCGTGTACACTCCAGATGAGCCGGTATTAGGTCCACTTGGTGAGCGACGAGTGCACACGTAGCAGATGCACATCATCCAGAAGACAACTGCAAGGCCACCAAGAATGGAACCAATGATGGTCCACATAGTGCCTGTGTAGTCAGCGTTTGAATCTTGGTGGCGAGAGCACTTGCATGCGTAGTTGGAGACCTTGCATGTCGCGTCACGTGGGCAGCAGCACCGCTGTCTCTGATTCAGCTGATCTAACCAATTACCGCAGAACTGACCTGGACCATCGAGGTATGCGTGGTTGCAATCTCCCGTCGAAGCGCAGATCTGACAGCCCGAGAGTGTTGGACTTGGACTTGGCGCACTTAATTTAGTATCACTTGGCATGCGTGTCGAAGTGTTGAAGTTGGCATGTGAGGCTGATGACCCAGTGTCTGCTGTTACTGCCACGGAGACCACGACGACAGACAGCGTGAGCCATACGAGCAGTTTTCTCGAGAACATTCGATCGCCCATGGCTGTCCAAAGAGAGAAATCCGCGAGTGAGCAGCCTTCTACATGCGAATCTTGAAGAGTCGCCAACCCAAAGATCGCTGGGCTGGCAACCAGCAGTTGTATTTGTTCTCCGTGCCAAGAAGAACAACCTCTTAACTCGATGTGAATTATGTATTCTATTAGCTGCTTCCAACTTTGCTACCTCAGGAATCTCCCCCACAGCCCCCACCTACTATCTCCTCCACTACCGTCCCCTCCTCCATCGTCATACCCTCCACCAACATCGTATCCCCCTCCGTCTCCAGTGTCCACAGTCACTCCATTTCCGCCGTCACTACCACCGAATCCTCCGTTCGAGGTGTCAGGCTTGTACACACTGTTGGTTGGGTTACTCGAGATACCAGGCTTGCAGCAGAGACCACCAAAGCAGAACCACGCACCAATCGCGAAAACAACGATCACTAACGGCCCTGCGATGGTGAACGTCACGGAGGAGCCAGCCGAGTCCTCACTGCTGTGAAGAGAGCACTTGCATTCATACGTCGCCACTTGGCACGTCGCGTCATTCGGACAGCAGCAGCGCTGCTGTTGGTTTAGTTGGTCTGACCAGTTCCCACAAAATTGGCGTGAGTCTGGATCTCGGTGATGGTGTCGGCGATGGTGTTCTGAAGTTGTCATGCGAGGCAGAGCCAACGTCGGCGTTGGCTGTAGCACAAGCGATGATGATCGAGATGGGGAGCCATATCAGTGCCCCTTTTGCGAGCTGCATGACCGTCAAACTGAGAAATCTGCAAGTCATAAGACGGCGCATCAAACAGTCGCCAGAAGATCGCATGTGAACGTTGACTGTTGGTTCATTGGTTAACTTAAAATTGACTACGAACGGTTACGCAAGGACATCCACGGTCTTCTCTACTTGCTCTTCAAGAGCTGCAAGACGCTGTTCTTCCTCCACGCCAAGAGGAACACTTGGTTCCATCATCTCCTCCTCAAACCCTTTTTCCTCCGCGACGAACGGATCGACAGGGTCCTGAGGCTCTGACTCTAATTCAGCAGCAACTGTCTGCTCGTCCTGAGGAGTCTCTGTTGTTGATTCTTCCGAAATCCCTGCCTCCACTTCCATTGCGATCTCTTCCGCTTCTGGTGCGTTGTCCTCCCAAGCCGCTTCTTCGGCGATAGATGTCTCCGCGGGCCACTCATCGTGCTGAGTTTCTGAAAGTTCAGTAGTCTCACCCTGCTCCTCGATCTGCTCAGCATCGACAATCTCTCCGTCACCTGGCACAACCACAGGTTCTTCAGCTTCAGCTTGTGTTTCTTCTACTGGAGCTTCTTCAGTCGCTTCACCTTCGGCTGGCTCATCATCAACCTTTGGTTGCTCACCTTCGACTTCGGTTGTCTCAGCCGCGTTCACCTCTGCAGCCTCCTCGACATGCTCTCCGTCACTTTGTGTATCCGTCGTTAGGGACTCCTCATCGACGGTCGATGGTACAAAACCATTCGTTTCGTACATGAATTGCGTGAGCTGCAGCATTTGGTCCAGGTAGTGCATCGCGGACTTGGTTTCATTGTGGTGGAAGCCACTTGTCGCTTTGCCTGTTTCCACCGGGAACAGTTCCTCTGGGTCCACCTTGAGGTTGAACACTTCGTAGCGACCTGAGCCGTATCGCACGTACTTGCGGTCACCGACCTTGAGTCCCTTGGTCACACCATAGAACGGATTCTCGAGCACCACAGCTCGCTCGGCGTCGCTAATAGGCTGACGCATCATCGACTGACCCACACCATGCTGCATGAAGCCCTTGATCTCGAGCATATCAGTGATCGTCGCCAGAAGGTCCACCTGCGAAGTCGTATCATCGATGACGCGGCCCTTGTCTTCCTCAGGCATCAGATCGTCGGCAAGCACAAGTAGAGGCACGTGGGTGCCTTCGTCATACACGCGAGAAGCCACAATGGTTGGATTGTCTCCGTGCTCCATTCGACCGTAACCATGATCGCCCTGGAGCAGAAGGATCGTGTTCTTCATCAAACCCTTTGTACGCAAGTACGTGATGAAGCGCTCGAGTGCCTGATCCACGTAGTTGAGCGCATTGAGATACTTCTCGTTATCCTCCGTGATGAACATGGAGTAGTTGGTGTTTGGCTGGAATGTGCTGGGCAGATCCCATGGATCATGTGATGACACCGTATACACATCGAGAAAAAGCGGTGGGGTGTTCTCAGGATCGACCGTTGCCTGTTGATTGCGCTTTGAGAGGAAACGCGAAAGCGCGCGGAACGAGATGTCGTCATGTCGGCCCCAGGAGAATCGATCGTCGTCTGTGAGGTCATTGCGCTTCTTTTCCGATAGGAATGGAAGAATGGTGTCTTCGTCGTAGAGATCGTCGAATCCCTGAGCACGCAAGAAGCCTTCCCAATCTTCCCACGTGAGATTCACAGCCGACCAGAAGGCGCTCGCGTAATTGTACGCTTGCTTGAGGATGTGGGTAAGTCCATGAAGGCGGAGCTTGGTCTCGGCAAAAGTTGCAACGGCGGAGTCATCTGTGAGGGATGGCAACGAGCCGAAGAGGGAAGCAATGAGGGTGCGCGACGTCTGTACGGCTGGCGTGTAGTGCTCACGGAAAAGCACACCGTCACGACTGAGCTTGTCGAAAAAAGGTGTCACGGTCTGGTTGTACTCCTCCTTGATGATGCGTCCGCCGATCACGCCAATCTCGCGACTACGGAACGACTCGAGATTGAGGAGGATGACGGTTGGTGGAACGACAACCGTTTCAGTCGAGTTTTCGCTCACCATTTCTCGCTTGAGACGAATATCAAAGCGCTTCTCGCCAGTGTATCCGAGCGTCTTGCGCCAGAGCGGATATGCGCCCGTCAGATTACCCCCTTCGGCAAATTCAAGGCGCTCGTTGAGGCCGAGCGTACGCTCCAAGAACGGGCTAAGTTGAGGCGCCATGGTACTGTTCGCGTCGCCGTGCTGCTGGATCGTCTGGACATCGGGGTGGAAGGTTAGTCCTGCTGCATTCGAACGAGTTGGCGGACGCAGAAACGACTCCATCTCGAGCGAGAACATGGCATTCGAGAGCAAATAGATGTCGTTGCCGTCGCCGTCAAGCGCGATGGTCGAATGAAGGGCCGAGACGAACACCATGAGCGCCAGGAAGACCGTGCGGAAGGTTCCCGACATGACACAAAGCTGCAAGAGACAGCCGAAAAGACCAGAGTTGGAAGCTGAAGACGACGAATGGCTGGGCAACGCGCTGCTACTGCGCTTGCCCCGCTGGACGCTGGACGATGATGGTCCGGACGATGTCGACGCTTGCCCACTACGCTGACAAAAGATGAAAGCAAAGGACGGTAACTTGATGTGCTGACCGAGAATTGCCGCGACCCAAAGCGCCATGGAGACGAGGTAAAGTGCGATGCCCATGAGCATGCGCGGTGTGAGCACGGCCGCCATGGACGACGCGAACTGGCTCGAGAAGTTGAGGTACATACGCACGAAGCCGCGGTTGAGACGCGGCAGGAAGCTCCAGAGCAGCGAGAGATCGACGACACACGCCAATGTCATCCAGAGATAGGCAACGGCAAGTACGCTTGCCGTGCACGTTGTGACGAGCAATCTTCGCCACCGCGAGGCCGTCTCCATGCAGCAGCAGGCGTTCTGTAGCGCCAAGACGCTGCGCACGAGCACGAGTGTCTGGAGAAAGACGGCGGCGTCTTGCAGTCCGCCAAAGACGGCGCCCTTGAGCACACTGGCGCCGCCGACATCTGCGCCATTGCGATAGACGACGAGCGCACGGGCGAGCTGCGGATAGAGCAGACTCGGCGCGTAGAAGGCGAGTCGCCAGAGCCACGCGGGCGAGCAGGAGCTGCCGGCGGCGGTCTGCAGCGCCGACACGCCGTGCGATTCCAAGTCCACCACGCGCGCCGTCATGAGCTGGAGTCGGGAAATGAGTGAGTCAAGCACCCCAGTAGGCGGGCACTCAGTCGCGTCGACCAACGAGTGAGCCCAAGGTTGAAGCGCCACACAACCACGTGGGGGGATAGGGGCACGGTACACGGAGCGCGCCATCTGATTGGGGGTTCTTAAAGGGGCTAGGGGATTCGCTCCGTTCTGTGTGGTCGGCTGGTCGTCGAGCCAAGTCGCGTGCCATCCATCACGTGGCCCGCACCCATCGTGTCTGGTTGTGTCGAAGCGGTCGTGCGTGTTCGGCTCCTCTCCAGTGCACAGTGCCGTCCTGACCGCCGACCACGGCAGCGCAACGGTAAGAGGGGCTTAATAAAGGAGACTAATCCCGCGCTCGCCCCCCCCCGCCCAGCCCCTTTGCTCGCTGCCACCATCGCAAACCTCCATATCCACACAATCGGGCGACCAAGTGCAACCTGGTGACACCCACTTATAGAGTCGTGTCATCTGGTCTCCACGCTGGATCATCCACCAGTGGGGACCAGAATTTGACAGGACTTTAAACTATTGTGTCTGATACAGTACCCAGGCAAGTCAGCTGGCTGTCATCTACCTTGTTGTGACACTGCACGAATGAGCTACCTTATTCTGAAAAGACGAGACCACAATCGCCGTCTCGCCATCTCACCAGCTGGAAGCGCCGACGATGGCCATGTACGCGAATGCCGGCGCGCCGTATGCGACGCTGGAGCCGCTCTCGGCGATGGACGACGCCGCACCTGACCCCGCTGTCCTCTTCGCTGACGAACTCGCCCTTCAGCTAGGCGATCTGCCCGCGCTCCTCGACGACGCGGAGCCCATCGCGCCAGTCGACGTCACGCCTCCGCCACCACCGGACAAACCACGTCGAGGACGCAAGACCATCAGTCCCCAGGAACGCGCGGATCGACGACGGAAACAGCATCGTGAGCTAGTCGCGCGTGGACGAGCGCGAGTGCGTGAACGCGTCGCGTCGCTCAAAGAACAGCTCGCCGGGTACCAAAAGTCGATCGACAAGGTCAAGACAGCGTTCCATAGTCGATGGAGTCAACCCAGCAGCGATGCAACGAGCGACAACGAGAGTCACGACCCACTACAAGCTCGCTACGTGGAAGCTGTCGTGGAACAAGAGCATCTTCGCGCCGAGAACGAGTATCTGGAGGAACGCATCGACCAGCACCTCCGTCTGGAAGACGCCGTGTTCCTCGCGGCGGCAGAGAACGAGTACGAGGAACGCCACGACCCAGCGGAAGCGAATCAGCACCAGCTTCTTCGCCACCGCGGCTTCTGGACGTTCTTCGCGCGCGACAACGAGCCGTTCTACTATGAGCCCTATCTGGCCGAGCGCTGTGACGAGCTCTTGCGCGCTATGTATCGCAAGGCGAGTCGCCTGGACGTCGCCTTCGTCAACAAGCAGCTCCCAACGGTGTGCGTCGACTGCTTTGGCTGGAAGGTCCAACGAATCCTCGAACCGACCAACAAGTGCATGCTGCGTTTCCATTTGACCAAGCGCGTCCGCGCGCAGAACAGCACCGAACACATGCGCACGCTGGCGTTCGAGACCTGGAACATCCTCAACACGCCATCGCTGTACACTCAGCTGTATCGCACCGCCGTCGTCGTGCACATGCTCCAGCGTGTGGACGACTTTACCAGCGTCTTGATTCGGAACATGCCCGATCGCGAGCGCTCGTTGTCGCTACGCTGCTTCAACCTCATGCGCCTCGTCTCGGATCACGACTCGCTGGGTCGTCCGCGGATGAGCATCCTGGTGCTCGTGATGAGTCCACAAGACGAAGTGGACGCCGAGCGCCAAGCCGCACACGGCGTGCACTACATCCGCAATGCGTTCACGTACATGTCGTTCGTGGACGTGGCGGGGGAGGGCGTCGAGATCACGTATGGCGGGACGGGTGACTGTCTGAGCGAGGTGCACGCCACGTTTTTGCTTGTCGAGTTGGCGTGCGTCTGGTTCCGATGGGAGCAAATGGTCATGCCGCAGCGACTCGTGACAGTCGCATGAGAGAGAGAGAGTGTCGTGTCGGTCGATACCTTAGTGTAAATAGTGGCGTATCAAATGGAAACGAGATTGGTGGTGTAGCCATTCCGCATCTACTACTGTGTATAGTCGAAATAAAGCGCCGTCTCCGCCACCAGGCCAACTCCACCCTCCGGACCACCATGCTCGTGGGCGACGCGCAGTGGTCCTCGCAGCTCCAGCGGCGCTGGCGGCAGCTCCGACTCACCGTGCGCGTGCTCTCGTCGCGTCAGCGCCTTGCTCTCGCGACGGCGTGTCTTTTGCTGCTCTGTCTGTGGGGCTGGCCGCGTCCCCCTGCCGAGAGTGTGCTTCATCCGCGGACACCGAGTCTTTTGCCACGCATCGGCTTCGCACACCGCATCCACAGCGGTCGCCAACAGCTTTCCCCCCAGCAAGCACGCATTCGAGTGAGCTCCGAGTCGTTTGCGCAGTATGGAACAGACGAACGCGGTCTCCACTACCGACTCGAGAACGACGAGCTGCTCGAAAATGAAAACAACCGCGCACAAGACTCGGTACTCGCGATCGTCGTCCTGAACGATGCTGCGTCGTGGGGCGAGCAACGTACCGTCGAAGATTTCTTCCGTCTGCTGCAGTCGTTCTCGTACCCACAGCACAAGATGTCTGTGGCCATGCTCACGAGTAGCAAGAGCGAGTTCGACCGCATCCAGCAGGTCATGCAACACGCGATCAGTCAGTATGCGCAGCTGACGCTGCTCTACCGAAGCGATTTCAATATGGACGAGCGTCTCACCCGCGAGAACCGCCATCAACATGCCTTGCAGACAGCGCGGCGTCGAATGCTCGCGCGCTACCGCAACTTTGCGCTGCTCTCGACATTACAGCCGTGGCATCAGCACGTGGTGTGGATCGACGCCGACGTCCACCGCATTCCGTCGGATCTCCTCAGCAGAATGATCATGTGTACGTATCTGCGGTCGTGAGGAATCAGAGTGTCATGCTGACTGAGAGGGTGATGTTGTAGTGGACCGCGATATCCTCGAGCCAATCTGTTTGCGAGACAAGGCGGACAAGTCAGGCACTTACGAGTACGATCTCAACGCGTGGGTGGGTCGTCGCAAGACGCCGTCGCTGTGGCAATCGCGCTCTGACTTCGTGCCAGGCGACCTCAGTATCCAGCGCATGGCGCAGTATCGCAACGGACCTGACGACGTTGTTCCCCTCGACTCGGTGGGCGGCACGATGCTCTATGTCCGTGCCGATGTGCATCGACAAGGCGTTCTCTTTCCACACCATCACATCGTGGGCAGTGAGTGGGAAGGTGAAGGCTACGATGGCATCGAGACGGAAGGTCTGTGCTACGCTGCGCATTTCCTCGGGTTCCGGTGCTGGGGTCTCCCGCATGACGCCATCTTTCACGTGTAGCGGACAGGTATCAGAGCAAAATGAAGAAGGATAGGAGTCAGACACATTCAGGATCCGACAAACGGAATACATTACTACGACGAGACTACTCTAACTGGAAAACATTTACAGCATGAGAGCCGCGACCGAGCAGGCAACAGCGACTGCGGCACCGAGGGTGGCGGTCATGGCCGACGAAGGAGCTGGGGTCGAGACGGCTGAGCCGGCTTCCTCGCTGCCCGAGGCGGTCTCGGTGGAAGAAGTTGGTGGCACAACAACGTCAGTGGCAGCGCCAGCACCCGACGCCGAGCCAGTCGAGCTGGACACAGGAATGTTGGCGCAGTTGCCCATGATCTTGGCGAAGAGCTCGTTGATCGGGATGGTGCCAGTGGTGCCGACCTTGAGCTCGCACGATGGCAAAGCCACACCCTTGGCGGCCGTGATGAGTTCCTGGCACACAGGGCTCGAGCACACAGCCTTGACGTCCGCATCGGTTGGAAGGCGCGTTGGCGTGATGAAGTCGTAGCCACTGGCGTCCTTGCACGAGAAGGCAGGCTTGACGATGGTTCCGACCTCAATGGAGAGCTTGGCAAGGTCGCAGACTTCGGCCGAGACCGAGGCGACGGCGAGCGAAACGAGGAGAGCGGCCTTCATGGTGGACGAGGGTGGTGGCGACGATGCGAATCGAGGAGTGGCCGAACGCGTCGAGAAGTGAGAGACACGGGAGTCGTGTAGCTCCTGACGCCACTCGACAGGCAGGGCTTTGTCTCCCTTGGGAGCGGATCTATCCTATTCAGGTATCTTGAGATGGGCGATTTCTCTTTAGACGGATTTTATCTATTGTTTTTAACACTGTCGTTCGATTGTGATGTGTTCCGTCCTGGCTCTGATTACGCCACCGAACCGAACACATGCCGAGGGTTCCAGCATCCTTCTCTTCAAGATCTTGCGAGTCAAGTGATGGCCAGGAGCTGCCAGTGGCGAGTTCAGTTCCACTCGACCAGTACGTTCTCTCGAACGCTAATAGCATCAGTGCGGACTCTCAATCGAACTTTATTCCGATGTCATGGCAAAGTATATGAGCGACTGGCTCAACGGATACCACGTCCTAACCGTCAAGGGGTCTTCGCAATTCACGATCGTTTGTGGTTCTGAGCCCCCGCCGCTCTCGCCCGGCACGGGTGGCTGCAGCATGCGCTCGCACATCGGTGAGCCAGCTGCTTCCACAACCTTCGGTGGCGTCATGCCACCATCACCCCCACTGCTACTGCCCTGACCGATTGAAGTCGGCGCTGGCAGCTCCGAGATGTCTGTGCCTCGCGCATCGATGAAGGTCAGGCTTGGCAGCTCCATGATGCTGGACGGGATCGACCGGACTGGGTTAAACCCAAGCGAGAGTGCTGAGACTGAGTCACCGAACCTGGTGCCCTTCGGTATGAACTCGATGCCGTTGCTCGATAGCGATAGTGCGCTCACTTGCCACTCCGACACTGACGCAGGCAGCTCTTTCAAGCCTGGACTCAGCTCAAAGAAGAACGTGAAGGCATGATCCCATGCTTGCCCTAAATCGTCCGGCAGTCGAGTCAGGTTCGTGCCACAGAAGATGACCGTGATGAACGGAGAGTTTCTCATCCGCACACCCTTCGGTATCATCGTCATGTTTGATATTGTCACCATAAGCGCACCAAAATGTGGATTCAGCGCTCTTGTGACCCCCGCGTCCTCGTCCCAGCCGGCGATGGTCGAGTTGTGAACGAACATGGCATTCAGGCTCGACAGCGTCTGGATGCGCGGCGGGATCTCGAGACTTGGACAGTGGATGAGAAACAAAACATCCAGGTGGAGCGGCTGCACGGGTGCGAGTAGTGCGTCGACCTCTGCTAACGACCCAACGATGCGCTTCTCTGCACAGTCGAGCTTGTAGGAGGCGCAAATGTGCTGCCGGTATCCCCACGGACGGTACTCGATCAAGCAGCCACTATCTCTAGTGAGGTAGGCAACGAAGCTGGCGTGCACGTGAAACCCGAGAATAACGAATCCAGCGCAGGCGAGCAAGACGTTGAAGTAGCGTCCCCATTCGATAGAGCTGATGGTGTTTCGGACGAAGCTGTTGGTGCTTACCGTCTTTGATTTCGGCGCGACTAGCTTTACAGCACCAGACGTAAGTTCACGACGGTGCTTGGTCGTGATCTCTTGCATCGACCACAGCCCGAAGAGAAGTGTCACGCCAGGCATCATCTTCGACGCCAAGTCCACATACGATGAGACGAGGAATTGGTTCGCGGTTGCCCACATGTCCGTTCGCCAGACGACGAAGAAGTCGGGGTTCGGGGGAAACAACCCAGTGCTCAAGTCGATGGTGGTGGCGTACGGGTAGAAGATCGCGCTCGGGACAGCGATGCCATATACGGTGTCCACGAGTGCATCCAGCAAAAGCTTCGCGAGCGTCTCGGAGCGCACGTCGTTGAGGTTGCGGAGACGAGAGCTTGACTTGCGTCTGTACCAGAAGTTCACGATCGGGATTGTCCAGCAGTTGAGCACGATTGCAGCCACCATCAAGCGGTTGATCCACGGTTTGGCCACAAGATGGCTGATCTTGTTTGCCTGGTACGCCTGCAGCGCCACCTCCACGGTGTTGGTCACTTGGAGCATCTCGAGTTCGCTCGGCATCTTCCTTTTGATGGTCGCCCACGCCATGGAGAGTCGCGGCGACATCAGCCGCTTGATCGAGAATGATCGCAGCTGGCTATCATCGTCCGAGCGAGACGTCATGAACCATCGATTGCCAGGTGGCGGTGAGAACACCAGATCACGGGACCACACGCTGCATACGATGGCCTTCAGAACCACGAGTGCATGTGCAGCCACGATCGCGAGAGAGACGCCTTGCACAGGTGTGTGAAAGTGCTCGGTCGATTCCTGCACCGTCCCGAGCAAATATGAAGCGACTGTCTGCGAATTCGAAGCGAAGTACCGATACGTCGCGGCATAGAGAAGGAAGTAAGCTCCGACCAGGAGATGCATTGTCACGATCGCGAGCCAGTAGACTCGCAGCGGCCATAGCGATGCAAGCGCAATGGACGCAACGGGATGAACACCGGACGCTGACGGTGCCCTTATCTGCTGCTGCTGGATGTCGTTGTCGGTCGGCGAAGTGTGTGGAGCAACTCGAGCCATCGGGGCTGTGTCCTTTACCTGTGTATGTATGGTTGGTCGTGTAATAGTGTTTGCGTTGCTCGCCAGGCTCCTTGTAAAATGTGTGCGGAGCCTTGGAAGAGTCTTTTGTTCACAGCAGCACGCATGCACGCAATTGCTTGCTTGTCGGCGTGGTGCTCCGGTCCATGCGTTCGGTCACCTTCTTGCTTGAGAAGACGAGGACTTTCTCCTTGAGGTCGAAACTGCCGGTAACTGCTATGGTGATGTTTCTTGTAGAATGCGCAGTCTGGAGCATGGCGAGATTACAATGTGAGAGGTTGAACATTTGGTGACGTTGCAGCTTCTATTGTCCTTATCAGACGTTTTGTCCAAATTGGACAGCCGGACGTTTAAGGATAATGGTAGGTTTGTACGTCTTGATAAGAGCTCGACTCCGCTGTTCCAGCAGACCTCATTTTAGTGGAGCCAATCAGAGATTCGCATTCCTGCTGGTCTCCAGTTTATAAAACTCTCTTCCTCAGTATGCCGCTGTTTTCTTGGCCATTCGGAGGTCAGTTGGCTAAGCCCCAAGGCTTATTCTGGTGAGGGTTTAGGGTTTAGGGTTTAGGGTTTAGGGTTTAGGGTTTAGGGTTTAGGGTTTAGGGGGTTTAGGGTTTGGGGTTTGGGGTTTAGGGTTTAGGGTTTAGGGTTTAGGGTTTAGGGTTTAGGGTTTAGGGTTTAGGGTTTAGGGTTTAGGGTTTAGGGTTTAGGGTTTTTAGGGTTTAGGGTTTAGG